>OZ035882.1:44862298-45462298 GCA_964034835.1 Muscina levida | reverse complement strand
TAGTATTCGACAACATGAATATGAATATGCAGACGGAATTTTAATTTTGGATCAGTGGGCGGAGGGATTGTGGCAAAACTGTATTTTAGCACTAGAGAAATAAAATTTGGTACACAGATAGTACTCGACAACACAAATATTAATATGAAAACGAAATTTAAATTTGGGATCAGTGGGCGGAGGGGGCTTGACCTAAATGTATTTCAGCCCTAGAGAGATACAATTTGGTACTCATATAGTACTCGGTACTTCAGGTTCAAGTTTGCAGACGAAATTGTTATTCTCTATCAGGGGCCGAAAAGAGTGTGTATGGAATGGAATGTAGGTTCCTTTTCTTTCCTAGGCGCGTACTTTGAAGGGATGTTTGAAATTCGGACTGCAAGGGGGTAAAATAGGGGGTAATATAGTCATAGGGGGGTGGCACCGCTCACTCAAACCAAAATTTTAATCGATCATATTTCACGAACCATTAAAGTTATGCAGATGAGATTTGCTACATATGTAAATGGTACATGAGGGATTTTTTCCCGCTAGGAAATGTGCGGTGCCAAGCCCCATATTAAAACATTGTTATGTCGGTCATATGATTGTAATAACATTTTCATAATCTATATATTTAAAATTGCTTGACGAACTGAAATAGTGAAATAGTTGTAGATAGGATGATGAAATTTGGGGTGGTTGTTTCCCTTTCCGTGTAAACGTCAGCTAAGAATGGATTTTAAGAAATTTGTACTTTTAGGTGTAAAAATGACCAATAAGCGATACAACTTGTACCTTCACCCAGACCAATCGGCTAAATCTATAATCGCGAAAATTGATATGGGCATGCTTACTATCAAATTGGATTGAAGTTTTTTTTGAAATCCGATATTTTTGGATAAAAAAGAAATCGATAAGGGATATAATAATGATAATTTATATGGTTTTCGAAATTTGTACTTTTGATGTGTAAAAAAGGACGAAAAGGGACGAGAGTGTAAATTTAAGTGAATATTTGTGAAGTGAATATTTAATATTTTGAAATTCGTTCTTTAGGTGTACAAATACCGAAAACGGATAAAACTGGTACTGGTGCCCAGACCAAATACCTAAAGGTAGAGTTACGAAAATGTATTTAGCATTGCTCCTTATAGAGTTAGAGAGTCGCCAGATGGGGTTTTTAAAAATTAGAACATTTGGTGGGTAAAAAAGCGCGAAAGGGAATAAAATTGGTACCATCACCCGGACCAAACGGCTAGAACTATAATCGAATATGGACATTAGGTAGGGGCCAATTTGTAGGGAGTGAAAAAATTCACCAATTTCCCTATGATTTCCGTATTCTATGGGTTATTCCATGAAAATTTGCCCAAGGAACCATACCTCTATCGTTAAAATCGAGTCCCCTACTTTTTGTTGGTAGATTTTGACGTTCGTATGAAATATTACCTACACGTTCACATCCATAACTCAAAAAATATCGATCGGATTTAATCGCCAGCAGGCGCGTTGGAAAGGTGAGCTCATTTTGATCAATTTTTGTCCAAATTTTGGGCCATTTTTCCATTCTTGGACAAAATCATGAAAAAAATGGAAAAATGGTCCAAAATTTGGACAAAAATGCCCGTTACTTTTGAACCGTTGGACCAATGTTGTAGATTTAAAATTTAAATTGATCAAAATGAGCTCACCTTTCCAACGCGCCTACTGGCGATAAAATCCGATCGATATATTTTGAGTTATGGATGTGAACGTGTAGGTAATATTTCATACGAACGTCAAAATCTACCAACAAAAAGTAGGGGACTCGATTTTAACGATAGAGGTATGGTTCCTTGGGCAAATTTTCATGGAATAACCCATAGAATACGGAAATCATAGGGAAATTGTCGAAAAATAAATCGACCCGCCCTAATGGACATGCTCCCTATAGAATTAGAGGGGGTACCAGTCCATTGTAGTAGTGCGATGCGAATTTATCTTTTGAAATTCGAACTTTTAGGGATAAAAAGAGATTAAATCAGTACAATCACTCAGACCAATGGTATAAAGCTACAATCACATAAATGTGGTGTCCTTACGTCTTATGAAGCGTTTGCATTTTATCTGTATTGATTAAATTCTTAAGAAAATTAATTGTAAGTACGGGATATGCAACGCGAGCCGGTAAAGCTAGTATTTGATGTACAGATAACATTTGATAACAAAAATAAAATTTATTTTTTCAAAAAGTACATTTATTGCACCAAAAAGTACAATTTATTGTATCAAAAAATAAATTGATTGTGCTAAAAAGTACATTTTATTACTGTACTGAAAAGTACATTTACTGTACCAAAAAGTACAATTTATTGTACCAAAAAGTGATTTTATTGTACTGATAAGTACAGTTTATTTTACTAAAAATAACATTTATGGTATCAAATAGTACTTCATTTGTACCAAAAAGTAGAATTTATTGTGTAAAAAAGTACTTTTATTTTACACAAAAACAACAATTAATTGTACCACAGAGTACCCTAAATTAAACCAAAACGTACTTTAAATGTACTAATAAGTACTTTTATTGTACCAAAAAGATCTTAAATTGTACCAAAAAATATTTTTTACTGTATCAAAAAGTACTTTAATTTTTTAAAACGTTACTGTTGTTGAAGCAAAGATCAAGAACTAGGAGATTTTTTTCTTAAATTCATAATATTTTTAAATTTCATTAGCTGACACTTTGGACAACATGTTGTTCATAGTTGTGTCATTAACGCTGAAGGACTTTTTACATTGCGTCAGTTTGTTTTATCTAAAATTTTTACAGTAATTCGTAAAATTCTCATTTACAAAATGCTGACACATTTTAAAGCGAAATGCTGGCAATGATGTCTATAGTGTAAATGAGCCTTTATAGTACTCGGAAATGCAGATGCGAATATACCGACAAAATACTTATTTTCGGCCAGCGGGAATATGACGGTGAACATTTTATTTTCGATCGGTGGGCAGAAGATAAATTGGGGAAAATATTTTTAGGACTATATATGGTAATATTTGTATAAAGATAGTACTTGGTGCTATAGGTATGAATTTGCAGACAGATGTTTTAATATCGGTTATTAAGACGTTGTAAGTTTGATCAGGTTAAGAAGTAACTTGGTGTAATGAATTGTTTACAGAACGTACAAGAACGAAGCTTAACCTTAGCCCTTTAAGTAGGCGTGCCAAACATATTATAAGTGTTCGTCAAGTAAGCAATAGCGAAGCACTGCCGGGTCCACCAGTATAAAATACATGTTTCGTACAAGATATCATGACAAGTATAACAGTAAAAGTCAAAGACTTTTGTATGTGCTCCTTTGTCACTTATGCCCGTAACTTGTCGAACAACGGTATTAATCCGAATAGTAGGCGTGACAACTTCCAAACTAATGGCTCAATCGGTTTTAAAATGTTACACGACACATCTTTATGAATAAGTAAGGAGGTAGAACGAAGTCTGCCAGGTCAACACGTTTGTGATAACTTTATAAGTGATTTTCGTTAATGTTATTTAAATATTGCTGATTCGCCTTTGAATAGTTAAAAAGAGTTCTCCCAGTAAATGTGTTTATTAGAGTTTCTGTTTTTCCCGGACTTTTTATTTCCCGGGAAACCGGGAAAAAATTTTGCCTTTCCCGGGATCCCGGGAATTCCCGGGAATTTTCGCGCAGTAGAAAAACAAGACAAACTATGTTAATTTTTTTAAATTTTGTAGTATGAGATTATATAGTACAAGCTGCAAGTAAAACAAAAACATAACAAACGAAAAACATTAAGTTTAAAGTATATACAAAAATATTAGTTTATCAATAAAAGTCAATTTGTCACTTTGAAAATACGTTTGTAAAACGGAAAGAGCGTTAATGGTTTCATCAGAACGTCAGTTTCTAATTCTATTTACTAATTTCCCTGTTGTTTAAAACATTCTCTCGCTTTCAACTGATGTTGGCCTTATTGTCAGAAGAGCATTCAATAAAATGGTGACATTTTCCGTTGCTTTTCCACTTGCTTCGTAAAATTGTAAATCCTTTTTATCGAGTAATTAAGTAGTCTATTACTTGATGCAACATTGCAATTGTTATGGCATCGGTAAAAATATCCTCAAATGGTCTTTCGGTACTAATGTCACAAATAGGAATTTCGTCTGATTCCAGAACTTCGTCGATAACGTTTTCTTTAAAAAGTCGAGTATAAATTTGTTCAGCGTTTGCGATAACATTTTGTTTTGAAGCAGTTTGAAAATAGTTATTAGCATTCTTATCGAATACTGTTGGATCTTTAAGATACTTCACTAAAGTATAAAGTCGCTTGCCCCTTCCTTCTTCAATTCGCTTCTTTAAAGCTTTTAAAATTTGATCTGCCAAAGGTGTTTAAATTTCCCGGGAATCCCGGACGAATTTCCCGGGAAACCGGGAATTAAAAATGACCGGGAATCCCGGGAGAGAAACTCTAGTGTTTATACGTATAAAAAGTGACAAGCTTTGCAGTTGTATTTGTTATGATTTTAATTGATTAACTAACGAAACACATTTAGCAATTGCCTATACACGCAACACAAAACCCACGATGACGGCTCAAATGTAGCTCACATCTAACAACGATCACACAAACACACATCGAAAAAATCATACGTAGTACATACCTCCTTTTTGCAAAAAGGTTAATAAGATCAATGTCATGTTGCTTTCCTGCCTGCCTGCCTGCCTGCCTGCCGGGGTATGCCACAGCAGTAGTTAGAAATAGTCTGTCGGTCTCTCATGCTTGTTGCCAAGTTAATTTCTCTCTTTATAAAGTTATAAATTTTACGTTATCTGCACCATAAAATCTTAGCAGTGTTAATAATTTATTTGCAAATTGCGTGCCTCACGTGCTTTTTGACGTTGCAGTGGCAGAGTTTCAAGTACTCTCGCTAACACAGTTTTTATTTTATGGCTGTAAATAAATGGTTACGTCTCTGTATTGCATCAGATTATTACATAAAATTAGATGTACATAATATAGTACATAGTTAGTTAGATTGCTGACTTTTATTCGCTCAGGCAATTACTTTTTCTGTTTTTGTATTGTTGTGTCGCTTAACGTTATTTGTTTACTTTTATATATTTACTGATATTTTTAAACTTAAAATTGTAGAGTTCAATATTGATATGCTTGGTTATAGCTGTGGTGTTGATTTTTAGTGGGTGTCATTGGGATTCACGTTGCACGACTTGTTTTTTTAAGGTAATTTATGGATAAACACGTGAAGGATAGAAAACAATAAAATCTAATTATTAACTATATTCAGGTAATTTTTGACCAAAAAAATCAAACTTCAAACCACTGTAAACAAAAATTATGACGTAGTGGAGCAAAATTGAGTTTAAGGTTTTGGTTGGTGAAATGGAGACAACAACCCTTAAATTGTTGCATAGTGTAATTCATGATCCATTTCTCACAAAAAAGTTTACTTTAGTATTAGTAGCTGTGCTTCCAATGGTGTTCGTTATAATATTTCCCTCGTATATACCATTATTGGGATGCAATAAACAAACAAACAACCAACCGTTTTTTTGTCACAATAACCACAACACATTTGTATTGTCTAAAACACTTTTAAATGTAATAAAATATTTTTAATTACCTCTAAAGAGCACAATACAACATTTTTAATTGCTGTGAGTTATCGGCTGGCCATGGCAAAACACTTTTGAGGAATGTCCAGAAATTTCGCAGAAAACCTGTTGCCGAAAATAAATCAAATTGTCATCACAATCATTATACATGCTATTGAAAATATTCCATATAGTACAGCCCTCTACATATTATATTGAATTTCGCCTAAAGACTCGAAAAAACGACGAAAGAAAGGAAATACTTGATGCCATGAGTCATGACATAATGTTCGACGCTATAATTTGAAGTAATTATTATTCACAAATCTTTACCGTGATACACAACTTGATGGTATTTTCATTAAGGTAACTCAATCCATGGCTGATTGTGGTGTAAGTGCACACGTTGATTCACGTTTGTGTCTTAAGTCTTTTGTTTTGTTTGATGTTTTCTTTTTGTAAGGAAATGTATCGTTGATGTTGCGACTTTATTTTATACGTGACGATAGTGGATTTTTTTTGCAACTGTAGACCAAAGAGTAGACGAGGAGATACCGTGATTAATTTTGTATTTTGAGAAACGGAGTGATGATTCATTTGTAGGGTTTTCCAAATTGGTGAAATATAAGCGGCAATGCAAGGTATTGTGGTGAATTTAAAAAATATATATTGTTTTTAATGAATATGGCAATGTGTTTTTATTGAATAGAGTAACTGTTAATCCTATAGATAACACTTGTCAACACACACCTTGTATTCTCGAATTTTTATGTGTTATTGGCTGTTATGGCTCTGAGTTCGAAAAAATGCTGGGAGATTGCTTAAAACTTTACTTTTTTAAATGAGAGGTCTTAGTATTTCACAAAAAAAAAAAAAAAAAATATAATAATAATACATCATGTTTTGTTAAAAAAAAATTTATATGAAACACTATCAAATTATCTTTTATAAGATTTTCACCTTCCCTGAGTCAGTTTTTTTGCCTAGAAAATTACTCACAATCAAGACAAATGATTTCCAATTATTTGATTTGACTTCAGTCGTTGATTTAACAAAATTAGGATCTTTCACGAGTTGCCTGATCTTTGACCTATCAAAAATACCAGCTTTAAATTATTACATTATCCTGGAAACTTGCGTGAAATAAAAATGGAAGCATTCGTCCGTTTTAGTTAGCTATGACTCAAAAACAAAAGCTGATGGAGAAAAACTGTTGCCGGACTTTTGCCTCCAAAGTTATTTAGCAAGATGTATTGTACTGTAAAAATTTGATAACGATTGGGGGCTTACTTTGGAACGTAGCACGCTTACTATCCCTATCAATCACATTGCTTGACAAATTATGTACATTAGAGACGTAGGAACTCATACAATATTCTTAAACACTCACTGTTATCCTTCTCCGAAAATTTGATGTGTTAGATATCGGTGGAAATGAGGATGTGTGGATCTGTTGACAAAACAACTGATTTCCTCAAAACCTTTCGAGAACTTAACTTAAAAAAAAACTTAATTTCCCTTTGCACCCCATGAATGAGGTATGGGATAGCTTCTCGCGTTGTTGTGAATTAACACGCTTTCTATTTTCTTAGATTCACAACTAACGGCACATACTTCTTTATCGACGAATGCGAACGTCACTATTTGAGGGGAGCCGACAATGAAAGAAACAATTTTTTGTTTTTTTTTAAGATGACTGGAGCCAGGAGTTGAACCTGCGACCTCCCGCATGGTAGTCGCGTGTTCTAACCACTATGCCACGGCCGGTCCCTTTTGAGAACTATGTCTGCGAAATTCGCGGATTTTGGGTGAGGATTATGTTCCAGCATTTTGGGAACATATTGTTTAGGCAAATGTTTCCTTTACAACTTACGATAGTGGTTCATATAATATAGGCCGAAGTATTAAAAAATTCCACACGCTTTGGTTTTCTGCGTGCATTCTCCAATTAGTTCTACCAGATGGTGGCTTGTCGCCTACCACTTGGTCCTTCCAATGAAGTTTGGGTCTCGCCTTTAAACACCTTTCTCTCTGGAACATTTTCACCCATCCTGGCAACATGTCTCAGCAATTGTAGTCGTTGGATTCTGACTCTTTTAGCTACGTCGATGTGGTGGTAAAGCTCATACAGCTCATGGTTCATCCGATGACGAAACTCGCCGTCGACACAGATAGGTCCATACATTTTTCGCAGTACTTTTCTCTCGAATACTCCCAGGTTTTGTATGTCCGTTGTCTTAAGCACCCACGATTCCGCAGCATACAACAGAACGGGTGAAATTACCTTCTGGTATAGCTGTTTCTTAGTATCCCGAGATAAGGTGGTGTTATTAAAGTGCTGCCGAAGGTGTAAAATCATCTATTGGCTAGCAATGTTCTCTGATTGATTTCTCAACTGACATTATTTTTCTTGTTAACAGAAGATTCCTGATAGGTAAACTCATCTACTATCTTAAAACTATAATTTTCAACGTTAACGGTGCTTCCTTCCCCATCATGGGACTCTTTGTTCGATGAAATCATTAATTTAGTTTTGCCTTGGTTGACCGCTAAACCCATTTTTGATGACTCCTTTTCTACTGATGGCAAAACTGCAGTAACATCCCGCAGATTTCGACCAATAATGACTATATCTTGCCAAACACGTTGAAACCAGCCTTTCTCATCACTTTCTCCAAAACTATATTAAATTGTGTACAGGGCAAGCTATCACCCTGCCTGAGACCGTGTTGAATGGTATAGAGTGTTCGTTGCCAATCTTAATAGAGCCTTTGGTGTTTTCCAAGGTACACCTGGAAAGTTGAATTAGTTTTGCAGGAATACCAAATTTACCATGGCTTCATACAGCCTATTCCTTATCAGAGAGTCGAAGGCAGCTTTAAAGTCGACAAAGAGGTGGTAGGTGTCGATCTGCTGTTCATGAGTTTTTTTTTCCAGGATCCGTCGTAGATTAAACAGGTCCAAAGCCGCACTGAAAAAGTCCAATCAGTTTTACTACAGTTGGTTTTAGACGTTCACACAATATGCTCGAAAGGACGTTGTACGCAATTGGTAATAGGATTATTCCACGCTAGTTCTTACACTCACTACGATCTCATTTATTGTATATGAAACATAACAGACTGAGACTCCAATCCCCGGGCATACTCTCCTCTAGCCAGATGTTTTCCGTGAGCTGATGCATGCTCCTAATCAGCTTCTTACCACCTGCTATGAACAATACAGCAAGAAGACCATCGGCTCTAGCCGCTTCTTTATTTTTAAGGGGGGATATTGCAACACGTATCTCGCTCTTGCCCGGAGGCGGACAGTTAATACCATGGTCATGAATTGTAGCGGGGTCTCCTGAAGTGGTGGCCGTGTCCAGCAGATTTCTGAAATGATCTCTCCCCATCTTCAGAACGTTATCCGGGTCTGTCACTATCTTGCTATCGCTGTCCTTGCAGGAAGGCAACCCTGTTCCATGCATTCACGCCTTAACACTGGTTGAATTTTTGGGCTTCCTTTCTACTTCGGAGCAACTCTGTGCACTCATACTGTCTCTTATTCAGCTCCTTCTTGTTCAGTCTTAAAAGACCAGTTACCTCTCATCTCTTCTCCTTGTGCCATTCACGCTCACATTGCCATTGGCTGCAGTTTCGCCCTGTATGCAGCATCTTCTTGAGACGGCTTTGAGTACCCAAGTTCTAGCAGTCCGTTCTATGGAGTAGGCTTTATACTGCCACTGCGAGGTAATATTATCAGGGGTTGCAGTATTCCATAGCAGTTAAGTTAGGTGGTTGGAGTAGGTGTCCTACACCACTGTGGTCCGCAGTTTACCGATGTCCAGCTTTCGTTGTGCCTGGTTATGTACCTTTTTCGCCATGCTTAGCCTTGTGCTATTGATTATAGTCAGTGTTCGCAGCCCTGATCACTGGTACGTCCAGAAAACTTCCATCGTCTGTCACGTGATCTCCTGATTCCTGGAGGTAACCATGTTACCTTTTATGGTCAAATCTAGTGCTGCTAACTACCATATTTCTTGCCGCAGAGTAATCAATCAGTTTGATGCCATTGTTCGAAGTTTCGGTGTGCAGACTGAAATTTCCGATGGTAGGCTCAAATGCGGTCTCCCTGCCTGTTTAAGCACTAAAATTGTCTAGTACAATTTTGATGTCATGGCTCGGTCATATCGGAGCATGGGCACATATATATGTTATGTGGAAAGACTTTGTCTTGACTCTTATGGTGGCTATTCGTTCACACACCGGGTTGACTAGGTGTCGCAATTTCTTGTTAACCACAAATCCACATCCAAACTTCGTGCTTGTCCGCATGGTCACTATGGTAGATATCGCACGTCTTCATGCGCGAGCAACTGTGTCCCGTCTACCGGATTTCCTGCATAGTGGTTATATTGGCCTTGTCGAGGCCAGTTGGATGGAGCATATCCTCAAATCATGGTAAAACGTACGTTTTGTATATATCGTCGGTACCCTGAAAAAAGGTATCAAGTCCACTTTTTATGTTTCGGAGTTATTGATGATTTAAATTCTACGGCCACCTATGTTTTGATACAATACAGGACATAGACTATGACTTTTTGGATACTTTGGCATCATTAAGTCTATTTCAAAAAAATTGGACTTGATACGTTTTTGCAGGATACCGACAATATATTTAAATGTTATATTTGAGGGCTATCTGACTAAGTCATTGAAACTTTGTCGCAATATGTTGTTTTAACCAGGGAAAAATAGGTTAAATTCCCGTTCTTCGCCCACGCAAATATAAGACTTTTTGCTATCGCTATTTTCAAATTTAATACATTTGTATATGTGTGGGAAATTTTCCTGAAAGTCTCAGTTATTAAAACCACTTTGGTCAATTGGATAATTGTAAAAGCAATCCAGTCTTTTTGATTTCGATTTCAACGAAGCGTCTATAAAGTAAATACTTTCTTACATACTTATTTTCCCTTTGTATCCTATGAATAAGATATGGAAGAGCTTCCCGCATTGAATGAGTAAATAAAACCAATATTTACAATAAATTTACACAATCAATTTGGATTTATTAACAAATCTTAAAATCTTTTATACGTAGTATCCAACAAAATCTCATACAACAATTTACATAAAAGCTATTAGATCTTCTTAAATAAGTAAATATTTAATTTATATTATTTTTGACTAATACACTTTGTTGAGCACCTAATATTTGCTATGAGTAAACAAATACATACACTCGTGCACATGCTTTAACGTTTGTTGTTATAAATTGTCCAACTTAGGTCACATTGAAGTGTACTCTGAAGAGAAGGAATGGGGTGTGTCATCACTCATCAATTGTGTTGATGGTGCAACATGTACATTTTGTATGTGATGATGATGATTTTCGAGTTAACCTATCAGATTGGGCTTTTGTAATGCATTTAACGCAGTTGTGTTAAATGTGGTAAGTTTTTAGTTGTTTCTTTTGTATGTTCTCCTATAGTAGAGTGTTAAACTGCATTATATGGTTTGTCTTTTTTTTCCTGTCTAAAATGTTATACAAAGTGGTAACAAGACAATACGATAACTGCACTGCAGTATAATTGAGCACAAGACCTGCGTTTTTAATTATCACATTGCGTTGTATTTCAGTTCAGTTTTGTTACGTTTGTAATTGTAATGCATTTCATGTTTGTTTTAAGTTTTTAGATTTATAAATTAACATAAAGGTTCACTCATATGTTGTAGTTAACACTAGTTGCAGTGAAAGTTTTTTAAATTCTGCCTTATTGTAGGTAAATAATATAAACTTAAAGATTTATTACGATAGTTAAAAAAAATCGTTAAATTAAAAATTTAAACATGTATGTCCGTTTTGTTTCTGTAACTGCTTGCTGTAAAATTTTTGTAACACAGTACAACACATAAATTTGGGACTCAATTCTGAAAATTGCACGTGAAAATAGCCCCAACAATAAAATCTTCTGCATCATTCGTTTTGTTAATTTGGCTGCATTAATAACTCGGTACAACACAAGAATTTGGGCCTCAATTCTGAGAACTGCACGTGAAAGTAGCCCCAAAAAGAAGAAGTTCTGCATGATTCGTTTAGTCAAGTAACATGCCATAATAATTTTTAATATCGATTTGAAGTTAGTAAGTATAGTATAGGGGAATTTGTTATCAAACGATTTTGAACTGGGTTTATTTTGTAGCAGTTGTACTCCGTGGCGTATGATTTACGGGGAATATTACTTATGATAATCATACGCCACCATGTAGTATTTATGTTATGTCAAACAAAAACGCCTAAAACGTGACAAATTCCTCTATACGATACTATCTAACTTCAAATCGATATTAAATTATTATGGCATGTAACTTGACAAAACGAATGATGCAGAACTTCTTCTTATTGGGGCTACTTTCACGCGCAGTTCTCAGAAATGAGTCTCAACATCATTAGTTGTGCTATGTATGTAAAGTGTGCATGCACCGTAGGATGTCACGTACAGCTATGGTGTTCAAACCCGAAAACGAAAAACCGAAAACCGGTTTTTTTTATTTAAAACCGTATGCCGCTTTTTGCAAAAGTTCCATTTTCGAATAACCCGTTTAACCGAGTTTTTTAATTCGGGTACTCGGTTTTTTTAATTGCTTTGTAACAACTCTAAAAAGAGTTATTGAAAAAGTAAAAATTTTAAAATTGAATTTGAAATTAATTTAGAAAAAAACTTTTTACACATTATTTAAGTGGATCAACAAGTCGAAGTGGATCTCGCCGACGATGATAGTGACGATGATGAATGCGGTGAAATAGTGGAAGTCGGAAAATCTTTCGAGCTCATTCAGAACGTGTCTTAAATTATCGCAAAATTGTGGAAGCATGTTAATTCATTTAACAAGTCGAGCGAAAAACAAAGAAAATTGCAGAGCTATGTTTTCCAGGAGCACAATAAAGAACTAAGGCTCATTGTCGATGTGAAACACCGGTGGAGCTCCTTATCTGCAATGATTGAACAGTTTCTAAGAATTAATCATCAATGCGCTTACAAGAAATAACATTTTTGAGAGATTTAAGTCCAGCGCTTTCAGCCTTTTGGGACCGGCCGTGGCATAGTGGTTAGAACACGCGACTACCATATGGGAGATCGCAGGTTCAAACCTGGCTCCAGTCATCTTAAAAGAAAAAAAATATATAAAATTTTCTTTCATTGTCGGCTCCCCTCGAATGTAGTTGACAGCAACTTCGCAGTATTAAGCGTCGATTCAATCGTCGTGTCTAGTAAGAGCTTCTCAAACAGTGACGTTCGCATTCGTCGATAAACAAGTAGGTGCCGTTAGTTGCGAATCTAAAAATTGAAAGCGTGTTAATTCACAACAACGCGAGAAGCTATCCCATACCTCATTTATGAGGTGCAAAGGGAAATTAAGTTTTTTTTTAAGCTTCAGCCTTTAGCGCTCGCAATTAAAAGATTATCAAATGATTCAGCGATTCTAATCGACGCTGAAGGAGTACATACGTTAATCCAGCAGAGAAAACCAATTGATATGAAACAAGACTATATGATGATTTCAACTATTTCGATTTCAACAAAACGCGCTTTTGTCAATAAATCCTACTTCCGCAATTAGTCAGTGCGTGTTTTACTATTTGAAAAAACAAAATTAAAAATATTCCAAAAATGTATTCCATTCCAAAAAAAACTACTTTACAAAATAAAATGAGATTCCAAAAATTTATTAAAAAGTAAAAACACAAAATGAAACAACACGTTTCTTATTTTTTGGTAAATAAAAGCATTTTTTTAAACCAAATTATTTTTTTATTTTTATTTTTCACTTTTTAGGACAAAACCAAAAAAAATCGGTTTAACCGTTTTTCTTTCAAATGCTGTATTTGAAATCCGAGTTTTCTAAAAAATCACTTTTTCGAATAACTCGGAAACCGGGTTTTTGAAAAAGGGGGTATTTGAACACTCTACGTACAGCTAATGCTGTATTTAACAATTAATAAATGTAAGAAAACTTTTTTACACAATCGATATTTTTTACTGAATCTCTTGTAACATTCGTATACTAATCTCTATGTAGTGGATTATATTATTAAAGAAAACACTCCCAAAATTTTTATAAAAATACAATACAAATACACATCGTACAAGGATGATATGTTTTTTGTCTTCGCACATTTACTGCAAAAATATGCCATAAATCTTTAAGATTGTAATCGACAATATAACAAAATACCGCACAACATACAGATTCGTGCACAGAGAAAGAAAAAAAGTCGCAGTAACATAAGAATCAGATGGAGAAAAGAAATATTTTGAGAAGAATAAGATACAAAACATGAAATATTATGCAAATGCTAACCCCCCAAGTAGATGTTTTTGCATCTTAAGAGGCAATGAGGCAATGAATACCGAATGTCTAACTAAACTTAAATAAAAAAAAAGAACTCCACTAGCAATGGCAAATCACTGTTATTTGAACCGGCAAAAAACAACATAACAAACACACTAACAAAAGCCAAAACAATATGCAAGTAATACAGATCGCCAAGCAAGAAAATACACGCACAAATATCCAAATCTGATCCACACACAGTCACGCAGCACAACACACCTCGGTCGCTCGCTTGCTCGCACAACATGAACCATGATTTTAGGCAAAAGAAAAGAACCGAACCGAATGAGTTCCATTGAAGAGCTTAATGGACCATGGAGGCATCGTATGGCCACAGCAGCAACGTATGAAGCAATATGGTGAAATGGCCATTCCATGTCATGTTTCACATTTCTATGGTGGTCGAGCAAAAAACTCTTAAACTAGTCTGGTGGCTGAAGCAAAAATGTCTATACCGTTTTTATGATAATTTGACAGAGGCAACAGTGGAGCTATCTTTTGTCAGGTCTCGCATTGTTTATGATTAAATGACAAGTCTTCGACTCGTGCTGAGAAACCAGTTTAGAAGTTGTGGCGTTAACCGGAGTTGATACAAATGGTCAAATCACTAGAAAAAAAAAAACAAAAATAAACATTAATTAATATGTATTTGACAATAGTTGCTTAGAGTTTGTATTGATATTAGTTTTAAGTGCTTGCGGTAAAAATGTGAAACATAACTGGCATTAATTGAACTATTTAAAACTAAAGTATCTGAATTATTCTTTAAGAAGGAAGTAAAGTGAATTGAACAGTTTTGGTTTTTTAATGTTACAAATGTCTATTAAAAAAACATATTTGCACTTGATTTGCATATATTTTGGTAATTAAATACAAGAAATCAACTGCCAAAATTTACTTCGATGTCAAAAGTAACCAAGGGAAAATAAAAAATAACACAATAAATTGTAACGGCCGCATGTATCTGTGCGCGGATCACATATTATTTGGCATTCTGATATAGGGACCGGCCGTGGCAAAGTGGTTAGAACACTCGACTACCATGCGGGAGATCCCAGGTTCGACTCCGTGCTCCAGTCATCTACATTTTTTTATTGCCCGCCCCCACGATGTTGTAGACAACAACTTCGCAGTATAGTGTAGAGTCAATCATCATGTTAAGTACAAGCTTCTCAAACATTGACGTTCGCATTCGTCGATAAACAATTAGGCGCCGTTTGTTGTGAATCTAAATAGAAAGAGTGTTATTGCACATCAACGCGAGAAGCTATCCCATGCCTCATTCACGGCGTATAAAGGGTAATTAAGTAAGTACCCGCTTGTTTTAGTAAGCATTACGTATGTAATCATACCATCGATTACTAGGAATGGCACAGTACTTCCTCGTCAATATACTCGCCATACGTTTGAGTTACGAATTTAACATGGGGATGCCATAGGAGGCATACTATCGCCACCCCCTCGCTTACCATCCATTGATGAAAACACTAATTAGATTTCGTAATAACTTTCGTCGATACCAATTATACGATGAAATAGATAATAAGGTGGAGTGAACTAGTTCGTTAATAATATACTACTACAGAATGAAAAAAATTTGAAAGAACTTGGGAAGTGACCTTGTGTATGGTGTAGGTCTGGTCCAGTACAATATGAATCTGTATACCAAATTTCCCTAACCCCCCAAAATCTTGACTTACGGTTAAAAAACAGGGTTTTCAGGTCTTTTTGTTTGATTTGTCGACGGTTTTGGAAAGAAGAATCTTAGACATTTACAACAAATTATATTTATATATAGATATCTTCCCATAACTGTCTGTTTAGCCTCAACAATTCATACTTTTCGGATTTTTTCACTATTTTTTAAGTTTAAAGAAGTTTTTTAGAATACCCTAATGTTGGTTTTGTATTTAGAAAGTGTATGCCTTTACGACTAAATCGCATATTTGTCTGTAAAATCGGTTAACAAGTAGTTAAGTTATTAACGCATTTTGAGAAACTCTACTTTCATATCCCATACTAAAAAAACGCAGTAAGAACTTTGCATTCAAACACGATAAAAAAAAAATTTTGCCCCCTCCCCCCTAAATTTCGTCCTGGCTACGCCCATGTATTCGTGTATTGCCATCGGGAGTATGAATGCCTGCAAAGTTTTATCCATTTGAATTGAGTAGAAGGCAGTCAAAAAAGCATTTTACCAAAAAAAATGTTGACCCCCCACCCTAGATTTCATCTTGGCTACGCCCATGTATTCGTGTATTGTCATCGGGAGTATGAATGCCTGCAAAGTTTCATCCATTTGCTATGAGTAAAAGGCGTTAAATTAACGTTACAAGATTTGATTTCCGAAGTGAAGCTAAAGAAAAGCATTTAAAAAAGGAATGTTGCAGACTTCCTTGTTTTTCCAAACGAAAAATTAATGTGAAAAAGATAAAATATGCTTAAAAAGGGATATTTTTTAAAAAATATGCCCTTAAGACCATGGCATATGGTTAAAAAGGATGTTTTTTTTAAATATGCTCTTAAAATCAAAATATGCCGAAATATAACTTTATGGGTAAAATATGCTAAGATATGCTCTAACAAATAAGACTCAAAACACTTGTAGCACAATGAAACATGTAAATACCTTACCCATTTGTTAATATATCGTTCTAAAAAACACATGCATTTGCATATTTTCGGTTGCCCTGGTTATTACTAAGTCTTGTCTGCATTTTATTTTCATTTTTCCTACTCAATAATATGGTTAAAAATGGAGGAATTTTTTTAATATGCTCTTAAAACTAAAATATGCCGAAATATGACTTAATGGGTAAAATATGCTCCAACAAATGGGTGTCAAGAGTATAAAACATAAAAACACCTTACCCATTTGTTAATATATCGTTCTTAAAAAAACATGAATTTGCATATTTGCGGTTGCCCTGGTTATTACTTAGTTTGTTGCAATGTTTTCATTTTTCCTACTCAATAATTTAAAGCTAATTTGTTTTTTTTTTTATTTATTTCAAACAAGTGTCTTTTTAACTGGTGCTAATATATTTTCTAATTTGATAAAAATCTTATTCAATTAACACACAAAGAAAAAACCAAAAAAAAAATCACAAAAATATTCATTAACATCTAACGCCGCCGTAAATTCAAGTGAATCGGCGGGGGGCATAATGAACTAAATTCCCACGTTGCATACGTTATTATTGTTAAAACTCGTACACAAACATTTTATATGATTTTAGTATTTTTGCCGACACACTCGCAAACACACATATGTCGAACGTTCCTATATCTGTAGAGGTATTAACAACCTTTTTCTCCCCCCAACCAAGATCCGCATTAAAACTGAATGAATGCCAGACAAATAAACGATTTGTTTAAAATTGAAAGTGTTATGTTTGTCTACCAGTCTGATGGTTGTTGATGTCGATGATGATGATGACGATGGGAGCAAGAAGAAGGGTTTTTGTTACCAGACACATATTTGTAGGCTACATATGTAGCTTAAATGGATTTGTCTACGTTTTAAGGAAATTGTTAATGTTATCGTGAGAAGTTATTCCATAATAAGCCAATTTGTAGGGAAATAATATTAACACATTTCAGGGAGATAATTTCAGTGTATTTGTGCTGTTGTGTGAACCTTGTAGCATGTAGCACTAATGACCGACCGAATTAATTGAAAGTCAATGTTAGCCCCAGTGTGAATTGTGAATTGCACGAAAGACATGAGCGGCTTGGGGGTGGAATAGTACTTATGTATGTGTATTTGTATGAGGGTGAGTGGGTTGTATGCCATCAAGCCAGCCATAAACGTATAGAACATCAAGTGTGGAAAGGAGGCTAATTTTTAAAGTGTTTTCAGACAGGTTAATTTCATAAAAATTTTTTGACTTAATTTGTTTTTAATTTTTTCTTAATTTTTTTACCGTTTGGAAACAGCAAAATGTTATAAAAAGACGTTTTTTTGTAGACTATATAGTTGTGATTAAATTAAAAACATTAAGAGCGTATTCCAATATTTATCTCTAAAATATGTCCGACAACATAGAAAAATAATATAATGTACCGACCATGCCATGATATTTGGCACCGGCGACTATCATGCGGTTGACCTGGGTTCGAGTCCAGTCACAGTCATCTACATTTCTTTGATCGGCAATCCTCTTGATGTTGTAGACTGAAACTTTGCAGTAATCGAGCCTATCGGCAAGTGTAGGAAAAGTTCCTCAAAAGGCCAACGTTCAGAATTGTCATTTAACTTCTAGTCGTGTGGTGTGAGTCCAAAAATAGAATCGTGTTAATATAGTCAAATCCGAGCAACGATTCCATATGTTTAGTTTTTAAAAACTAAAAGCCTTATTCATAATTTTTTAAAAGGGGTTTGTTAAACGATTTTACTATGAAAACTTGATTTATAAACCTTTGATAAATGTTTATTAATACCAGTTACTTACTAAACTAAACTAACGAAAATTTCTATCTTATATATAAAACAATTGTAAACTCACATAATGGCTTTTCCTGTTAAGTTATTTTTAGTCACTGCCTGTTGCGGTGTGACAAATAGTAAAATGTTTATTTATTTTTTATAGTCAACGGAAAAAAATGCAATGCAATAAAAGTCACAACGGAACTACTTTCATACAAAAAAAAAATAAACAAAATGTTTGTGGTTGTTACGTACTGGGTTGTTGTATACGTAATTTGTGCGGCATCCTCTGGTCCAGTAGAGTTAGTCAGTTATCGTAATTTCAGCGAGACAGTCTAACAGACGTTGGGTGACGCATCATATTCCTCTATAACTACAATGCAATTCAATCAACATCACATATAATACCATAGTCTGCAATGTGATCTATTGATAATGGCAGCCTATTACAACTGGAATACTATAAATTATTACGACTATAGGCATTAATGACGTTTTTCGTTTTATTTTCATATAAAAGGAAATGTTAGACTTTCTTTTTTTGTGAAATTTTTTAATTTTATTATTATTTGCGTTGCCGCTGAGAGCATTTTAATGTTATATTTATATATTTTGTTTGCCTATTTCCTGCGGCGATACGTCTTTAGCTGGGCAACCGGAAATATGCAAATGCATATAACGACATACTAACAATTGGGTAAGGTATTTATATGTTTCATACTCTTACAAGGGTTTTGACACCTATTTGTTAGATCATATTTTGCATATTTCCCCCATAAAGTCATATTTTGGTTTTAAGTTCATATTTTTAAAAATATATCCTTTTTTTATGAATATTTTTAGAACATATTTTTAAAAAAATATCCCTTTTTAGATTTTTTTTTTTTACAAAAACAAGTTTTCAAATATAACAGCCAAATCTGCTAGATGTTGTTTTCTGCCGGATACAGCTCTATACATAGTATATGCTGCAAAAGATATAGTGGAATTTTATCCCAAATTGACGCATGTGACATGTATTGCTCATGGTCTCCATCGACTGTGTGAATGTATTACGGATTTTTTGAAAACGTAAATAAAGCTTTTGCTAATGTCAACAAGGTATATTTAAAAGCTCCATACAGAATGGAACTTGTTAAACAAATATTTTCAGACCATGCATTACATTCAGAAGTTACAGGTATATACACGTTTGGGAACATATCTTGAATCAGTTAATTACTATACCAACAATTATGACGGCATTTTAAAGGTAATAAATGCATTCATGAGGATGATGAAGAAGACAATTTGTATGACTTAAATATTTTTCGTTTTTATTGATTTTAAGAGCATATTTTATGGTTTAAAGAGCATATTTTGCTATTTTAAGGGGTTATGTTAAGCGCATAAAACACATTTTTAAGTGCATATTTCCGGTTGCCCTGATCATTAGCAAGTAGGAAAGCATTTGAACCGGTATATGATTAAAAATGCAAATTTCGTCTGCAAATTTTAACCAGTTTTGCAGAGTACTATCTGTGTATCAAAATTATCTCTCTAGGACTTAAATACACGTTGGCCACTCCCTTTCGGCCCACTGATCGAAAATAAAAATTTCGTCTAAAAACTTGAACTTCGAGTGTCCCGTATTATCTGTGTACCAAATTGTATCTTTCTAGCTCAAAAAAAATGTTTCGTCACGCCCATTCCGCCTATTCAATCCAAAATTTAAAAAAATAAATAACCTATTATATTTTCCATATGGATCGAAATCTGTTAGGAAATTAAATTTTTAGACCGTTTTATTGGAAATTTAGGTATATTAAAAAAGGAGGGCATAGAAATGGGCGTGGCTTAATTGCCTTTTTCTAAAAACATTCACGGGCAATTATGAGCGTTATAAATGAAAAATTGTTCAAATCGGTATTGCCAATATTGCCCTCACCAACGCACAACAATTCATTTTTTTATATAAATAGATGTGAATTTTTTAGTAAAAAATTCGGAATTTGAAAACATATTATCCCCGTTTTGGTAATTTGGGTGTTTAGTTAAAAGACTTAGCAACATATTGTTATCTAATGATTTAATTATAATTTTATGTTATTAAAATCAGATATTATTTTTCAAAAAATTACTTTTTGACAAACTTTTAGGTTTTATCTAGATCTGAACCGATATGCTTATTTTGGTTACCACATTGTTACAATACAAAATGAGTATTCTGTGCCAAGAGATCCATGGTTCGATTCCTGTATCCAGGCGTCTACATTTTTATTTCAATGCTGACCCCTTGATGTTGTCGACAGCAGATTCGCAGTATAGTATAGTGTCGAATCTATCGGCATGTCTAGTAAAAGCTTCTCTAATAACGGTGACGTTCGAATTCGTCGATAAACAAGTAGGTGCCGTTAGTTGTGAATCTAAAAATAGAAAGCGTGTTAATTTACATCAAAGCGAGAAGCTATCCCATACCTCATTCATGGGGAGTAAAAGGAAATTATTTTAGTTTTTATTTGGATTGATTAAGATCTACTCGAGTTATCGTCTTCGCCATCCACCTACTTTACAATTAAACAGGGTGTAATGTATAACCAAAATAATGATCAATATACACTTCATTGCTGTTAATAATTGTAACCTTTGTTAGTATTTTATATAAAATATAATCTAATGCTCTCAAACATAATATATATATTGATAATGCGTACAAATTAAACGTCATAGCAACTGTTGCGTACGATACATTATAAGCGTGTACGACAATGTTTCTGAGTACGAGATCTATCATTCAATTAAATAAATGTGGTTTAGTCTCAGTATTTGACGATATGGCATCAAATTTAATTTAATATAATTTTCATCATCATTGCCGTCGTCGTCATCGATAACAACAGCAACAAAAAAAAAAAACACCAATAACGATATCAGCAAACTGACCTTTACTTCTCATGGCATTCACAGTCGCTTTTGTTTACATAATAACAACAAAAGCAATAAAAGATGAGAGAACGTCATTAAAAAGGCATACAGTGCTATGTCGATTATTGCAACTGCATAATAGAAATTGAGGCTGTTATAAAAATGCTGTGAATATGCTGAGGTTAAAGTGACTGTCGAATGTAAAAGACTTAAGCTATAATGGCACCAGCATTAAAGCAGTTATGGCTGACTAGATTTGTATCTATTAATAAAAAATAAAGAAATATCATATTATACAAGCAGTTTATATTTACAACAGTTGCGGAGCTTTGTACATCTTTAGAAACAAAATCAAAAAAACCTAATGTAGGTACATATTTTGTTCCCGATTAAAACCGCGGATGGGGGAACTATACTATTGACTGGCTACAGACTTGTCTTAGCTTTGGAGAAGGCACTATAGATAGGTTCTTCTGATAAATTATTCTTATATTAGTTATGAACATAATATTGGTTACGACATTTAAGCACTGTAGAGCGTATACGTTACTTTATGTATTTGAATGTATATCATACGTACACTTACCATACTTAAATTGTACTATTACTATAATGTAATTTAGCTGTTGTAATTAGCGGGTTGTTGCTTTAATGGATGTAGCACTGTATTATGTTTACACTGGCTCACATTTCCGTTTGACATAATCACTGCTAATACGTATACGAGGTATATTTAAGAAGTCATTATGCAAAATGGATATTTTTTATAAACATACGTTTATCTGAGAACATGTCAATACTTGTGCAAAATGTTTTAGCTATTTTCAAAACAAATGTATATAAATTATTTATATCATTTTAAAATTTAAAAATTTTTATAATTCGCGGATAACACTTAACCCAATGGTTACACAGTGAGACAAAATAGAGTGGTCAATATACCTGGGATGTGATACTATTTTTGAAATTTCGTTAACACCCCCAAAATCTTGAGTTAAGGGTAAAAAACTGGGTTTTCGTGCCTTTATGCACTTATAAGCCAGTAGCGTGGTTGCTCATCGGGATATAAAAGTTGCGATCCTCAAAAATCATTAATAACTTAACTATTTGTTTACCGATTTAATATTGAGCAAATATGCGTTTTACTCTTGACACCATGCACTTTCTGAATAATATATTATACATTAAGGTGGCCTTATAAAAAAGTGGCTAGAAACTTCAACAAACTTAAAAAAAAGTGAAAATCCAAATAGTTTGCGATTTCGAGGCAAAAGCAGCCAGATGTCAAAAGTTAACTATAGAATATTTATATATTTAGAAAGGTCGCAATCTCATATTCATCCATGTTACTGGCTTTATAGTGCATAAAGATACGAAAACCCGTTTTCTTACTCGTAACTCAAGATTTTGTGCGGTTTAGCGAAATTTCATAAGCAGTTTCTTGTTGTACTCAGCAGCCCCTACCAAAAATATAGTAATATATAAGGTATATTTTACGGTATCAACTGAGAGCTTATGAATATACTCTCTAATTAATTCGTATGAAAATCTCACAAGAAATCACAATTTCTAATAGGTAGGGTAAACCTACCGGTTTCTTAAGTTTGACCTATAAATACTAAATACTGAAAGTAGAATATTTTCAAGGGGATTTCGTTTAGAAATGATTGAAAAATACTACACAGTAGCATAGTAGTTAAAACACGCGACTACCATGCGGAAGATTACAGGTTCAACTCCTGGCTCCAGCCATCTTAACAAAAAAAAATACATATTCTTTCATTGTCGGCTCCCCCCGAATGTTGTTGACAGCAACTTCGCAGTATAAGTGTCGAGTCAATCGGCGTGTCTAGTAAAAGATTCTCAAAAACAGTGACGTTCGCATTCGTCGATAAACAAGTAGGTGCCGTTAGTTGTGAATCTAAAAATAGAAAGCGTGTTAATTCACAACAACGCGAGAAGCTATCCCATACCTCATTCATAGGGTGTAAAGGGAAATTAAGTTTTTAAGTAGAACAATTTTCAGCTCATTGATTTGGGACTCAATTTTGAGACTTGCACGTGAAGGTGGCCCCGAAAATAAAAACTTCTGAATCATTCGTTTTGTCAAGTTAACTGCATTAATAATTTAATTGTCATACACATTTTTTGCTCAAGGTGAATTTTTAGGACTTTTTCTATATTTTAACATGGTTATATCTCGGTATACCGTACAGAATATATCTTTTGTATTATATTATATCTTATTATTATATTATTGTATTAATAAGTACGATTTATTGTACCAAAAAGTGAAATTTATGGTACTAAAAAGTGTATTTTATTGTACCAAAAAAGAACAATTTATGATTCCAAAAAGTGAAATTTAGTGTACCAAAAAGTGCAATTTATTGTACCAATAAGTACTAGTAATGGTACCAAAAAGTACAATTAATTGAACCAATAAGTGCAATTTATGTTACCAGAAAATACAAATAATGGTAACAAAATTCATAAATTATTGTAAAAAAGTCTAATTCATAGTACCAAATAGTACAATTCATAGCACCAAACGGTACAGTTTGTTGCACCACAAAGTACAATTTATGGTACCAAAAAGTACAATTTATGATACCAAAAAGAGAAATTTATGGTTCCAAAAGTACACTTAATTGTACCAAAAAGGACAATTTATTGTACAAAAAAGTACAATTTATGATACCAAAAAGTAAAATTTATTGTTACAAAAAGTTCAATTTATGGTACCTTTTCAATATCTACAACTTTGCTTCAGACACAAAAGAGATATTCCGTAAGGTACCGTTTAACATTGTTAAAACATGTAAAAAGAGCTAAAAATTTACTTTGAGCAAAAAAAATCGTATGGTCATCAGATTACACTAGTTTACAGTCATTTTGCAGCAGAGTTGTAAAACATTTTTTTCTATAGATTTCGGCCACCTAAGCACAATATGAGTTTTACAAGTTGAATTTATTTTCGCGATTAATATTTTTTATAAATTTTTTTATCAATTTAAGACAGTGATTTTTGCACAAAAAAATTAGTTTTTTCAACTTTAAATGCTCCTACCATCAAAACTACCCAACCGATGTTAATAGCTTGTATAGAAAGGTTTTAGGGAAGTACATTACCTTTAATTGGAGACCTCTCTTGTTCAAATCGCTGGACGCGTTTACGAATTATTCTCCAATAAGCTGATGCATATCATAAAAAATTTGTAAAATAATTCGTATTTAGGAGGCCGAAATCTATAGAAAAAAATTATTTACAACTCTGCAGCTGACAAAAATAAAGATTTGTAAACTGGTGTAACTTGACAAAACAAATGATGCAGAAGTGCTTATTTTTAATTCAGCAAAATAGATAATTCTGAATAAGAGGTACAAGAAGGGGTTATAATTACATTAATTTATTTTTGAACACATTAAACCTGGTAAACTTTAATAAGGATCGATTAGCCAGCCAGACAGATGGACATGGCTCAATCGTCTTAAAAAGTACTGAAACAAAATTTGTCTAAAGATACTTGGGGTCTAACACTTCTCCTTTAATGCGTTAAATTTTTTCTCATATCAAATGATGTATATCCTCAACCCTTAGAGAGGGTATAAAAAAGTGGGCGAAAATAAAGATTTCGTCTGAATATTCATGTTTTTATTGACAAGTCCACTGCGCATCAAAAATTATCTATCTAGCTTTAAAAAACACTTCTGTCACGCCCCTTCGTTCACTGATTGAAAATAACATGGTATTTTTAAGATTAACAGCTATCGTTTCGAATTCCATCTGTATATAAATTTTTTCTCTTCACCCGTTCACAATTACGATATTTTATGGATTCTTTACAATTTTTTGTTTGTGGAAATTGTATTATTTAAGTTTTAGTATTCGGCTCCTTACTGAATCATTGTTAATTTGAATACCTGAGAGAATCAAAAATATAGCGGTATCTATTTTATATGTCACCAGCTATCCAATACCTTATTCATGTGGTGCAAAGGGAAATTAAGTTAGGTTATTTTTAATATCATTTCAATGTGTTTGTTACTACAACTTCCTCACCCAACCTCGCATATTCAAGTCGCACTAGCTATTAGCTTTATTTATTGTGTATTATTTTACTTTTTTAATACTACTCATAAAACCTCAACTTGTTGTTCTTATCAGCGCATATATAGAATTGCAAAATCTTTGTAGTAATTCACCCCTCTATACGTAAGTTTGAAATAAAACCTCACAATCAACTGCAAAGAGGGAGGGCCAATATAAAAAATAAAGTATCACTGATCTCAAAACACACTTTTGTTTTGTGTCACACATTGATAAAACTGCGAAAACAATGCAACAGTTCAGTCTGACTGGCCTAAGCGACATCTCCTCTCTTCCTAAAGCTGAGATGGATGACGGGTAATTGTTTTCCGTCAAGAGGGTTCATTTAGAAACAACAAAAACACACACATGCCCTACGATCAACAATAGAAAAAAAACTATAATCTGTCGCACATGTTTATTAAGTGTGGCCTAAGCTCTAAAAGACACAATGTAGGTACTAATGATTTTTTTTTTGTTCATGAGGAAGTCAATTTACGTTAAAATTGTGCAAAAGGTCAATTCGTACAAAACGGTTTTAGTAACTTATTAGAACTGAACGTGTTTCGACAGATTACCGCAAAATTTCTCTGAAAGAATCAATTATTTGTTACAGCTCATTTAAATGTAAAAAATTTTAAGAAATAAATCTATATTTCTGCGGTAAATCTACTACCTAGAACAAGCAATGTCTTCATTGAAGGTTTTTCAAAGATTTTACTGGGCTCCTTATATCAAGCGATGATTTAGATTGGTCGAGAGTCTGTAATGAAATTTTTGAGATGCTCATTACTAAATTTATTTAGAATACTAATAGACTCATTTACGAAAATGTTTGTAGTAAAACAAAATGATTTATTATAAAAACTAATGGATAATTTACGTTAAATTATCCAAGTTAATCGTCAATCGAATATGTCTCATTATGGTTTATGCGATTAATTGCTTGCTTACGATAAATAAATTGCATTGCATTCTCATCAATGACTGTCCAGTGGCCACATTTTTAACCCTCTAAATGTAAGCATCATAATATTCACACAAGTTAAAATTTATCCTCATTTACCACTATTCTGTAAATACACTTAATAATCTTATTGGCAGACTTTTCCATAACATCATATGTAAACTTTTCTTTGCTTGACAGAATTTTATAATTTAATAACCTCCCAAAGGGTTAATTAACTTTATGGCAAACAGCACAATAACAATTGAATAGAAATGAAAACTAAACAAAAGAGAGTTTAACTCATACAGTCATTCTTAATGGGTCACCGCTCTATTGAGGCCGTCACAATTTTAAATCAACGCCGCCGCCGACATTATAATTGTAAATTCAATTTATATATCGCGACGAATGGAATGACAAAACAGCAATGCATAACTTACGTACTCGCAATCGCAACAAAAGAAAAAAAACTAATACTATCAATTGATATCTCCACTCGAAATGTGGAGATGACCTCTGCATATAACTGGGTTACAAAATATAGCCATAAAATGGCATGTAATGGATAGAATAGTGATAAAATTTTAATCTCAAAGGTAAATCAGACGCAAAAGTATGTCATGTCTGGATTTCATCTATAGATCAATACATTAGCATAAACAGTGCCTTTTTGAATTTTACAATATTTATACTGCATTGTCGTGGCTGTCGATAATACTGTGTGTGATCAAAGATCTATATTTAAACGAAACTAGGAGATCCTGTAAGATTTGTGCAAGCTTTTTTATTAACGACCGTTTACTCTAGCACGTTATAGCTTTTATATAGTTCGCTGGAATGAAAAAGTTTGTATACTCGAACTTTATTTGAGGCAGAAGGTATTTCGTAAAAAAAAGGAAAGGGATCCTTCGAGGGATATTTTTATTACGTTTCGTCTTTCCCTCACTTTTTATAAATAGATTTGATTTGATTTAGCGTGTGAGCTACATCAGCTATTCTCTTCTAAACATTTTTAAATGCAAAATAAACTGTCAGGATAAGACAAAGTGAGAACATGGATAAGTGTGGACAAAAGTTTAAAAGTTTTTGATACATTTATTGCAATGTCACTATAAAATCTAAAAAAAATTAAATATCATATAAAATTGCTAAGATTTACAGCTAATACTTCACTATGCAATTTTCGGGATGTTTGGTTTAGTTAAATATATATAGAAGGACTTGATGTTCCAAATTGGGTCCTGCCGTGGCATAGTGAATAGAACACGCAACTACCAAGCGGGCGATCAGCGGTTCGATTCCCGGCTCCAGTCATCTACAATTTTCTTTCATTGCCCGCCCCCTCAATGTTGTCGACAGCATAAACAAGTAGGTTACGTCTGTTGCGAATCTAAAATAGAAAGCATGTTAATTCAAATTTGGGACCGGCCGTGGCATAGTGGTTAGAACACGCGACTACCATGCGGGAGATCGCAGCTTGAAACCTGGCTCCAGTCATCTTAAAAGAAAAAAAATAAATAAAATTTTCTTTCATTGTCGGCTCCCCTCGAATGTTGTTGACAGCAACTTCGCAGTATTAAGTGTCGATTCAATCGTCGTGTCTAGTAAGAGCTTCTCGAGTGACGTTCGCATTCGTCGATAAACAAGTAGGTGCCGTTAGTTAGTGAATCTAAAAATAGAAAGCGTGTTAATTCACAACAACGCGAGTAGCTATCCCATACCTCATTCATGGGGTGCAAAGGGAAATTAAGTTAAGTAAATTCACATAACGCGAGAAGCTATCCCATACCACATTTAGGGGTGTAGAGGGAAATTAAGGTAAGTTATTTTGATGTTCCAAACTAGTACGGTTGGTTTAGCGATAGAATTTATAATTTTCTATTTTTATATTTTTATATTTTAAAATTTTTAATTTTTTATATTTTTATATCTATATATTTTTATATTTTTATTGGTTGGTTGGTATGCAGGCATCTCCTTCTTACAGGAGAACACTTAGGTCCTTATGGACCCATTGTGACACCCGTTGGGCATTTACGCCATCCCTTCAACCTATGCTATCAGCCCGTGTGCTGCCTGATTGCGTTGCCAGTTGTCGATTGGGAATCCGGAGTTTCGATCCAATCCGTCCAGTTAATAATTTTACAAAAGTTGTCAATCCTTCCGATGTCCAAAGATGCAAGTTCCTCTACACCATTTAAGAAGGGTTTCCCCAGGGTTTCCAGTCTCCTTCTGCATAGTGCTGGGCAATCACATATAATGTGGTCGGTGGATGGTTCACTGCTGCTATTCCCGCAGTAGTTGCATTCGCTTTTCGTTGCGAATCCCATTCTGCTCGCATGTCTGCCTATGGGTTCATGTCCCGTCAGGAAGGTAATAATTTTTCTTATCTGGTCCCTCTCTAGACTTACCAGTTACGTTGCACGTTTCGCGTTGTATTCTGGCCAAGTCTTTTTGGCCTTTCTACAGGTTTCTTAATTCTTCCATCTGTCGTTTGCAATTCTAAACTCTGTTATTCCTGGATATCTCGTTAAGAGATTTCCGACAGGCACTGACCACTTTCGATTTGATGTCACAGGACTTCAACGAGTTTACCGCCGCTAGACTATCCGTGAACAGGAGAATATCCTCCTGTGATATCTTCCTCACGTTGATCACGTCCGCGGCTCGTTTAATAGCAAGTATTTCCGCTTGGAAAACGCTGCAGAAGTCTGGAATTCTCGATCTTATACTTAGGCCTAGATCCGCGGAGTAGATACCATTGCCGACCTTGTCATCCAGTTTGGACCCATCGGTAAAGATGTTTATTGGTCCATACATTGCGTTATCGTTCTCTGCCCACTCCTTTCTGGAGGGCGTTCTAATTTCGTAGAGAATGTTTGATTTCCGTGTATTGAGCACGTAGTCAGTTTCAAGTGAGATGTTGATATGGTTCAGGATCTTTGAATGTCCGATGGAATCATCCCAATGTTCAATCTCGTTTTGTCGAATAGCCGATTTGAGAGCGGCTATCAGGTGGTAGTAGATTGAGTATCATGTAGAGAGCCTTGAAGGGGGTCGATCTCATACATCCGGTTATCAGGAGACAAGAGGATCATTGAACACGATCCAATTGTCTAAATTAGCGTTTCTAGTCTAGGGCGTACCACCAAACTAAAGAGCCAAATTGTAGTATTGGCTTCACTATAGCATTGTAAATCCAAAGTGTTACCTTGGGTTTAAATCCCCAGGTTTTCCCGATAGCTTAACGGCACATATATAAAGCTATGAGTGCCTTGTTGGATCTGCTTTCAATGTTCTGTCTCTAATTAAGCTTCCTGTCTAATATAAGGCCCAGGTAGTTCGCCGTATCGGAGAAGTTGAGTTGTTTGTTGCCCAGATAGATGTTGGATGTAGCGGACGATTTCTGTTTCCGACTGAAAAGTACTAGTTCTGTTTTGTCAGGGTTCGCATTAAGTCCTCTACTGGCACACCAGTTTGCCAGGATGTTGATATAGTCTTTTGTTCGAGACAAGATAAACTTCCCCCAGAGACGCAGAGTGCTATATCATCTGCATACGCTACTACTGTGCATCCTTCCGACTCCAATCGTTTGAGAACGTCGTTGACGGCAAAATTCCATAATAGCGGCGATAATACTCCCCCTTGAGGGGTGCCTCTAGTCACCCTTCTTGAGAGGGTGTGATTTCCCAGCTTTGAGGTGATAGTTCTCTTTATTAGCATGTTGCGAATCAGCTTGCTAATATGTGGGTTGATATGTAGGCTGTTGAGCTCTGTCATGATGCAGAGGGGTTCGATGTTATTGAAAGCTCCCTCTATGTCCATAAAGGCAACTAGAGAAAAAATTTTCTTATCTAACGATTTCTCTATGGGATACAATAGTGCATGGAGTGCAGTTTCTGTCGATTTCCCCTTTGTGTAAGCATGCTGAGCATTCGAAAGGAGATTCGGGCCGATTGAATTTTTGATAATGTCGTCCAGGAATGAAGTAAGACTTATAGGTCTAAAGTCCTTCGCTTTGGTGTGTAATGGCTTTCCCGCCTTTGGGATGAAGACCACCTTTGCCGTTCTCCATCGTATTGGCAGGTAGGATAATTTCACACAGCCTTTAAAAATAGCCTCTAGCCATGGCAATAGTATCTCCAGTAACTGTTGAAGTTTGGCGGGTATAATGTCGTTTGGACCGGGTGATTTGTAAGGATCAAAGTCGTTGATGGCGTCCTTGATCATGTTCCTTTCAATTACCGCTATTCTATCGCAGAAGTCGGTAGGTGCGACGGTTATGGAGTTGGACCCTCCCCTATGGAAGTGGGTTTCCGATAGAATTTCCAAGGTTTCCTTTGAGGATTCAGTCCAGGTATCATCATTTTTCATTATGTATGCCGGGGCGCTAGTAGTCGAGGATAATACTTTCCCAAGTCTACTTACCTCTGCGGTTTTTTCGACATCGTTGGTATATTTCCTCCATGAAGATCTTTTTGCCTTCTTTAGTAGGTTCTTGAAGAGTATTATTATATTTTTATAATTTTATATTGTTATATTTTTATATTTTTATATTTTTATATTTTTATATTTTTATATTTTTATATTTTTATATTTTTATATTTTTATATTTTTATATTTTTATATTTTTATATTTTTATATTTTTATATTTTTATATTTTTATATTTTTATGTTTTTATGTTTTTATATTTTTATATTTTTATATTTTTATATTTTTATATTTTTATATTTTTATATTTTTATATTTTTATATTTTTATGTTTTTATGTTTTTATATTTTTATATTTTTATATTTTTATATTTTTATATTTTTATATTTTTATATTTTTATATTTTTATATTTTTATATTTTTATATTTTTATATTTTTATATTTTTATATTTTTATATTTTTATATTTTTATATTTTTATATTTTTATATTTTTATATTTTTATATTTTTATATTTTTATATTTTTATATTTTTATATTTTTATATTTTTATATTTTTATATTTTTATATTTTTATATTTTTATATTTTTATATTTTTATATTTTTATATTTTTATATTTTTATATTTTTATATTTTTATATTTTTATATTTTTATATTTTTATATTTTTATATTTTTATATTTTTATATTTTAATATTTTAATATTTTAATATTTTAATATTTATATATTTTTATATTTTTATATTTTTATATTTTTATATTTTTATATTTTTATATTTTTATATATTAATATTTTTATATTTTTATATTTTTATATTTTTATATTGTTATATTGTACTACTACAATTATGGGCTGATAAATCGTAAATGTAGAAATCTTAAACAAAAAAAATTTCTGCGGGTCATCTCATTTAGGTTAAGAGACCTTCCACTAAAAAGACCATACCTTGTAAAATTTTATCAAGATACCATTATCTCTTCAAAGTTTCAGTATTTCAAAAACAGTGCTGTGTTAAATTACCCAAATGCAAGAAGCTCTTACATTTCTTATTCATAAAACTGAAATTTTTTCTTATTCAAAATCTTTTCGTGTTCCTAGAGGTAGCAACAAATTTAAATCCAAACTATTCCTATCTTCACTTTTCATGTAAATGTACTTATTTAATTTATTACGCCCTCTTCATAAATAAATTAACCAATCTGAGTAGTCATTTATTATAAAATCTCTATGACGTTTTATAAGATCCAGTTGATTTTATGCCAGTCATCTTTCCCCTATGGGATTTACTGTCAATTCACAATTTTGTTTTGTCGTGAGTTGTTTGAATCTGGTTTCACCCCTGCTGTTGCTACAAATCTAATATTTAATTTTATTGCTTTATATAAACAAATATAAATTGTCATTAGCTGAGGCTGTCTGTAGTCCACCTGCAACAATATCCATCAAAGTATATCAAAATCTCTTTGTTTTTTTTCATTCTACGATTTTAGATGCCAAGGCCACAAAATTTTCATAAATCATTTTAAACTGGAAAAGTCATATTTTATTCTACATGAGTTTATAATACACGGCGATACACTCGAGGAAAATAGCAAACGTTAAAGCCAGTGGGTAGAGGTGTGTGAGGCGACATGAGATATAAGTTCCTCGTTCCGGTGCAAGTTCCTTGTTGAGTTGTAAGTTGGGACAGCATAAATGGACTGCAAAACATATCCTCTTACAGTACGGAATTTCGATCATGCACAGACTCCCAATACGAGTACTTCTTAGAATATAGGCAAGCACATGACAACTTTTAATGTTTATCAAATTATTTCAAATGATTCACATTATTGAAGTGATGAATACACACATTCTATCTACTGTATTTTATGTACTTTGCTCATTTATAAATATTCACGAACGTGATGTTGTACAACTATTTTCGAGTGTGTTCTTGTTATTTTTGTTTATGTATCCGCATCCATATGGTATTGATGTTGATGATCCCCCATCATGACCACAAATTACTGCCTCATGTTATTTATTGGGAACTTAATAAAGTATCATCATCGTCATCATCATCATCACGATCATTGTTGTCAATTTGCAATGTGATATCATTTTCTCTGGTGTTGGGCGAAACTATGTTTATTTTCATTTCAATTTCTCTGCTCTATGGGGGGATTTAAACATACAAATATGTAATATATCCGCATAGTATTTATGTAGTATTCCTCACCCGACTATCACTCGACCGTTATGCGATCTGGTACTAGAATATGTTTACATATGGCAAATGTAATCAAAGTTTGTCTTGTATGCAAAATACAAACGGGGTATTGTATTCTTTTAATAAATGTAAATGTTTACAATATGTTTAAAATAAAATTGGTTTAAACGTGGGAAAAACTCTCGATTGTCATAAGTTTGACCACAAAAATGTTGCAATAATTGAATAACGATTATTAACATTTGGCAGAGTTGGCAGAAACGATCAGTTTGTATGATGCAATAAAGTTCTTAATAAATGAAAGTTTCTAAATAAATGATGAACGGAAGTTTGTGAAAAAAATTCAAAACTAGTGAAATTCTCAAGTTCGCTTTTTGTGTTTGTGAGTTATTAATAATGTAAAGTTAATGACCGCCTATGTTTTGATACAATAACTACAAAACTACTTTAAATATACATGGAATTTTTGACAGGGCACAGACTATTACAAAAAAGTGTACTTGAGACCTTTTTTATGAATCTTATGTTAGTTACTGAACATCGCCATTGAAAATGCTGTTGATAACTTTTTTTTTAATTTTTTACTCACTGTTCAACACATAAATTTGTTTCTATACATCTTTGTCCAGCAAACAGCTACAAATATCGCTTCTTATCAGCAATGTGTTTGTGCGCACGCGCTTCTTTTTGTGTTGACTAATATTCGCGATCATATTAGACTTGAGAGCAAAAATTTCTTGTCTTTCAAGTAATTTAATATTGGTCTGGCTGAAACTAGTATTCTCGCACTCGACACTTTGCAACAGATATTTGTTTACAAATGAAATCTCATTTGTATATCTTAAGAGCTAAAACGTTAATGGTGACAGAAATTAAAAACTTTGCTCAAGATAAATTTACATAAAGCTCCATTTGTTGCTGTGACGTGTTAAGTGTTTATAATAACGAGCCGATTTGTTATTTGTTTACACCAAGGCGAAGTATTGCGATATCTGTAGCTATTAAATCTAGGAATAAATTTTTGGAATTTTGAAATTTGCAAGAAAAAATCTAGTTATATGTTCAGTGTGCTAGGAGTGCGTGAGTTCTTAGAAAATGGGTAAAGAAATCAAAAGCAGTACAGAAGTATCGGTTAGGTGAACTCACTGATATCTGGCCTTACCCTTTGTATGATATTGGTTTATATCTCGAGTTATTTAAAATAAGCGATATTTAAATGTGAGGAATGGGGAATTTTCTAATTCGAGTCTTTCTGATTGTTATTCATTTGGGAATAACCAAAAGCTCTCTTTGAAGGTTCCCAAGCAGCTCACAACGTCCGAGAGATCACGTATTCCCCGGACAATGCCACTAAACATCCGTACAGTGATAGCAAATGTGAGACGGCGAAATGTTGAGTAGCCTTATCGGCATGCTACCACCGATGCTTCTTAGGAAGTAGGTTACAGAAATTACTGAAACTCAACACAGAGGCTATTTTAGTGGCTTTGGCAGCCCCAAGAAACTAGGATTGGGCGCGGTGGCCTAATAAGCCGCTCTCCTTAAACGAAACAATTATTATGAAAACACGAAGAAAAGAAAAAACCAGAACCCCCACAAACGATATAAGGACCATAATTTAAGGATATGCACCTGGAATGTCAGAACTCTATACAGAGATGGTGCATCTATCCAACTGGCGGATGTCCTCGACAAATACAAGGCTGACATCACCGCCATATAGGAAATGAGATGGAAGGGACAGGAATGTACACGACAAATAAACTGTGACATCTTTAACAGCTGCCTGGTCTCGCGTTTTAACTCTATAAGTGACCGAATATCCAATATTCGCATCAGGGCGAAATCTTTTTACATTGCGCTGATTTGTGTACACGCCCCGACGGAAGACAAAGACGAAGACATTAAAGACGCCTGGAGGAGATATATGACCGCTGTCATGCACATGACATTAAAATTGTTCTGAGAGTTTTTAATACTAAAATAGGAAGGGAAAATGCTCTTAATTCAGCAGTCGGAAAATTCAGTCTACACAACAACACCTCCGATAACCGATTCAGACTGGTTAGTTTCGCGTCGGCAAGAAACATGGTTGTGAGTGGAATCCGATTCCCGCATAAAGATATCCACAAGGCAACCTGGATATCTCCCGAGCAAAATACAAGAAATCAGATTGATCACGTGGTAATTGATGGAAGGCATGTCTCAAGCGTTATGGACGTGCGTGAGATGCGCGGTGCAAATATCGACTCGGATCACCACCTAGTTGCAAATCCCCCTAGTTCTGATGTTCCTGACACACCGTGGCAGCATATTGCGAATTCTATGACCACTGCCGCAACGACCGTACTGGGTTATGAAAAACCACCCTCAGACAAGCACTGGTAGGATGATGAATGTCGCGAAATGTCCGTGGAAATGGATGCTGCATACAAAACAAAACTGCAGCCAATGGTGACGCGTGCGGTGACGGAGCGTTATAAAGAGAAAAGGAGGGAGATGAAACGCCTGTTCAGGCGGAAAAGGGGCCATGGAAGAAAAGAGAGAGCCAGGATATCGAAAACTAGAGGGATAGAGGTGAGGCCCTGTAAGGACAGAGACGGAAATCTGGTCACGGACACTCAGAGCGTGCTGCAAATATGGAGGGAACACTTTCAATCTCTACTCGTACCCGAAGGCTGCATAAGTGACGAAATCACACCAATCATCGACGATGGAGTAGACTTTCCACCACCGAGCCAAAACGAGATCAGCACGGCAATTGCACGCCTTGAAAATAATAAAGCTGCGGGAGTCGATGGACTGCCGGCAGAGCTTTTTAAAGCCGGCGGCGATGAGCTGGCAACATGCATGCACCATCTCTTACACACGATTTGGCTGAGGGAGTGCATGCCCGATGATTGGAATCTGAGTGCCCTATGTCCCGTGCTTAAGAAAGGCGATCCAAGTGTGTGTAGCAACTATCACGGGATCAGCCTTTTACCCATCGCATACAAGGTCCTGTCTAGTATGTTATGTGGAAGACTAAAGCCCATTCTGGCAAACCTGATTGGACCTTATCAGTGTGGCTTTAGACCTGGTAAATCCACGGCCGACCAGATATTCACACTACGACAAATCCTGGTTTTTCACATGTTACTGCGGTTCTTTCGAACATTGAAAAGTTGTCGGCTGAAGTGGGTCTGGTGATAAACGAGGACAAAACCAAGTTATTTGTTTTAACGAACAAAGAGTCCACTCGTCTGGGACGCATGAACATTGACAATTATAACTTTGAAGTGGTAGATGATTTTGTCTACCTTGACTCCGCCATAATCAAAAAAAACAATGTCAGCCTGGAAATCAAAAGACGAGTATTGATCGCAAACCTCTGCTACTATGCGCTAAGCAAGCGATTTAACGACAAAGCGCTCTCTCAAAGAACAAAAATCCAGCTCTACCAGACTCTGATCCTACCTGTCTTGCTCTGGGTAATGACACAAGCGGATCAATCTGTTCTGGGAGTCTTTGAGAGAAAAATACTACGCAAAATATTTGAAAACATCATCGTTAATGGCGAGTACCGTCGTCGAATGAATCATGAACTGTATGAGGTGCACAACGACATCGACGTAGTCAACTCGTTCAAATAGACCGAATGGGCTGGCTTGGACACGTTGTACGAATGGACGAAAACGCTACGGCTCGAAAAGTCTTCGGCAATAACCTCGATGGGCGGCGCAGGATTGGGCGACCAAAACTCCGATGGACCAGGTGAAAGAGCTGTTAATTAAGCTTGGTGTGACGAACTATCTACGTAGCGCAAAAGACCGAAGCGCTTGGAATACCTTTCTACGTGTGGCTACTGTTGGATAAATTTCTGTTGTTGCTGCCATTAAAAAAGAAGAAAAGAGATAAAATGTTATACCCATGTGGTACTTGAATATGCAAATTTTTTTTTTTTTTTAATTTTTGATGAGTGGCGTGTGACAACATTTGCTGACCAAATTTTTTTTTCAACAGGTGGTGGAGTTTCTGACAAAACTGTATTTTAAACTACAATTACAAATTTCCAGGGGAATTTTAATCTAAATCAGTGGCAAATGGGACATGGCAAAGTTGTAATTTAGGCCTAAACAGATGAAATTTAGTACATAGATAGTATTCGGTATTTCTGGTTTAAATTTACATTTTTATTTTTAATCAGTAGGCGCAGGGGGCATTGTAGAACTATTTTATTCGGCACTACAATTACAAAATTGCATCCTCAAACTGTATTTTAGCGCTAGTAATATAAAATTTGATGCACAGATTACACTCGCCACTACAATTACAAATTTATAAACGAAATTTTTATTGTGGATCACTGGGCGGAGTGGGCGTAACTAATATCACTGTTTGAGAAGCTCTTACTAGACACGCCGATTGACTCAACACTAATACTGCGAAGTTACTGTCGACAACATTCGAGGGGAGCCGACAATGAAAGAAAAATGTATTTCTTTTTGTTTGTAAGATAACTGGAGCCAGGAGTTGAACCTGTGATCTCCCGCATGGTAGTCGCGCGTTCTAACCACTATGCCACGGCCGGTCCCGTGGCACAATTACCCTATAAAATAAGTGTTATATCTAATTGTCGCGATTCCACCTTGAGCCGTTTGGTCTGGGTGATGGTAACAGTTTCATCCCATTTTCGGGTTTGTCCTGCTAAAAGTTCGAAATTCTTTCATATTGCGGAATTGTTCCATAATATAAATATTCGCCCCAATGCCCGCACTTATAACTTTTGGGTGATGATACCAATTTGATATGAATTCACAGCGCACAACTACTCACTAAAATTAATACTCCGCCCCTTATTTGCTATTCTAGTTAAACCGTTTGGTCTTGGTTTGGTTAGGTTTTTCTATAAGAGGTTACAATTTTGAAAAATCTCCTCATGTAGATCTCTAATTCTATAGAAAGCATTCCCATATACATTTGTGCGATGCTACCTTTAGCTGTTGGTCTGGGTGATTGTATAAGAACGAATTTTGAAAAATGCCTTCGGATTATAGCTTTAGTCGTTTGGATTTGGTCCTTTTTTACTCCTAAATAGACGAATTTCGAAAAATCACTTCGTACAGCTCTCTAATTCTATAAGGATATTGCTCAATGGTACCGTTTTTTGTCTCTTTTTGGCCTTTTTATCCCAAAAGTACGAATTTTGAAATATCCCCACAAGCAGCCCTATTGTTCTTTTAGAAGCTTGCTCATAAACATTTCCACGTTAATAGCTTTTGCCGTTTGACTTATCCATGTTACCAGTTTTCTCCCTCGTTAGAACTTTTTTCCCTCTAAAAGTACGAATTTCAAAAAATTCCTTGGTGCACCACTTTAACGGACATATTCATAAAAAGGTATAAGAGGTTTATTAACCATTTTTAAGTAAATTTCGAGAAAACAATATTCATAAACGATTTACATCTTCAATAAGTTAAAGTAGGGTTGTCTCTACTTTAAGCATGCTATAACTTGACGTTTGTACAATTTATTGTATAATTATGAATTTGAGATCTTTATTTTGAGTTTTTCATCATTTTTACTATTGCAAAGAGTTGTTCCATGTATTCATTGTGTAGGAAATTTTCTTCTAAATCTTTGCGCGCATAGAAAAATATCTAAATCGACACTTTTCATTCCTGAATTCCATTTTGAAAAATATTTCTCCAAAATTCTTCAAAAATAATTTGTAAATAATGAAATAATATTCGTGATGTATAAACAATCAAAACAAGTAGACAATGTAATCGGTATCCGAATATTATTTCAACATGAGGAAAAGAAAATACAATTTTTTAATAAAATGTTTACTTTAACGTCTTTCTCATCGTCATGAGAATCGTAGTCAATGAAAAATACAGCTACAATAATGTGCATAGTTATTATAAGTGCAAATACATGTTTGGTATCCGATTATAAAGCTTTTGTATCCGATTATAAAGCTTCTTTTCATACATCATTAATGACCAAAAACAGCCGGCGTTGCCACCGGAACACATAAAGCTAAAGGACTGATAAAAATCGTTTATGAATACAATTTCTTATTTAAGGTTTTTTAGAGCTAATGAATACTTTAGCTCGAGAACGCTTCATACCTACTTTAGAAATTTTTTATGAATAAGGCCGTAAGTCTATAAGGAGATTGCTCATGTACAGGTTGTCTAAATATTAACAAATTTTCGGATAAACCAGAACACGAGATTTTTAGAATTGTTTTTATGTTTCGTTTCATATTCGTTTGTTTGTATTAAAATAAAAAGGCAATTTTTATTTATTTTTTGTTTTGGACCGGGATTTCCCGGGATTTCCCGGGATCCCGGGAAAATGATAAAAAAAATCCCGTATTCCCGGGAAATAAAAAATGCCGGGAAATCAAAAACACTAGGCGTAACGAAACTGTATTTCAGCTCTAGAAACATACGATCCCAATAGGTTTAAATTTTGGTAGTTGAGAGAGAGAGAGAGATGAAATTTGGTGTACAGATAGTACTCGATCAGCGGTCGGATGGTCATAGAAAGAGATAACATTCGACACAATAAAACGTTGTTGTTTGACCAGGTTTAGGAGTTACTTGGGGTAATGAATTATTTAAAGAACGCATAAGATCAACGCTTAAAATTATCCTATTAAAAAATCAAGCCAAAAAAATTATCGAGTTAAGGAAATGTTCTATTTAAATGAGGTATATGTGTAATATATTAAGTTAATATTGTAATATTAGTCATCTACACTGAAGGAAAAAATTCGTTGCTCCCAAACGAAAAATTAGACAAATGAACTTCGTTTGAAGTTTTCATTTGTCACAAAACAAAATTTGTTTACCACAAGTAGTTGTGTCTATTGTGGGAATGAAATAATCGTTTATCGCAAACTCAATATACGTTTGTAATAAACTAAGAACGACTACGGCAAACTATTATTTCGTTAGTCGTAAACGAAAAACTCTTTTGAGGAAAAATAAAATTTCTTTTGCCACAAATGAAAAGAACGTAGACACAAACTTTTATTTCGTTGGTCGCAAATGGAAAACTCGTTTGTAGCAAAAACAATTGTGTTTGCCGCAAAATAAATCCACGTTTGGCACAAATGAAAAACGGTTATAAACAAACGTTTATTTCGTTTGTCGCAAAAACAATTATATTTGCCGTAAAATAACCCACTTTTACCACAAAATAAATCCTCGTTTGATGCAAACATACAAACTCGTTTGTTGCAAAGCCATTGGCCCGGCCCAATCGGGATTTTTGCTTTACCAAAAATTAAATACCAAATTTTTTTAAATAGGATTTTTATTTATTTTTATATTCAATAGTATTATATACATGGATTTGTAATTTTACACAAACATTTACAATTGGTTAATTTTTTGTTCACTCTGAAGTTCAGAAAAATGATTTAGTGATTCCTTTCCAAAAATATTGTGAATTCCTGAAAAAAAACAATTTAGTAAATGAATAAAATTAACACATATTTCAATATCATACCTTTTAGTATACAAATTTGCATTTGTGTCCTGGTGTAGTCGAGAACGACTGTGACTGTGTTCGAATAAAAGAATTCCATATTCAATAATACGATTAATTCGCTTCTGTCTTTAGGGCCTGCAATAACATAAAAGTGTGAAATTTTCATAACCATGTCAAAAATAATGAAGTTGCTCTTCAAGTTTCATTTGGTGTTCAGCTTCTTGAAAAATAAAATACTTACCCTTTATGTGTATACCCTTTATGTGCAATATCTTCTTGCGCAATTTCCAAATTATTATTAGCGAATTATAACACCACTGATAGTTCAAACATTTTCTTTAATTTATTATTTAACTCGTCAAAAGTGTTAGTTTTTTCACTAGATTGTCTTTTCCATTGAAATTCACTTTTAAGAACATTGTCTTTACATAAAGAAAAAAACACTGACACAACGCTCAACAAACTGATGTTCACAATTCAACCACAAACGAAAAACTAAACACCATAACACTACACAATAGCGATCATTCTGGAACATCTCAATGATTGATACACTCCACTCACTCATTTGTCACAGCGAACGAACAAACGTTCGGGACTAACGTGGAAGACTTTTGTGCAAAATATAAAACTTTTGTTTAGGAGAGTTGAGAGAACAAAAAGCATGTTCTCTCAACTCCTTTAAACATAAAAGATTTAAATTTTCCCCAAAAATCTTCTACGGTTGTCCCAAACGAATGTTCGCTTGCTGTTAGAAATTAGTAACGCTCTTTGTTCTCTCAACTCTCCCAAATATAAAGGTTTTATATTTTGCACAAACGTCTCCCATCGTTGTCCCAAACGAAAAATTAAACGATGTAGGAGTAAACAAATGTCCGTGTACTGTAAAAAAAGTAATGTTGATGGCAACTGTTTCATTTTGCGTCGAATACTTCAACGATTGTGGTAAACGTTGAATTTTCGAAACAAAACAACTTTTTTGCAGCAAGCGAGCAACAAATGGGTTTTTTTTTTGAGTGTATGCATTAGCGAAGCACTGCCGGGTCCACTAGTACAATATAATATCAATTTAGTAATATGAGAATATCATGGAGCAAATATTACAGCCAACACTGCTGTTTTTCCTTTTTCCCAATGTCTCACCGTAGTCTCCAAGTGCAAACATTTTGCAACTTGTATTTTTGCAAACGTACAAAGAATTATGACTTACCTACAATGTTGTCGCTCTCCTATAATGCATGATTCGGGTTAAAACAATAACACATTTTGCATTGCATAAACATATTAACTAACATTGTATTTACACAGAAAACAAAACAGAAATGCTTAATCAAACGCCTGTCGTTCCCCCGCCAATGACGATGGCTGTGCCAATATATGAAAACAAATAACACTAGTTTTCTTTTGTTTTAATTTTAGTTCGTCTTTTTATTGTTATTATATTTACTCAAATGTTCGTTTTGTCTTTTAAAATTACAAATAATATTATATGTATAATAAAACTTAAGCAAAGTTTTTTTTTCGCACTAGACTTAATGAAAATGTAAAATGATAATTGTTTAAATACATATATATTTATATAATATAATGGTTCAAGCAGTAAAGATGGCAAACACATTAATTGTTTGCTGTTTACAAATAAAATTATTAATGACAAAAAATAATATTAATTAGAAAAAAAAAAACTAAATATAAAAGCACTTATAATGCACAAAGAACTTTCAAATTATATGAACCTAAGAGATATTAAATAAAATAAAATATAAACTATATGAATTTCGTATAAAAGCATAAAAATTTCTCTAAAAAATTTAAACTTAAATTAAATCAAAATTAGAAAAAAAGAAAATTTAAAAGTAAATGCTTTTTTTTTAATTTAAATATATAATAGCAACAAATAAAATGTTGCCTAGAAACACTACAGTAGTGGTCAGTGTTAGTTATTAGATGATTATATATAAATCGAGATAAATTGTTATCTAACAACCTAACAAACACTGCTGGGTGTTATAGTTTTTATGTATTTTTTTTGTAATTTTTTATATATTTTTTTAAATCGTTTCTTCCTGTTTTATAAATTGTTATTTCTTTATAAAAATTTTTTTAAACATTCTATATAAAATTGCTAAAATTATTTGATTGCTTAATCAATGATCACAACTCTTATTACGAATATATGTATAAAGTATTGTATTTGTTTGTTTTTTTTCTTGTTGTTTTGTTTTTCTATAAAACATTATATATGTATATTTATGTGTACACATTTTATTGCTTTATAAAAATATATATAATTGTTGTTGTTGTAAATATTGTTATAATTTTCATGCATTTCGTATTTATTTATAATAATAAAATCTTTTTGTTATAGTTTTGTTTTTTTAAATGTATCACCTGCTTGTCAGTAGAGTAGAGTAGAGTAGAGTTACTTCACTTCAGTGTCGTTTGTTGTGTATTTATTTTTGTTTTTTTACTTTTACGTTTTTATAAAACATCTATTACACAATATCGTAACAATATGCTTATCAAAAATATTTCCAAATCAAGTCAAGTAATCGTAACAGTAGCATTGCCTCACTCTGGATTGTTTGTAGCTTCTGGTCAGAGTCAGACGTTGGGGAAGGCACTCGGCAGAGTCAGCTCACATAGTGTAATTCTGTAATTAAAACAAGTAAACAAAGAATATATGTTAGTGTGATGTAGTCTTCTGCAATTTGGTCATTATAAAATGTAATTTATTAACATAGAAAGGAAGTTGTAATTATTCGAAATTGATGGCAGATTTTTGACCTAAAATCTTAAGTATTTCAAGTTTTGTGAGATTCAAGGGAATTTTTTTACTATATGCTTAAAAAAAATTCTGACCACGAATAGTATAGAAAGCAATTCCAGAAAAAAACCGTGTAAAAAAAGACTCACTTTAACCGAAAATATAAGATTGGTTCTATGATTGGTTTATCGTACGACTGTACCCAAATATTTTTCAGTGTATTTAACTTACACAGTACAACACATGATTTTGGGACCCTATTCCGAAAACTGCACGTGAAAGAAAGCCCCAAAAAGAAGAAGTTCTGCATCATTCGTTTTGTAAAGTTACATGCCATAATAATATAATATCCATTTAAAGTTAGAAAGTCTCGTATTGGGGAATTTGTCACGTTTTAGGCTCTTTTGTTTGATATAACATAAATACTATATGGTGGCGTATGATTATCATATAATATGTAATATTCCACGTAAATCATTCGCCACAGAGTATAACAGTTTTATTGTAACTGCTACAAAATAAACCCAGTTCAATATCATTTGATGAATGGAAAAGTGAAACTGTTGCTTATGTGGGGAAACGTTATACGAACAGATTAAAGGATTTGTAATTCCTTTATAACCTCACCCTACGGGTAGGTGGGTATATATCATTTGATACGACCCAAAAGTGTAAAACATAGAAGGAGTCACTTTAGACCCTAGGTTTTTTGAAGCAAATTTGATTCATGACTTTTTAAGTCGCTTGAGCCATGTCCGTCTGTCTGTCTGTCTGTCTGGTACGCACGATAACTTTCGGGTACCTTGTGGTACCCCCATACAAATGTACCACTCCGCCCACTTTGGAAATGGAGTAATAATATCAATACACTCGACATGATCGTGTCCAAATTCTGTATTTTGTGAATCTATAACAGGACAAAGTTTTGGAGAAAAAGCTGGAAGTCTAGCCGCGCCCCTCATTGTATCTCCCATACAAATGTACCACTCCGCCCACTTTAGCAATCGAGTAATAATATTCATATAATAGAAAATTTTATGTTTTACTGAGGGTGAGGGTATATGTAAGTCGGGTTGCCCGACTGAAACTTTCTTACTGGTTTTAAATTTGTTTCAGCTAAATGTGACTAGTGGTTCTCGAGTTAAGTCAAACAGAGCCTAAAACGTGACAAATTCCCCTATACGATACTTACTAACTTCAAATCGATATTAAATTGTTATGGCATGCAACTTGACAAAACGAATGATGCAGAACTTCTTCCTTTTGTGGCTACTTTCGCATGCAGTTCTCAGAATTGAGTCCCAAAATCATTTGATGTACTATATATTTTTATTCATGGGTCATTAAAAACTAATTCTTTCTTTCTGATAAATATCATCTGCTGATTTTAATAGTATTAATAGGCTTATAGTGTTTGTATGTCAAATACTTTATTTTGTGTAATTGTGAATCTAATCTTAATCTATGTTTTGTTTTAAATTTAATTTTGCCATTCATTTTAGAAGGTTAGGCAGAAGTGAAAAAAATATATTTTTTCTACAACAAATTTAATAAAAATTATATACAGAAAGTTTTTAGGGAAATTTTTCGAAAGAAAATTGAGGGTGGTTAAATTGTAAGGGCCGATGTTGAATGTGAACCACACCTAAACGTCATGTTGTTTTCTGCATTTCATTTGACATTGCTCAATTTCAGACTAATTCAATTTGAACCGTGGAAAGATACACAATCGATCAACGCTTTAAAGATATTCAGGCTTATTATGAAAATGGGCGTTCAAATCAAAATGCATATTGTGCACTTCGTGATTTTTTTGGTCAATTTTATCGTCCAAATGTGCGTACAATCGGAAAAATCGTGCAAAAATTTGAGCAAACCGAGTCTGTAGGAGATGTGAAAACACCAGTGTATGCGCGTATATCTCTTACTGCAGAAAATATTGCTGCTGTTCGCGATAGTGTCGCTGAAGAGCAGTCCTCCTCAACTCGTCGACGTGCCCAACAATTATCTTTCGCGATAAGGCACATTTTTACCTCAGTGGATTTGTCAATAAGCAGAATTTCCGCATTTGGGCGAAAGATAATCCAAGAGTGATTGCCGATAAACCAATGCACCCACAAGGAGTGACTGTTTGGTGCGATCGGGCCGTATTTTTTCCAAAATGAAGAGCCGGTCAGGCAGTTACTGTCGTGATCGCTATCGTGAGATGATACCAAACTTTTTATGGCCCGAATTGGACGCTATGGATGTGGACGATATGTGGTTTTAACAGGACGGTGTCGCTTGCCACACAGCTAACGAAGCAATGTCTCTTTTGCACGACAAAGTCTATGACCGTGTTATCTCGATCGCGATGTCAATTGGCCGCCAAGATCATGTAATTTGACACCATTGGACTTCTTTGAGGTTATTTGAAAAAAAGGGTGTACGTCGATAAGCCATTATCAATTCAAGAGCTAAAGGATGAAAGGAGGAGATGTGTCGCCGAGTTCGCGGCGGCCATTTGGCAGATATTTTGTTCCATTCATAATTGAACCATACCAATATTATCATAATAAAAAGAAATGACAATAATTTCCTAAATAATTTGTGTGTTATTTAAAATCAACATCGGTCCTTAAACTACCCCTTATATACTCTTACCCATAGGGATGAGGGTTTATATCATTTGATATGCGAAAAAGTGTTACCCATTAGAGGAGACGACTGAGCAATGTCAGTCTGTCTGTCTAAATGGCATGATAATTCGAAGAAACCGACAGAGACTTATAAATATTTACAAACATTACTAGTTTTCTAAATACAAAATTATCCTGTTTTTGAAAGATTTATATATCTGTTATTGTATGGAATTTTGTGACGGGATTGTTTTTTTGGAAAAAAAATTAGTGATTTCTTAGGGAAAAACTCGGAAAATTCGGAAAAACGCAATTTTCGCATGATTTGATGGTTTTGAAAGATGTTTAGGTGGAAAATTTCGGTAAAATGTTGGTTGGTAACGAGATAAATAATATTTAGATAGCAAATATATTGATATCCTATGCAATATTTATTAATTTTATCATATTTTGAGAAAATGAGTTAACGTGTGGAAAATGAAGTTATCCAATGGGATTGCGGGCATTTATTCCGTAACGACTTTATAGTTTTTTAGGAACAGTTATTTGCTTGGCTAATGCCTCCTATTAGAAGATCAAACCTTAAATGACGTAAACATCATGCATTAATTAGTCACACTATACACAGTTCATCCACGCCAAGGTGTATGCTTATATCTTAACTATCACTTCAATACGCTGCGTACTGTGGATGATGTGCGGCAATCTGCTATTGATATTGGCAATGCCAGCGCCAATACGTTCGATGCAAGATAAATTCGATCGCGAATTTTAACGGGAGCAAGACTATAATCTAGATGAGCTGACCGGAATAGTTCGAACAAATGTGCCGCTGTTAAATGCCGAGTACAAGAACGTGTACGATTGACGATGAAACGGAAGGCATTTACTTTCTCGATGCTCTGGGTGGGACAGCCAGGACATTTTTTTGTTGAGTCCGGCAATAATTCGGTCAAGATCTCAAATAACGTTAGCCGCTGCATCGTCTGGCATAGCTGCCACATTGTTGGAAGACAGTCGAACTACAAATTCCCCTTTGAAACTGTTGATGAATCTTCTCACGGTTGAAAAGCCCAAGTACACAATGACCAAGAATTTCGCAACAGCGAAGTAGATGCGGGAATGCCAAATCAACATTTTGGGTGAATGCGCAATAACGAATAAACGAGCTTTGGAAGTAGTTTACCGAACGATAAAGGATTTACGAGGGGATTTAAAACGATTTGGTGGGGCTATGACTTTGCTCAAAATGTCTAATGCTTGAAAACGTCGTAAATGTCAAGAAGTTGTAATTCACCAAAAATTTAGGGTCTCATTCCAGAACCTCCCATCTTTTGCTGAATTCTCGAAACAACTGCTTGCGCTTGGCAATGGCCAAATTCATGTTAATGTTTCGACTGAATTGATATCCTTCCCTGCAAATTTTTGCGAGTTCACATCGTTGGAAAAACTACTCATGGCATTGCACAAAATTATAAAAATCTCGATTGGATTAATTTACGGGCAGTATGTTACTAGCAGCGAAGATAAAGGCATCGATAGCTAGAATTTCAATTTAGAAAGTTAAATCGCTGGGGAACTGAATTTGTACAAATCTTTTTATAGAGTGACTGTCGAGAATGAAGCGACCAACAATCCGACCGAATTTTTCAACTCGCTTAATGTGCCGCATAACTTCAGGTAAAGGTTTGACCGATCATAATCATATTGCGGATCTGAATCAACCGAAATTGTGCAACGGTACGCGGTTGTCTGTCAAGAATCTGATAAACAATGTGATTTAACCGACAAATTCAAAGAAGAGGAAGTCCTTATCCTACGAATCAGATAATCCCAACTGATCATTCATTCTAATTCCCCGATGACAATTAATAAATCGCAAGGCCAATAGTTGGAAGTATGTGGGATTAATCTTGAATTTGCCTTCGATGTTTGTTTTTGCGACGGAAAACTAATCGAAAAACATTATTTATCTACCACTCTCTACTGAGTTTATCTGAAGGTATTAAATTGGGGCGAGACGAGGTTTGCCGGGTCCGCTAGTCTTGTATAAATGAGTGAGACATAAGAAGCTCGAATGTTGACCCCACCTATTAGAAATGATAATTTCTTTTAAGAGACATTGAATGTATCCTTTTGGCTATACGACCGAAAGTCTTACCTCCAATCGTTTACGCTCCAAAAACAGGTAAATAATAATATGTACTATAGTAATTTCATTTAAAAATATATTTGTTTCAATAACGCGAGAGTTAAAAAAATTATACCCACTGTAAGGGTATTTATCAGTAAGTTTTCTTGTCTGCCTTTTCTAAAAGTGATGATAATTGCGCAACATTACACTTTAATACACTATTTAAGTCAATCCAAATCTTTTACTTTTAATATACCCCATTAAACAGTTGTTCTGTCACAGTAATCCCTTTGAAACGTACCACGAATAAATGTGCCAATTTAAGCTTATTAAGTACGAATCAATTGAAATTATTATGAATTTGTATATTCTATTACAAACAACATCCAAAATGGGCAAGTTTATTTTCATTAAGAATAATTTCTATAGTACCCTTAACTTATAAGACAACAAGCAAACCATGAATTATTGCTAAAAAAAGTTTTACCCCAAGATATACACTGTGGTGCAAAAATGAGCCAATGTTTTAAACAAAGTATTTAATTATCAGGTGTTTGGGGTCAGGGAGTGGCCACAGTAGAGTAGAGATCTAAACCCGATCGGAAACCTGTGGACTTACCTAAAACGGGGGCTGGCAGAAACGAAGGAGCCGCGAAAAGTATTAATGAGCTGTGTGAGTGGGTTCAGGGTGAATGAAACAAAATTCCTGTATATTATGTTGCTAAACTTTGTCAATATACGCCAAATAGAATAGATCAGTTGAAAAAACTAAAAGTATACTGGATTACTTATTAAATTTAGATGAGAAAAACCTTGGAGCAAAAGTGTGCCAATGGTCTGATTTACAAAATGTTTTGTTTTAATATACATACAGTTATGTTAGATATATTTTTGCTATTGCTTAATATAGTTTACAGATGCATATTTAAAATTTGACAAAAAGTTTGAAAATAATTTAATAAAAACTACAAAAAATATTTAATTACATACTTTGTTTAAAACATTGGCTCATTTTTGCACCACAGTGTATAAACAAGTAACGATAAGCGAATAGTTGAAATGTATTTTTAATTGAGCGACAGTAGAATTTTATACTACTTTTTATAAATACTAGTATTTAGACACGCTAGTTTTGCGGTAGTTTATTGTAAAATAATTACCAATGAGCTATGGAAAGGTTATGGTGTGAGATATTTGTAAACAAAGTGGAATGATTTTTTTTTTATAAAACTTTAGCAACATTTATTTACGAGTTAATATGAAAACTTGTATGTTTATAGAAGGATTAGCATAATACAAAAAATTTTGTTTTCATTCACAAGATGTTTTGTTCTTCAACTCCAAAGAGAGATGTTAGTCCAGTGACACGTCCTCGACAAATTACGCTGTTAAGCATTTACTTTGTTGTTAAACATACACAGTACAACACATGATTTTGGGACTTAATTCTGAGAACTGAACGTGAAAGTAGCCCCAAAAGGAAGAAGTGTTGCATCATTCGTTCGTGTCAAGTTACATGCCATAATAGTTCAATATCGATTTGAAGTTAGTAAGTATCATATAGGGGAATTTGTCACGTTTTAGGCTCTTTTGTTTGACATAACGTAAATACTATATGGTGTCGGATGATTATCATAAGTAATATTCCACGTAAATCATACGTGAGTACAACAGTTTTATTGTAACTGCTACAAAATAAACCCAGTTCAAAATCATTTGATGAATGGAAAAGTGAAACTGTTGCTTTTGTAGAGAAACGTTATATGAACAGATTAAAGAAATTGTAGTTCTTAATTTTTTTAAATTTGTTTCAGCTAAATCGGACTAGTGGTTTTCGAGTTATGTCAAACAAAAGAGCCTAAAACGTGACAAATTCCCCAAAACGATACTTACTAACATTAAATCGATATTAAATTATTATGGCATGATGGAGAATTTCTTTTTGTGCTACTTTCACGTGTAGTTCTCAGAATGAGATGAAAAATGTTCTACGAGTACTGTGATATTTTTCCTTGCTTAACCATTAGTTTTTCGTTTATAATCGATTAAATTTCTTCTATCCAAAGATCTGAATTATATCTATCAGCTCCTATATATAATTATAACCAGTACAGAAATTTCAGTCAGATAAACTGACTGATAAATACCATCACCCAATATAAGATATTGTTTTAGTCTTGAATTACAGAAATTAAAATATTTTTTAAAAATAAAACTATTTATATATAAATTTTAAGATGAAAGATATTTTCGGGACGAATACAACGATGTTATTTTTAAGTTCCTACGGGTCTCCTGGACCGAGTTAGATCCATTTAAATTTCCGGGATATACCAAAAAAAAAATTGAAAAAATGTGAAAAAATCATGGAAAAAGTTCGAAAAATTTAAGTAAATAATTGAAAAATTAAAAAAAAAAAAAATAGAAAACCTAAAAACCGCACGATTTTTTTTAAAAAAAATACTTTTTTCTGAAAAACGCCGTAAAAAATTTAAAAAAATGGGGAAAATTAGAATAATTTAAGGAAATAAATTGAAAAATTCCATAGAAAAATGAAATGTCATCATAAATGTGTGAAAATTTAAAATTATTTTGAATTTTTTTAGGTTTTTAAAGAAAAATTTTAAGAAATATTTAAAAAAAAATTCAAGAAAAAGTCCAAAGAGAAATATTTGAAAGAAGAAAATTGATTAAAAAAGGATAAAAGTGGAAAAAAATGGAGAAAAATTTGAAAAATATTAAAAAAAAGGCTATGGACGATGTAGCTGTAGCGTCGCAGTCAACAATTTTTTTTTTAAAAAAATCGCGCGATTTTTTAACAACAAATTTCTTTTTGGTATATTCCGGGGAAAACATTTTTTTTTTTGTAAGTTAGAGCTCGATTTTTTTTAAAAATAATTTTTTTTTTGGTATATCCCGGAAAAAATATTTTTTTTTTGTAAATTAGAGTGGAAATGGATATGTTGGGATTAGTAGCGCCGCGGGCAAAAATTATTTTTAAAAAAATCGCGCGATTTTTTTTTTTTGTTGGTATATCCCGGAAATTCAAATGGCTCTAACTCGGTCCAGGAGACCCGTAGGAACCTAAAAATAACATCGTTGGATTCGTAATATCTTTCATTTGAGTACCCGCACCTGGGGCCCCTTTTTTGACCCCCCCGGGCCCCATGGGACTGAGCGCCAACTTTGACCAACCATTCGGATGTTTGGGGAACAAGACGAAGACAATGATATATTTTTTTATAATCGGGCTCCCGCGCCATTTTCTGCACATCAGCCCGCATTTTTATAAACAAACATAAACAAACAATGATACCAGGTGGCAAAATTACGCCATTACAGCCGTAGTTTAAGATCTTTCGGCCTAAAATTTGGTATGCAACCTTCTGTCCTCTAACCCGATTACAGCAGTACTTTAAGATTTAGTATGAAAGCATTTATCCTCTAAGCGTAGGCTAAGTTCTAATATGAGCAACTTTTTTTTTATAATTTTTGATATGTACATTAGGGATATAACTTTTTAACAATTTTTTAAAATATCAAAATTGGCATAGCACAGTCCAATAGAGCATAAAAAACTATAAGGGAACGTATATTTATTTTTTCGCTAAGGTCAAAAAAGTTCACGCACCAACCGCGATGAAGTTTTGAAAATTTTTAATTTTTTTTTTGGTTAAGGAAAATTAATAATATGTTTATTTAAAAGAAAAAATAGCTTAAGTATGAAATTTCATTAATATTTAGAGATGGTAAGAGATTTTTCCGCAAACCAAAACGTATCTTTAATCTTTTTTAACGAAAAAAAATAAAAATGTGTAACGAATAATCTCTCCTAATGCTAATAGTTAATTTGTTTACTAACACTTGCAACATTTATCGCAGGTGGCAGCCTGTTGATAATTGACCAATGAGCCTAGGAGAACTAAGTCCCCATTTAACGAAGTTAATAAAAATAAAATTTAAATAAAAAATGTTTAAATAATTTTGTATACACCTGTTTAGAAAAACCAATTGGTGCGTGAACTTTTTCCAGAAAAATTATAAAAGATTGTGATTTTCGTGGTTACTAGGACATGGTTGACCTCATGGTACTATGCCAAAAAATTGGTTATACCCCTAATGTACATGTTTATGTATGTGCTGTTTGGATAGTAGTGCCATATGGAAATTAAGAAATATCTTAAACTAAATGATAGAACAAAACGCTTGTTTTGATAAAAACTATCATAAGTCGTTAGTTACAACAAATTTTCTTATAAAAACATATAACATCTACTAAGGACGTTTGTGATCGCTCCGTGTCAAGAAAATCGTGTCATACTGTGCAAGGCGCCAGTTGAATAATGCTTCGCAGAATCTAATGAATCATATACTACGTTAATTTTTGTGTGTACTTACTCTACATAAAAGTTGAGCTTAATTGAGTGTCTTTCCTTTAGCAAATGATTTTTTTTTCTATTATCACTTGATGCGAAAAAGTGAAGACAGCTATGAAGATTATTATTATTATTATGATGACGCCTGGCGGTGACGATGACGTTGAAGCATTTGTTGTTGAACGGAGAACAGCAACGATCAAGTGTTATTAGATGTTGATGTTGATGATGATGATGATGACGACGCTGACGAGACGGCTACAGCGATGATGATGCGTGTCAGATTGGGGCGGTGGTAAAACATGTGTAAAAATTGGCACTTTATAGGTGTTTTATTGTTTTCTATTTTCTATTTTTTTTTTCGTTAAGTATTCGGAAGTAGGCTGGCTGACTCCGCACTAGATGTTAAAGGTTTGGCAGTCATAAATGATAATTAATATAGTATATCATATACTTTAGAAATACAACACAACCGAAGCAGCAGCTTAATATAAAAATCATTGAAACACTCCTATTTTTTTTATTGTTAACTACTGGTAATTACGGCAGCGGATGAAACAATCGAAAAATATGTATGAATTTCTTTAAAACGCTACTTAAAACATTTTCATTAAATTCTGTAGTGCAATGAAAAAGCGATTTATTATTTATAGTGCTGTAGTTTGTAGGTGATGTCGTTCGTTCATCTTTGATCGAAAAAGATAACAAGACCAATTGGTTTATTGCCTACTCGCTTTGATATCTAAAATAATAATAATAAAAAAAAAAGAACTATTTCTAAAAACAGACTTTTTATGTATGATGGTGTTACATTCTTAACAAGCACTTGTTAGATGTGTATTGTTGTTGTTGTGTTTCTGTCTTTTTTAGGTTGCGTGTGTCTGTTTGTCTTTTGACAACATTGTTGATAGTTATATGGCTTTTCAGCGATAAGATAAGTTTCCACATAACTGAGACAGTTTGCTGCTGTCGCATAGTGAGTTCCAGAGTCTGATGTGATCGAAGTCAGTTTTTTTCTGCTTCAAGAAGGCAAACATACATATGCTTATATTTATTTGTCTGTCTGTATATATGTATGTTTATTCAGTTTTTTTTTGTGGTTTCGATTTAAGGTTTTGCTCTTTGTGCACGTTTAAGTGTCAACGTCATCATTTTGTTTATTTTTGTCTTTGCTTAGTAAAAAATTAAAATCTTAAGATTTGTATGTCATTTTTTGAAGCGATCTTCTTATGTTTCCTATATATATATATATTTATATCTGTATTGCTTTTTAAATATTGTCTTACATATTTGTTTTTTAAAATCTTAACTACTTTATTAGTAATAAAAAAAAAAACAAACAAAAAAATTGATATGATTGTGGGTTTTATGGCAGGCAAAGTGTTTTTGTTTTAGTTTTAGTTTTAAAACTTCACTCATATAGTATTATGTTATATTAATAAATTATTTTTAACTTAAAAATATACAAATTACTATATTTTAAAATTAAATAAGAAAATGCATCAAGGAATGTTTTGCGTTTAGTTTTTTTTTGTTTGTATGTTTGTATTTTCTAGGTAAATTTTGAAATACTTTCATGTAAAGATTTTGTTTTGCAGAAAAAACAATTTACATAGTAGTTCATACTTTTGAATATGTTGTGAAAATCTGAATATAATTGGGATATGATATTCTTTATCAAATATGAAAGGATTTGATGGTTTTTGCTCATAGAAGTATCAAGTTTTTTATAGCATACAAAATTAGCAGGAGATGTCGTTCGAGTTGCAGAAATTTGGATATGATTTAAAAAATGTCCCTTCTCAATTAAATGAGGGTTTGATCATAATATCAATTAATATCAATTTTATAATAATATCGATTAATTTGTTTATAGTATATGAAATTAGCCGGAGATGTCTATCGAATCATCTGGGAAATATATTATTTCATGTCAAGTATTTGACAAGGTGCCAGTATTCGAAAGATATGTTTATAATATTTTTCATAGTTGTACAATAAAATCCGTTATTTTTTCTAAAACCAATATTTTTATTAATAAGGACGCTCTAGAGTCCAGTCTCACTAATCGTTGTAAAGGAGTTTTAGCCTCATTATTGCATACCGGCTGATTGTCTTGATCAGGGTTCTTGGGTTATTGTACTGGGCTCGGAGCGAATACATAGTCACATAAGGAAATCAAATAGAATTTTGTTGCTATTTCCTACACAAGTTCTCTTGAAATGGTTAAAAGCCTATTCGTTTTTTATTTCAAAACAAGTGTTTGTTTTGAGTTTACGAACAATATAGAACATGACAACAGTTTGGTTTTGGTAAAGAAACAAAACAAAAGCAAAAGAACGTTAAAGCGAAAAAGTGTGAGTTTTCATCAATACAGTGTTTTGTAAAACAAATGCACTTAAATATGTTATGCACGACAGTAAATGATTTTAAAACAAACTTTGTTTTTACAAAAATTTTATTGATTCTACAGGGTGGCATATGAATCGTGCAAAGTTTAACAATAACAGCCAATGGGGTCCGTTATTTAAAGATGTTGAAGAAGTCTTTTTACTCATATATGTGTCGAAAACGTATCTCGTATCAAAAGTATTTGGTTCTAACAAGCTGGAGTGACTGCATATATAGCCAGACCGGTTATGGCGGATCTCCAACGAAAATGCCCAAAAAAATTAATGTTAAAGGAACTACACTTTCCGCTGACCTCCAAGATCACCTGGCACCAGCATTTTTTTACGGGGTTGTGTTATGCAGGAGCTTTACTAAACAAAACCAATGAATTTGACATAATTAAAATAGTCCATTAAACCAATAATTGAGGCGATCCCGACATCAACCCTTCAGGCCGCAATAAGAAATAATAAAAGAATAATTTTCTAATAATCAGTTGTGGCATAAAAAAACTTAAACTTAATTTCCCTTTGCACCCCATGAATGAGGTATGGGATAGCTTCCCGCGTTGTTGTGAATTAACACGCTTTCTATTTTAAGATTCACAACTAACGGCACCTACTTGTTTATCGACGAATGCGAACGTCACTGTTTTGAGAAGCTCTTACTAGACACGACGATTGAATCGACGCTTAATACTGCGAAGTTGCTGTCAAACAACATTCGAGGGGAGCCGACAATGAAAGAAAATTTTCTTTTTTTTCTTTTAAGATGACTGGAGCCAGGTTTGAACCTGCGATCTCCCGCATGGTAGTCGCGTGTTCTAACCACTATGCCACGGCCGGTCCCAGGTGTGGCATATGCATGCAAAAAGTAAAATTTATTGTACCATAAATTAGATTAATTGTACCAAAAAGTACTTTTATTATGGTAAATATACGTTAATTGTACCAAAAATTCTCTTTATTCAGACTAAAAAGTAAGAACTGTATTTCGCTTGTTACTCTATTCTAGTAAAATAAGCAAAGGCATACTTCAAAACATTCAAATGATTTACTGTATTCATTGACATTGCAGGTAGTTACTATTGTTTTGGTTTTGAGAGAAGGAAGCTTAGAAGAACTTATCAGGAGCAAGAAGTATAGTCTAGTTTGGTTTGATAATAACAAAAATTTTGATGTTGTACCAAAAAGCAAGAATTACATTTCTTACATCGACATCTTTGATTGTCACTCAATTCCAGCAAAATAAGAAAAGGCAGACTTAAAAACATTCAAATGATTTACTGCATTTATTGACAAAGTAGGTTGTAATTATTGTTTTGGTTTTGAGAGAAGAGAGCTTAAGAGAATTTATCATGAGCAAGAAGTTTAGTCTAGTTTGGTTTAATAAAGCAAGATTCTTTTTTAAATCAAAATTGTGTCAAAAAGTTCTGCTGTTGAGCTAAAACTATCACGAAAACGCACTCTTCGAAACATTCAAATGATTTACTGCATTCATTGATATGACAGGTGGTTATTATTGTTTTGGTTTTGAGAGAAAAGAGCTTAGGGGAACTTACCATGAGCAAGAAGTTTAGTCTAGTTTGGTTTGATAAAGCAAAACACAAACAATGCACATTTTGATGTAAAACTGTTATATTGGTCGCGTAAGTCTTGCAAGCATAGCTCACTGAAGTAAGTCATTTGTTGTCTTGGTCACATATGTGTAGGAATCAACTCCTAACCGGATCTTGGATTGGATCATATTAAATCAGTGCTGGTCTAATTGTATTAAAGTATATATAATTAGATCCTAGGTGTGTCCTTGATATCATATAATATCATATAAGGTTGATCAATTCCATTCATATAAAATTTTTCGACATACAAGCTATCAACAGGCCCTATTTTTAACAATTAACCAGATATAATTCGATATATATAGATATAATTAGATACAACAGTATCTGAGAATATTTAATCATATCTTATTAGATATACATATAACTTGCTTAATGAGATATAATTTGATAACATTGGATCAGATTTCATACAATCTTTATATACAAAAGGCTTGGGTGACTAACTGATCACTTTCCAGCCCAAAGGGCCAGAGCTAGAATCTTGGCAAGTAGGTTCCTTTTACGATGTAGGCTTGCACTAAGAAGGGATTTTTGAAAATTCGTATTCGAAATGGTACTGCTGCCCCATACAGCTCGAAATTTGAAACGGCAGTATCTCATAAAGGAATATAGGTGCGAAGTCAAGATTTGATACGTATTTTGCTCGTACTAGAAAAATTACTTTTTGGTGAAAAAAAGGCGATGCCACGTCCCTTATTAAAAATCTTTATATGGGAGAAATAAATGGACAGATTACAATGAAATTTTCCTTTGTGTTGTACTACCCTTAGGGCGTCTATCATATACTACATGTAAACATAGGAAGACAATGGGGCGTGGTACCGCCCACACAAACCCAAATATTATTTCGGTTATTTCGTACGAGCCATTATAGGTAGTATAAAGAGAGATTTGCTACACATCTTACTGGTACAAAAAGGATTACATCTCACTGGGAAAAGGACCTCATTTAAAAAAATCATTATACTGATCATATTACATTAATGATAATTATACCGATCATATTACATTATTGAACCATTGCAATAAAATTTTCATTATTTATATAACAATTTAAAATTGGCTTGGTGGCTGAACAACTGACTGGGTGAAACGGCTGTAGATAAGATGATGCAATTTTGTAATTGTTACCCTTTTCGACTAAACGTCAACTGAGAAGGTAGTTTTTTTTTTGAAATCCTTACTTTAAGAGGTAAAAATTACCAAAAAGGAATAATACAATAGGCCAAAGCTATAATTGTATATAAACATGCTTCCCTTAGAATTAGAGGGGGTACCAGTCCATTTTAGTCCTTTTAAGGGATAAAAACGGACTAAATTTCTACAATCGTCCAGACCAATGGGGTAATACATATAAAACAGTGCTTTTAGGGATATAAAGGGACAAAAATTAGGGTACCCTTAGATCTTATTGAGTATTTGTGCAACATGAATAAATTTTCCGAAATTTTTACTTTTGGAGAGTTAAAAATGTCGGCATCGCCCGGAGCGCGCTTCTAAAGCAACTGTTACATGTTAACGTAATAGAGAAATTGTGCGATTAGAACTGATTTTTCCAAATTTGTATTTTTAGGGCCATAAAAGGTGTTAAAAAAAATATATTGTTTTCACTATATTTCGATGAGATTTTTTCTTGTTTTTTAATGGGTTCTGTTGCGTATATCGACAGACAATTTTGAAATTTTATTAAACATAGGTGCACAAAGGGCAATTTTATTTTAAAGTATTTTTTGCTGAAAATTTACGTCCTATCTATAAAAGAAAAAAAACTCCTGATCTTTCATTGGTAGGCAAATATCGTGAAACGTTTCTCTTTACATAGTAGACACCTCAAGAGGACCGGATTATTATAAACAATGTTCAGTTATTTAAATTTATGTTCACAGCTAATCCATCGTTAACCCTGGATTAAAAAAGATATATTAAGTCGTGTTTTGTTTAATAATTCAATGTCATACAATTTTTTCCTTTTCTGAGTAACAAGTAGGCCTCTGCCGTAACACAGCAAGTTTTCAGAATAAACAATAATCGTATTAATCTGATATGTTGTTTGTCCAAAAATAAACTCCTAATGTACTTTTTCAAAACCATTCCTCAAGTGAAAATCTTTCTGCAAGTAAAATTTTTATCTCTTTTCGACTCTCTTTCCAGGTAGCACAACTTTCCTTAGAGCTTTTCATAAAGGTAAGCAATTATAATCTCGTCGCACAAATTGTAACAATTTAAAATATAATAATTCCTTTTACATTTGAAATATCATCAATAATACTCTTAACTATCGCCTTTTGCGTACTCCACCACTCGACGCACTATGAAATATCACTCAGTCAAAAAGTAACAACATATTTGTTGCCTTATTAAAACAATTCCAGTCCACTGGATTACTGGCTACTCTCTTCGCCTCTTCGCCAACTTATATACATACAACATTTATAACCTGTTCGTTCCAATTTAGTGTCAATACAGGTAGCCCTACAGACAACCTGTATTACGTCGACGTCTTGTCTTCTGAGCTGCTGCTGTTGGTGCCAGCAATCGTGCTCGTGCGCTGGATGGAGCGCACAGCTATACTCGTTGTATCGTTAAACCCCTTAACATTTTCTTTTCGGTCGGTTCGGTCTTTCTCAATACATCTCTTTGCCTTAACAATCCGCAAAATGGTCTTTTTAGAAATCCATTATTTAAGATTCAAAAAGCCATGAACTTGTTTTTGGCCCAACTACCACCAAATCTAAACAGTGTAGTAGGTACAGAAGCAGTAGGAAACCTTAAGCAGATATACGAAATATCTTCTTTACAAACAAAAACAACACAACAACAAGAGAATCTTGTTAAACCAGTTTGTAGTTTTTTTCGATTCTGCCTCTTCTTCTATGGCAGTTTCGGGCCCAAGCCAAAGATCTTTTGAAAATGATATTTCACCTGGAAACAAAACGCCAAAGCCAAAGCAGAGGAAGTGAAGGCGAAGTAGAAGAAGCGAGTGAAGACTCGCGCTCACGACTCGATGGACGCTAAGGCATTCGTAAAGGGTTCCATTGTTGTAACTAGTTTTTCTTTCTTCTTTTTCGCCGTCCGGCAATATGGCAGTGGTATGAAATAAAAAAAGATCGCTTGTTTGTATGTAAAGCGACACAGCATAAAGCGCATGAGCAGCCATATTGGATTTGTATCAAGCGCGAGCAAAGAGAGTGAAGGCAACAGTGATGTTGGTGGTGGTGGTGCATAATTTTGAAAATAAATAATAACATATAGTTACACGACATTACCCAAGACACTATTTAAAACTCCCGCTGGCTCATTTTTATTCTCCCCCTCTATATGACCACTTACTCTATATCTCTCGTTTACTCTTGTGCTCTTGCCTTGTGTTCTATGCTTATTCTTTTGAGTTATTTAAAACCCGGTAGTTTTTTTGTATGCTGGGCTCTCTTGAGTAGATTTTGCTCTCTGCTATTATTGACTCCTCTCTATCTTGCTCTCCCTCTCTCTCTCGCTCTTGTTATGGAGTGAGTTGTATTCTTTTTTTTCTAGCTCTCATTTGTAAAGTTTAGATTGGTTTTAGAAAATGAATTAAAGATTTGTGTTTGTCAATTTTCGATTTTTTTTTTTTGTTAAATTTATACAATTTTTATTAATTTTTTTTCATGGCTTATTTTTATAAAAAAAACTTGTTGGTTCGTTTTCGATTTTCTAAAAATTATTTATAAAAATATATTTATGTATATATATATGGTAGTAGTATATAGAGTAAATCTTTTGATTTGTTTCTAAAAAAGAAATAATTTTCAATTTATTTGTCTCAGTTTTCTTTTTTGTTTTGTTTTCATTCTATCGTCAACTTAATACTTCTAACAATAAAACCTCACAGCAATTTTGTGATTTTTCCCCGGTATTTGCATCAATTTTGTTTAAATGGTCCCCCCCAAAGTGTTATGATTTTTTTTGTTTTGTCGGTTTAAAAGTAGTGTTTTTTGTTTGTTACGTCTCTTCTTGCGTCTCGTTTCGAAAAATGTCTTTAAATTAGTTAAATATATATAAAGAAATTCATACATATTTCTTGCTGGCTTATGGTTCCATGCGTTGTTTCTGACTGGGGCTACCACCCAATTCCTGCGAGAGATCAGCTATCACTTCTTTGTAGATCAGGGGGTCAATGTTCTTGCCCAGTTGGTAGAGCAAAAACCAATCACCAATGTTACACTGTTTGGCCACCGCTTCCACCTCATCGACTTCGGCCAAGCGGGAACGGGCGCGCAACAACAAATGCCTCAATTTGGGTCCCATGACTACGGCAATGCGATAGACCAGTGAAATGCCTGAGAGGATGGACAAGATGATGAACCAGAACCACAGGAACACGTAGATTTTCTCGTTGACAATGTTGAGGGGCAGCACACAGAGACCATCGAACTTTTGCACCGAACCAGAAGGACCGTATTTGTGGAATGTACATTTGGTGACTTTGGGAAAGACACGCGCCATTGGATCGATACGCTCATCCGGTTCCATTTCGGTGAATTTCAAAACATCACTGCCGTATGTGGAGAACTCGCCGTCCAGGAAAAAGTCCACAAAGTAAATTTGACCGATGACATTGATAAAGTTGAGTGCCTCGCACAGGAAGAAACGGAACGCGTAGAAGTTGTGGCGATTCAGATTGTCCACAAAGTATTGCACCAATATCTTTTTGCGATCCTTCTTGCATTCCTCGTTCACAATGGGGCTGTTGAGGTCCATGACCAACATTTTGAGGCGACCGCCCTCCCACGACTTCCACAGGTAGCGGGGTATATAGAACAAGATGGCTTGGAAGAACAGCACGAAGCACACCCACTGATAGTATTTGTGATACTTCACCTCATCCTCGCCCTCCACGTGCGAACCCACGCCAGGCTGTACCACATCACGGCCGGTGATGCCAGTCAAACGTTCCGGTACCGTGAACGTGGAGTAGATCCAGCAATACGTGTCCATGACACCCAGAGGTATCTCGTCCACTATACAATCGATGGGGTCACCGATGTATTGGCGCGAAGTGACCAGCAGTGAGAAGGCAATCAGTATGATCACAGTTGCTTTGTAGTGCATGCGAAAGACATTGTTGTCGATGCACACCTGATCGATCTTCAGCAGCCCCTTGACGGAGCCAAACACATCAAACATCTTGGCAGTTGAGTTCTTCTAGTCTTAATCGAATGCACAAAAATATTCACTTTATCTTAAGAATTTCGTTTAGGTACAAGTTTGTTTTGGCCAATATTATGGTCAGAACCGAAATCACCGAATTGATTTGTGGGGGCGCCGCTTTGCTATCACTTGAACTTCATAATATTGAAGTTAATCGATTTTCGTTTTAAAATAATTCAGTAATTCATAGAGGAACACACGCGTTTTCGTCGTTCATTCGAGTTTAGGCTCTTTGCTTTCTGTGTAATTATTCTCTAAAACGAGATAATATTTTCTTTGCTTTCAATTTATTGTACTTTAAAGATAATTTCACTTAAAAATTGTGTGGTTTTGTGTAAAAACAAAATAATCAACGCTTATTCAGACGTTGTGACAGCGTCACTAAGCGCTCTGTTCGAATAGAAAAATTAAACTGTTGTGTTCGGATCTCTAACGAGTGGTTACTCGGCCTATCCACTTATCACACGAATTGAGTGGTTTTCAACAGCGTTGCTCTCTCACCCATACAAGGATACCATCACTGCGCTAGTGTGTGTAAGCAGCGGAGAGGCAACGACTTTTCAGTGTATTAGTGATGGATGGGTGGATTACGGTGGCGCGCGAGTGGCAAACTGTGTGCTGGTTGATACTTCAACAACAACAGGTATGCTGCCACTCAGAGCAGGGCCACCGGTTTTCCGAATTAAGCTGCAGCCAGGCTGCAGCATGAAAACTCATCTCATCGTCATCATCAGCAGCGTAGGTCGCATCTATATCATACAGCTTTCTGCCACTGTATCTATGTGTGTGTGTGTTTACGTACGCGTGTTTTTCGAACATAGGCTGGTCGTCGGTCGGTCCATCTCAGGTACGAGTAGGATTTTGGCTTGGGTAATTTTTGTGGTGTACATACAATTTCATCCTCCTTACCATCAATGTGTGTGGGGTGGATCATGTGTGTCTGTTGCATGCTGCATAGCCAGTCAGTGATACCCAAACTGTATGGTCTCATTGTATTAAATGGGTAACACCATTGTTTAATCCTTTCTGGTTTGTTAAATCCAGGTATTATATATAAATATCCACATGTATGTGATAATAACTTGTGACATTAGTTAAGAGTTAATTTTCTTTGTTAACACATTGCCTATCACTGATATGAGTGGAAATTAATTTCCCAGCAAGATGAGCTCAATTTGGTATCTTAGAAGAGTGGTTTAAATCTTTGTTGTAATGCACTAATCTTTACACATCTTAGATTTAGAGTAATTTCTTTGCAGTGTGTAGGTGTAAACTTATACTATTGACATACATAGATGGTAAATGCATCTAATACATGTATGAGTTTAAAAGATATACTTATGCATTGGTAGTAAAGGGATTAATTGGTCATGCACCGTGAATTGTTACACATATGTATGCATGTGTATTAGGGTGGTTCAAACAAATGAAATTCAAATAAATTAAAGACGTATCATGCTGATATTCTTATCGCTGATATACATATAATAATATCAAATGTATAAAACAGAAAACAAGTATTAATATGTGCCTTAAAGTGCTTGAAATAAATTCCAAATTCGATTTTATACTCTTCTAAGAAAATAGTTAATCCGAATTTTTTGGCAACCGACTTGGGAGTAACTTAATTTTGGCCATATTTTTGTTAGCCTCTTTTCACGTCAGTAAGACATTTAACATACATTTTTATACACTCACTCTACGGGTATATATCATTTGATACAACCCAATAATTTAACACATAGATAGAGTCACTTTAGACCCTAAGTTTCTTTGAACCAAATTCGATTCATGACTTTTTAAGTCGCTTGATTCATATCCGTCTGTCTGTCCGGCTGGTACGCACGATAACTTTCGAAAGACGTTACCAATTGTTTTGAAACTTTACATAGGGTAATATTTTTCCAAAACTATTTACGGTATTGCATATGGGCTACATGGCCACTGCCCTTATGGTACCTCCCATACAAATGTACCATTCCGTCCACTTTAGAAATTGAGTAATAATATTATTATGCCCAAAGGGGTCGTGTTCTAAATTCTGTATTTAGGAAAGCTATAACTGAATATAGTTTTGAGAAAAAATTCGGTGTGTAACCACGCCCCTTCTGGTACCTCCCATACAAAATAATATCAATAGCAGAAAATGTTATGTTATACTGGGGGTGAGGGTGTATGTAAGTCGGTATTCCCGACTGAAACTTTCTTACTGTTTGTAATACAATTTACATACATAAATATTTATGCAAACAAAAATTGTGAAATATATATTTTTATATATATGCTTATTTTCCTTATTTGAAGCATTTTAAAAATTGTTGGTACACAAATAAAACACAACAACAAATTTGGGCAGTTTATGAAAAAAAGTATGAATACCGCATAAAAAATTAATTAGGCTCCACACACAAAGTCGTTTGTACCTATCGCTTCAAAACTAAATCAGTTGTTGTAACCGCATTAGCCTACACTAGTTTAAAGGCGTATTGTTCAATAGCTGTAACCAACTTTTTGTTTTAAGCATTTTTTATGTTTTACTTAAACTGAAAAATAAATAAAAATATTTAATTTTTGTTTCTTATTAAATTTTTTATTAATTAAAAGAACGCTTTGTACTATTGACTATAGCGCAACTAAAAATTTTCGCTCATTACAACATACGGTATAGAAATTAAGCTTCATAGATACAATTGATTGCAGAAGAATCAGTCACGATCCGCCAGAACTTAAACTTTAAAGGATCCCGAAAATGTAGATCATGTAAGGGTGTCTGTTCGTCAGCAATCTAGACTCGCACCTCAAGAGCGTCTTAAATGAAGCCGAAAACTGCGGGATGTGACTGCAGCCATCTCAAGTATACAGGAGGAGTCAGCGAAAATGGGTCTAATGGCGAACGAGGACAAAACAAAGTTATTAGTTTCAACGAACAAAGAATCTACTCGTTTGGGAAACTGCGTGAACGTTGACAACTATAATTTCGAGGTGGTAGATGACTTTATCTACCTAGGCTTCGCCATCAATAAAACAAATAATGTCAGCCTCGAAATCCGGAGAAGAATCCTGCTTGCTAATACATGCTACTACGGTCTAAGCAAGCGATTCAATGACAGAGCCCTCTCTAGACGAACAAAAATCCATCTATATCAGATACTGTTTATAGCTGTATTGATGTATGGTTTAGAACTCTGGGTTATGATACAAGCGGATGAATCGGTTCTGGAAGTATTCGAGAGAAAAATACTCTGTATAATACATCGGCCCATCATCGTTAACGCAGAATATCGACTTCAAATGAAACATAAGCTGTACGAGATGTACACTGACATTGACGTGATCAGACATATTACGGTGCAGCGGTTGCGTTGGCTAGGTCATGTTGTACGCATGGACGAAAATGCTCCAGCTCGAAAAGTTTTCGATAATGAACTCGATGGACGGCGCAGAAGATGGCGGCCAAAACTCCGCTGGAAAGACCAGGGTACTGGGAATCTTGCAGAACGTGGTGTGACTAACTGGAGAAGGAGCGCAGAAGATCGAAGGGCTTATAATATTTTTCTACGTCCAGTATATAATTAATCCAATAGGATTGCAAAGAAGTGCCAGCTAAGTAAATACGTAAAATTTAAATGGTAATGGTTAAAAACCTCATCATCATTGTCACAGGAAATGGTAAAGGGGTTCGCCAGCTTTACCAACATTTTTTTTGCTCAGACAAGGCACACTTTCACCTAAATTGGCATGTAAATCACAGGTAAACTAAATTATAGCATCAAAATCCTCTGCATTCAGCCAAGGTTACTGGCAAAAAGTGATATCCAAAGCAGTACAGAAATTTCTGGTGAGTTGACTGATAACTACCCTCACACTATGTATGATATTGATTAATTGTTAAGTTACTGAAATTTACGATTAAAAAAAAAACATTAATTACACAGTAGCACATTTTCCAACTTCAAACTCTTGAACCAATTGAAACCCACAAAATCTGAAAGCTCATGATAGTAGAAGAAAACCCCTAACTGGGTTTTGAATTATAAGCTAAGGTTTACTTTTAATTAATTTTTGAAGTTTTCGACTGAGGAGGATTTTAGTAGTCTATATCTCGTGAACTATTCCAAATAAAGCTTTTCTGTCTTCAGCAAATTTTTAGCTCTTAATCAGATGACTTGAGATAAAATCAAGAAAACAACAACATCTTATTCAAATCAGCAAAACTGTAAAGAAATCACTTTCAATTGTACGTTTATCGAAATTAAAAATGCTATGCTTTTCAAAATGAAATAAATACAAAACAGAAATAAATCAAAAAACCATAAAAATCTATGAAGAAATTTTACGATTTTTTTTACATTTTAGTTTTTTTGAGTGAGATTTTGTTGTGTTTTTGATTTTATCTGAAGGATAAATTATTAGATCTGATTAAGAGCTAAAATTTTACCAAAGAGAGACACCAAAATCTCGAATAGTTCAAGAGATATAGCCTTAAGAATCAGTATATGATTTTCGAAAATTTCAAAAATGAATTATAAAAAACCTTAGCTATTAATTCAAACCCAGCTATGGGGTTTCTTCTACGATCATAACCTTTCAGATTTTGGCGGTCTCAATTGGTTCAAGTTTTTACTGCTGCACTGTGTTTGTCCAAACATTAATGAATGAAATGAATTTAAAATATTTTAATAATTTGAAATGTAACGCTAAATTTGTACAGTATATACTTTTTTTTCTCTCCAAGTACGGAGCAATTTGACATAAAACATATTGTCACTACTTATTGTGAATGAATTTAATTTCGAACATTAGAACATTTAGATATGTAAATAAATTTGTAATCTTCTTTTTATGTTCCGCTTAGAGTTAGCGATCACTTCCTTTATATTCGCAGAACGGTGAGCAACATTCCACTCCAGAATAAAACTTATAATTGAAATTTACTTCCTGGGTTTTATTCTCTTTATTTCACTCGAGGAATTAATTGCACAATTTCTCAAATTACAACGAGAAATTGTCATCGTTCCACTGATTTGCCTTCTACCGCTCAGTGATTGTTGTTGTGGAACAGCAAATATAATCGCTCTGAGTCGACATCTAGCCGCTTGCCGCCCCGGGTTTCACCTTCGCTGATTATCACCCTGGTCACCAATTGGTCATAACATCCCCCCGCTAGACATCTTTACCGTCCACTCCAAATCTCCACTAATCTCAATCGCTCCACTCTGCTGAAATCACCAGAGCAGTTACATTGGAAGTATACAGTGTTATTTAAGCCAAAAAGTCAAGAATAGGAGTTTTGGTTGTATGGCTAGACGTTTATATAAATTTGATTTTTTTATGAAAGCCTCCTTAGGGGGTGAAGATTGGGATAGGTATGATTGGGAAAAATGTTAGGAGGGAAAAATTATTGGGGGTTGGTCACATATATGAACCCTCTAGGGACGATTCCGGGGAAGTTGCGTAGCTTGATGTGGATTTTTTTCGCTTTAAAAACCGATGGTTCGATTTTGATTTTACACCTATGATTTTTTTTGGCAAATTTTCTTAGAATTCATCACAGATCACAGTATTGATAACATCTTGTACGAAAAAAAAATTGGCCCACTCTAATGGTTATGAAAAGCGCAACTTTAAAGTCCGCAAAATGTGTTTTTATCCAGAATTTTCTACCATGTGTCTTAAACTATACTGACGGATTAAACGATTTTTCAACTTGTAAGTAGCATTTCTTAAAAACAAAAGCAATATTAAGGTAGATAGGTTAAGAGATAAGTGATCCCTTTTCGTTGGTATCCATATTGTCTCACTTACTTACTTAAGTGGCCAATTACAATTTACGAAACGTAGTTCATAAATTTGAGGCCTGAAGTAATAAAGAATTCCACACGCTTCGGTCTTCTGCGTGTGTTCTCCAGTTAGTCCTACCAGATGATGGCACATCGCCTACCACTTGGTCCTTCCAACGGAGTTTGGGTCTCCCTGCTCTGCGCCGTCCTTCAGGTTCGCCTTCAAACACCTTTCTCGCTGGAGCATTTACATCCATCCTGGCAACATGTCCCAGCCATCGAAGTCGTTGGATTCTGACTCTTTTAGCTACGTCGATGTCGTGGTAAAGCTCATACAGCTCATGGTTCATCCGATGGCGAAACTGGCCTTCGACACAGATAGGTCCATATATTTTTCGGAGTACTTTTCTCTCGAATACTCCCAGGTTTTGTATGTCCGTTGTAGTAAGCACCCATGATTCGGCACCATACAACAGAACAGGTAAGATAAGCACCTGGTATAGCTGTTTCTTAGTATTCCGAGAGAAGGTGGTGTTACTAAAGTGCTGCCGAAGTCCGTAGAAACATCTATTGGCTAGCACTATTCTCCGTTTAATTTCTTGGCTGACATTATTCATCTTGTTGACGGAAGATCCGAGGTAGGTAAATTCGTCGACTACCTCAAAACAATAATTGTCAACGTTCACGGTGCGTCCCCATCGAGAGGACTCTTTGTTCGTCGAAATCATTATTTTTGTTTTGTCCTCGTTGACCGCTAAACCCATTTTTGCTGACTCCTTTTCTAGCGATGAGAAAACTGCAGTAACATCCCGCAAATTTCGGCCAATGATATCTATATCATCGGCGTAGGCTAGTGGCATGTGGCTTTTGTGGTGCCATATATGTTGATACCAGCCTTTCTCATCACCTTCTCCATAACTATGTTAAATAGTGTACAGGACAGGCTATCGCCCTGCCTGAGACCTCTTTCCGTGTTGAATGGTTCAGACTGATCCTTACCAATCTTAACCGAGGATTTGGTGTTGTCTGAGGTACATTTGCAAAGTCGAATCAGCTTTGCAGGAATACCAAACTCAGACATGGCCTCATAAAGCCTATTCCTTATCGGAGAGTCGAAGGCAGCTTTGTAGTCGACAAAGAGGTGGTAGGTGTCGATCTGCTTTTCATGGGTTTTTTCCAGGATTTGTCGTAAGGTGAATATTTGATACGTCGTAGATTTGCCAGGTCTAAAGCCGCACTGATATGGTCCAATTAGTTTTTCTACAATTGGCTTTAGACGTTCACACAATATGCTTGAAAGGACCTTGTACGCAATTGGTAATAGGCTTATTCCACGGTAGTTCTTACATTCACTACGATCTCCTTTCTTGTATATGGGACATAACAGACTGAGACTCCAATCCCCGGGCATGCTCTCCTCTTGCCAGATGTTCTCCATGAGCTGATGCATGCTCCTAATCAGCTCCTCCCCGCCAGCCTTAAACAATTCAGCAGGGAGACCATCGGCTCCAGCAGCTTTGTTGTTTTTAAGGCGGGAGATGGCCATACGTATCTCGCTCTGGCTCGGAGGTGGACAGTTAATACCATCGTCATGGATTGGAGCGGGGTCTTCTGGAGTGGTGTCAGTATCCAGTAAATTTCTAAAGTGATCTCTCCATATCTTCAGAACGTTATCCGGGTCCGTCACTAGCTGACCATCGCTGTCCTTGCAGGAGGGCAACCCTGTTCCACGCATTCTCGCTTTCACTCTCTTGTAGAATTTTTGAGCTTCCCTCTACTTCGGAGCAACTCAGTGCACTCGTCCTGCCTCTTCTTCAGCTCCTTCTTTTTTCTTCTAAAAAGACGCGTTGCCTGTCGTCTCTTCTCCCTGTGCCGTTCACGAACAGCTCGCGTTGCCATTGGCTGCAGTTTCGCCCTGTATGCAGCAACCGTCTCTCTCGTGGCATTGCGACATTCATCATCGTACCAGGCATCTTCTTGAGACGGCTTTGAGTACCCAAGTACGCTTCTCGCAGCCCGTTCTAAGGAGTCGGCTATATTTTGCCACTGCGAGGTTATATTGTCAGGGGTTGGAGAATTCCGCAGCAGTTGAGTTAGGTGGTTGGAGTAGGCGTTTGCTACCTCTGTGGTCCGCAGTTTACCGATGTCCAGCTTTCGTTGTGCCTGGTTGCGTACGTTTTTCGCCATGCTTAGCCTTGTGCGTACCTTGACTGCGGTAAGGAAGTGATCGGAGTCAATGTTCGCACCCCTAATCACTCGTACGTCCAGAACACTCGATGCGTGCCTTCCATCGACTACAACATGATCAATCTGATTCCTTGTCAATTGATCTGGAGATAACCATGTTGCCTTATGAATATTTTTATGGTCAAATCTAGTGCTGCAAACTACCATATTTCTTGCCGCAGAGAAATCAATCAGTCTGATGCCATTGTTCGACGTTTCGGTGTGCAGACTGAATTTTCTGATGGTAGGCTCAAATGCGGTTTCCCTGCCTATTTTAGCATTAAAATCTCCTAGTACAATTTTAATGTCATGGCTCGGGCTACGGTCATATACATTTTCTAGGCTCTCGTAGAACTCGTCTTTGTCCTCATCGCTTTTCTCTTCTGTCGGAGCATGGGCACATATAAGTGTTATGTGGAAAAACTTTGTTTTGACTCTTATGGTGGCTATACGTTCACACACCGGGTTGAACCTTGAGACTAGGTGTCTCACTAGGATCCTTATATAAAAACTTTCGCGATTTCCACACTCTATCAATATTATTTGCTTTTACCATAACAAAAACAATTCTAGTGAACCATCTATTATATTATGTGCCAATAAACTTGTTTCCGCCGAAATCCTCTTGCTCACCATCAGTTATTCATCATCATTGTCACTTTAATACATTTTAATAAGAAAGTAATAAATCAAAAATAAGTAATATACCCGACACTATTTAACTCAGTGTTAGCACTGTATATAAGCAATTTCATCGAAATTGCACGTCATAAATTGCCAAGAAATTTGTTTAATTTGATTGAGTATATTATTAGCACCACCAATTGACGACTGTATTCCCATGAAATGTGTTAAATGCTTTTTTTTGCTAAAAATAAATAAAGAAAACAAATCGTCTCGTGAACTGAAGCCTAGCTGAGATATAAATATAACCAAAAATACAAGTAATTACGATAAACTCCTTCTATGACGATTTTTATGACAATCACGTGTGCTAAATCAGGTACGCTTTGACGGTTTCAGCAGATTGAGACAAAATTTTGAGAAATTCCCTTCATTAAACTTTAACAAGAATACGAGACTGTCTTCACGAGCACGTCACTGCTGTTCAGAGACGACAGCAATAACAGCGATACCTAATCGCACAGGTAGGTAGATATGACACATTGAACGTTGATGCCTGAAGTGATAAAACGCGTCGGTGTTTTTTCTACAGAAACACCGAAAAACGTGCGATTTATTTTTAAATTGTTTACTAAACGAGATTATTGTGCGCTGGTTGGTATTTAAACCATTTGTGCTATTTCACGATTACAATGCTTCTACCTAACAACAGAAACACATGATAATTAAAGTCTACGCTGATATCCAAGACACGATTTCATCATCTTTATCAAAGTAGAACCGTAATCATTAACTCGACTAGGGTACTCGTAAATGTAACACTTTCATTTCGTGAACTTATTTGCTCATCATTATTGTTGAAGACTATTTACCTTTTGGGTTTCTCAATCAGCTCTAGTTTGGGTGATCGTGATATATTTCATGTTTAAATGTGAAGTCATAAATTTTATGGTTTATAGTTCTTTATACGAGACATTTTATGATTTTATCTAATTTTTAAATATTTATTCACATTTCAATACATATAGAGATAGAGAGTTTCGTTTTGGGTTAACCCCAACGAACAGGTTTCGACAGTTTTTCTCTATTATGAATTTTATTAAAGTCGGTTTATCACTTGGCTTAAATTCTATCGATATGTAAATTTGTTTTTTTTGTATGTTTGTATGTATATCAAAAAGACATTATTTCTTACTTAACATAGGTTGGTTACCTTTCTTTCTTTCATTCTGTGGTGGTTTTAAAAACGCTTTGTCTTTCTCTACGATCGCTTGACAAAGTGAAAAGTGTGTAATGGATCGCTGTGTTGTTTACCTTTTGTAAGTAATGAAAACAAAGTTCACTTAAGGCGGCGACAGTGGGACGAGGTAATAGAAAAATAGGCACATGTGTTTAGTTTTTAATGAGAAAAGGGGGGAAAATGAAATAAAAGTAGGTTAAACCCCAGAAAGGGCGTCGGAAGTGCGATGCAAGGTAAAGCTTATGATCGGTTTAACTTGGCAAATCCAGAGTGATCGTTGTCAATTGCACTTCAAGTCTACTCACAGAGCTTCGTATTCGTGGTACTACTGAGGACGGACTACCTCCACGTGTTGACCCCTGAAAACGTGCCTTTGACACCCGTCAGAGCACGGCTAATTGTGAGGCGCGAAACCTAAAACACAGGCACGTCAGCTCAGAGTGAGCGGTACTCTGGTCAGCGTCTGACCCAGAATGGGCGGCTGTAATAAAATCCTGGCAGAAGTAGAATACTGCGACGTGGTGTGTTGGGCTTGCAACACGCCACCGACGTTTAAAGTATTGCAATGATAAGTAGTAAGAATAAAATAAAACTGACCCCTCAAAATTTTGCCGACCACCGCAAACAATTATGGGCCATGATTTGAGGATATGTACTGTTAGAACACTGGATAGACTAGGTGCCTCCATTCAACTGGCGGAAGTCCTCGATTTACAGGAAATCCTGTGGGCAGGACTTAGATGCACGCCCATGAAGATGTGCGACATCTACTATGGTGGCCATGCGGTCAAGCACGAGCTTGGATGTGGATTTGTGGTGGGCAAGAGATTGCGACACATAGTCTCAAGGTTGAACCCGGTGTGTGAACAAATAGCTATCAAAAGAGTCAAGACAAAGATTTTCCACATAATACTCCCATTAAAGAGAAAAGCGTCGAGGACAAAGACGAGTTCTACGGGAGCCTAGAAAATGTATATGACTGTAGCCTGAGCCATGACATCAATATTGTACTAGGCGACTTTAATGCTAAAATAGGGAGACAGAATTGGAGCCTACCATCGGAAAATTCAGTTTGTACACCGAAACGTTGAACAATGGCCGTCAGACTGATTCATTTCTCTGCGGCAAGAAATATGGTAGTTAGCAGCACTAGATTTGACCATAAAAATATTCATAAGGCAACATGGTTACCTCCAGAGCAATTGACGAGTAATCAGATCGAGTGTTCTGGACGTACGAGTGATCAGGGGTGCGAACACTGACTCCGATCACTACCTTACCGCAGTTAAGGTACGCACAAGGCTAAGCATGGCGAAAAACGTACGTAACCAGGCACAACGAAAGCTGGACATCGGTAAACTACGGACCACAGAGGTAGCGGACACCTACTCCAACCACCTAAATACGTGTGGCAATATCTCGCCTTAAAAATAACAAAGTAGCTGGAGCCGGTGGTCTCCCGGCTGAATTGTTTAAGACAGGTGGAGAGGAACTGATTAGGACAATGCATAAACTCATGCAGAACATCTGGCTGGAGGAGAGCATGCCCGGGTATTGGAGTCTCAGTCTGTTATGTCCCATATACAAGAAAGGAGATCGTAGTGAATGTAAGAACTATCGTGGAATAAGCCTATTACCAATTGCGTACAAGGTCCTTTCAAGCATATTGTGTGAACGTCTGAAGCCAATTGTAGAAAAACTAATTGGACCATATCAGTGCGGCTTCAGACCTGGTAAATCTACGACGGATGAAATATTCACCTAACGACAAATCCTGGAAAAAACTCGTCAAAAGCAGATCGACACCTACCACCTCTTTGTCGACTACAAAGCTACCTCCTCATAAGGAATAGGCTATATGAGGCCTTGTCTGAGTTTGGTATTCCTGCAAAACTGATTCGACTTTGCAGATGTACCTTGGAAAACACCAAATCCTTGGTTAATATTGGTAAGGATCATTCTGAACTATTCAACACGGATATAGGTCTCAGGTAGGGTGATAGCTTGTCCTGTACACTATTTAATATAGTTATGGAGAAGGTGATGAAAAATGCTGGTACCAACATGTCTGGCACCACATTCCACTAGCCTATGCCGATGATATATACATCATTGCTAATTTCACCCGTCATGGATAAAATCATAGGTGCTTTCGACAACGGACATACAAAACCTGGGAGTATTTGACAGAAAAGTGCTCCGAAATATATCTGTCGACGGCGAGTTTCGAGTTTAGTGGTTGGCGACGTACCACCATCTGGTAGGACTAACTGGAGAACACACGAAGAAGACCGAAGCGGGTGGAATTTTTTATTTTATTTTTTTTAAGTAAGTGATGTAAGTGACATTTTTACCGACAATGAGTTTATCGCACAATGGCATAGAAATATCAAAATTCTTCTATTCTACATCGATTTAATGATCTTCAGTAGTGCTTCCTTATTTGATGTCTGACTATAGAATTAGTGCAGCCTGGAAAGTAACAGCAACAGTGATCGCGTTGACTTTGATGTCTGAGTAAAATGCTGTTGTGCTGTAGATCATTATGGATCAGAGGTCGTCATTTATACCCTCACATTTAGGGATGAGGCTATATATCATCGATATGAAAAATGCGGTAACACTTTAAAAGACACGTGTTAACCCAAGTATCTGAAGGGCTCCACGAAAAGCCCCCCAATGAAATAACGCCCAAACGAGAAATGAAATATTCCCCAAATTTTCTTCATACATTTTTGGGTGTTATTTCATATGAAATAACTCCCAATTTTTTTGGGCCATTTTTCATTTTTCTTTGGGAATTATTTCATTCTTCATTTGGGGTTTTCAAATTATGAAATAATCTTCAATGAAATAACACCCAACCATTTTTTTAAATTTGGGGATTGTTTCATATCGTGTATAATTGGGTGTTATTTCATTTTTTATTCGGGGGTTGTTTCATTTTAAAGTTGTTGACTTTAAGGGGTTATAATTATATAATAATAGGCCTTTTACAAGAAAACTTTTAGCCTGTGAATATATCACAATATCTTTTGAATGTTTACAGAAATTTCCATTTATGTTCATACTGACGGATAGAAAATCAACAAAATGCAAAATTCGATTAGCACACACTAAGAATGGAATTTTTTTTTTTTAAATTTGTAAGAGTTCTTTAAAAGGAAGAATTCAATAAAAGCAGAGAGTTTGATTTGCTTGTGAACACTGGAGGTGGTTGTGTAAAAGCCAAATGGAAAAGGCAAATTGTTTTCCGAACTGCAAAAACAGAGCAGGGCTACAATGATCTACTATCCACACGATTCATTTCAATAAGTCCATAGTCCATATTGACTTCGTGAAATCCTTGGTGAATCTGACTTTTATGAATTTTGGGCATAATTTCATTTTTGTTGCTGATGGGGTTTATTTCATTGGGGGTTATTTTATTTTCATCATTGGGTGTTATTTCATATGAAATAACTCCCAAATATTGGGGGTTGTTTCGTTTTCGCTTTGGTGTTTATTTCATTTATTTTTGGATGTTATTTCATTTACTGTTTTTGGGTGTTATTTCCAATTTTTTGGGGTTTATTTCATTGGGGGTTATTTCCTGGGGGTTTTCATTGGGGGGCTTTTCGTGGAGCCATCTGAAGACCAAGGTTGTTTTAGGACTTTTAAAGACTATTGAGCCATGTTCGTCTGTCTAGTTGGATGGCTGGTATAACGTTATGGGATTGTAAATAGGCAGGATAGCCACACACACCTGCTGATACCTCCCATATTAAATGATCTATTTTTGAAAAATTTATATTAAAACTTCCAAACGGGAAACTGCAGGATATTTTGACTTTGTCAGATAAATAACCTCATAAAAATAGATAAAACTCCTGAAACCCGAAATCTTTTTATACAAGTGACCGATTTTTCTTCATACATCTATTTTGAAAGTACACTAAATTCAGACAAATTTTTAATATGGACTATATCGGCCGACTCCATCTGGTACCTCCCATACAAAAGGACCTATTTGTAAAATAATTAATTTTTTCCTTATAACTTCCAAACAGACAACTAGAGGCTAAGTAGTTTGGTCGATTGAAAAATATTGTAATGTTTGTCAAATCCTCAGAAAACCAAATCTTTTTGCACACCTCTTCTTGTACCTCCCATACAAATGTATTTATCATTCAGTTCACGTGACTGAAATGTCTGAACTGGTCTGGGTGTCTTTCTTTGTTTTTAATAAGTTCATTGTATGATTATTAAGTACGGAATTTGCTGCATGATGCTTATGATGTTGTTGTAGTTTACATTGCGATTTTAAATCGTTGTGTAAATCATTTGCTTGCCATACAATATTTCCAAAAACAATTAACTTATAAATATTTTTAAATGTCTACACATTAGAGCACCAACACTAGCTTGTTAATCTATACCTATGGTAATTATTATCACACCTGATAACGTTGTACTCTTTATCTCCTCTCTTTATTTCACCCCACTGTGCGTGCGACAGTAAGACCCATTCAATTCTAAAGATATATTCAAACAGACTAGAATAGTACAATATTACCATCACGTCTCTACGTATGATAACAATTAAAAAATAAAAGTAAATGTAGCTTTATCAGCAGTTATTTTCATTTAGTCACAATGAGTGCAACAACAACAGAAACAACCCAGACGTTTTTTCAAAAGTATTGTCTTATTTTCGACAAACGAAAACAAAAATTATTTTCGTAATCGTAAGCATTTTAAAATCATTTATTGATGAAATATTTATTACCTTTTCGTACCCAACGAAACCCAAAATGAAGTTCTTCACTCTCATACACACTCGCTCTGAAGTATGTACATATATAGAAATGCAGAAGCATTTCAAACAAATACAGGTAGTCCGACACTTAGCTGGCATTGACCATTCATTTGCTTCGTCCGATTAAAGGTAGATTTGTGCCTTATTATCGGTAAATGTTTCACATGGCTTTGTTGTTCCCAAAACAAAACAAAACGAAAAATATGTATAACTCATTTTTTCACAGTTCATCGGTGGTGTGGTCTTGCATGCACTCGCACATACAACGCGTAGTTTTGTATGCAGGTCTTCAGTAATAATAATAAGGTTGAACGTGATTGAAACAACATTGAACATGTTTTTGTGTATCACCTTAAATGATTTCCAAGAAATGTGCTGCCTACCGTTGCAGTCTCAAAATATATCTTTCTTTCCTTTACGGTCTCTCTTCCTCTTTGCTTCTTTCATTTACATTAAGCGGCGGCAAATTTTAGGACAAAAAGTATAAAAACACAGATTATTATGAATTATGATTAATGGAATAAGATTTAAATTGTTTGACGGATGGTTAATCTGGTTGCATTTTTCATGTTACCAAAAAAGTTGACTTAATGTCGCATACCAATTGTAAGAGAATTTCGCAGTTTTGATATTGACTATTTTCTTGATTCTTTAAAATGTCCTAAAAAAAAAGAACTTAAATACACCAAAACCAGCGGCCAGCACAAAAAACACACTAAAAATATAAATAAAATAGTGTCTTTAAAAACCGAAATGGAATTGGACAAGAAAATTGTGACAAAAACGTCATACGTGTATAAAAATCCGAGGGCTTAAATCTTATGAGACCTTTTTAGGCCGACATAAAATCCAAATATGTTTTGGACGTTACAGCAGAGCCCGAAACGACCTTAAAATCTAGTTGAAATATGCGACTACACCTTTAAAGGATTCTCAGAGCCTCCAACATTATATTGATATCACTATAGAACACTAAAACTTAAGTATGTACTCCCAATTTGGCATGTAAAGTGAATCTTGCATCTCAAGCCGACTCACAACCTCCCGCGTTTCAATCCTGTTAGTGATCGAATAGCCACAATCCGCATCAAGGCGAAATATTTCTATATCATCCTGATTTGTGCTCATGCCCCGACGGAAGATAAAGATGATGAGATTACAAAATGCATTTTACGAGCGCCTAGAGGAAACATATGACTACTGCCCAGGCCACGGCATTAAAATTGTTCTGGGGGACTTAAATGCAAAAATAGGAATGGAAGATATTCTTGGTCAATCGATCGGTAAATTCAGCCTGCATACCGACAGGTCTGACAAGGGGTTAAGACTAGTTAGCTTCGCAGCGGAAAGTGAGTGGAACCAGATTTCAGCACAAAGATATCAACAAGGCAACTTGGCTATCCCCCATTTAAAACACCAAAAATCAAATTGATGACAGGCATGCATCTAGTGTCATAAACGTGCGTGTGATCCGTGGTGCTAATATTAGCTAGGATCATTACCTGGTTGCAGCCAAAGTGCGCACAAATTTGAACAGAACGAAAATCGTAACTGAACACAAAGAAAGCCGAACATCGCACAGCTGCAAACTCCAGAGATAGCTACTGCCTACTCTAACCTGCTGTCACAACTACTACGACTCAACGCTTCTACTTCTGACGTTCCCGATACACAGCCTGCATACCGACACGTCAGACAACGGATTTAGGCTGGTTAGCTTCGCAGCGGGAATTAACATGGTAGTGAGTGGAACCAGATTCCAGCACAAAGATATCCACAAGGCAACTTGGCTATCCCGCGTTCAAAACACCAAATATTAAATTTATCATGTGGTAATTTATGACAGGCATGCATCTACTATCATGGACGTGCGTGTCATCCGTTGTGCTAATATTGGCTAGGATTATTACTTGGTTGCAGCCAAGGTGCGCACAAGATTGAGCAGAGCGATAAACGCACGTAACCAAACACAAAGACCGCTGGACATCGCGAAGCTGCAAACCCCAGAGATAGCCACTGCCTACTCCAACCAACACAACGCCTCTTTTTCTGACGTTCCCGATACACAGTGGCAGCATATTGCGCATTCCATGGCAACCGCCGCAACAACCGTGCTAGGATCTGAAAAGCGGCGCTCAGACTCAGAATCCTGGTACGATGAAGAATGTCGCATAGGGTCGGAGGAACAGGATGCTGCTTATAGGGCAACGCTGCAGCCAATTGTATTCCGTATATCGTTCTGTTAGGGAACTGCACAAGAAAACAGTAAAACAGGCGAGACAGCTATTTAAGCGAAAAAAAAAGTCAGATGAAGGAAGGGGAGAACGAGGATATAAATCGGTACAGGGATAGAGGTGAGGCCCGAAAATTTTAGAAGAAAGTAAAAGCAAAAGGCTACGTAATGGGCTCCCCTCCTATATGGACAAGGATGGAAATCTGGTTACAGATACGCAGATATATGAAGAGAACACTTCCAGCAACTGCTGGTTCCAGAAGGCAGTCCAAGTCATGCCGATGCAAGAAGAGCAATATCACGGCTGAAAAATAAAAAAGCAACCGGTGCGAAGGACTTCCGGCAGAGCTCTTCAAATCCGGTGGCGAGGAGCTGATAACGAGCATGGACCATCTCCTACATACGGTTTGGGTTAATGAGTGCGTGCCCGATAATTGGATTGTAAGCGTATTATGTCCTGCGCTGAAAAAAGGTGATCTAAGTGTGTGCTTCACCTACCGCAGGATCAGTCTTTTACACATCGCAGTCGAGAGAAAAATACTCCGTAAAATATATGGACCCATCATTGTTAACGGAGAGTATCGACATCGTATAATATCAGGCGGGTACGTGGTCAGGCGCATTATGGTGCAGCGGTTGCGTTGGCTGGGTCATGTTGTCCCAATGGACGAAAATGCTCCAGCTGGAAAAGTCTTCGACAATGAACTCGATGGACGGCGCAGAATAGGGCGACTAAAACTCCGTTGGAAAGAACAGGTTACTGAGAACCTTGCACAACTTAATGTGAGTAACTGGAGAAGAAGCGCAGAAGATCGAACTGCTTATAATATGTTTCTGCGTGCGGTATATAGACCAATAGGAGGATTGCAAAGAAGTGCCACCTAAGTAAGTAAGTAAATTAAAGTATCCTCCGGTTCGCCGTGTGGAAGTTATAGTAAAAATATAAGTTTTCCAAAAATAGGTTATCTTATATGGGAGGTACCAGATATAGACCACATTCATTGCTGAATCAAACGGCGTTAAGCTTTTGCAAAATATGTCTGAATTCTGAGCACTTACAAAAAAGATATGTAAAAAAAACTATAAGGATCAATTGGGTCATTTGTATTTGAGGTACCAGAAGGGGCATGTCAAAGGTTTCGATTTTCTTAGGGTTTGTCTACAATTACAATATATTTAACTGAAAAAATTCAAATATGCTACAGTTGTCCGTTTGGAAGATATGAAAGAAGAATTTATTTTCCAAAAATAGGTAAGCTATTCTAACTCGTCTCCTTTAATGCATTACACTTTTTTCGTATCAAATGATATATACCATCTTCCCTAAGGGCGATGGTCGAATTGTCGAATTTTGAGTCGAGTTAAACATGTCCGTGCGTCTGTGATATCGATTACAGCCATAGTTTAAGAGCTATAGAGCTGAAATTTGTTATTCAAGCTTCAAACGTGTAAACCGAGGTTAAGTTCTAAGATGAGCAAAATTAGACAAAAGCAGACTGCCTTTTTGAGGGTATGTCTTTCCGATTACAACCGTAGTTTAAAATTGGTGTGGCACCGCCCCATACAGCTCGAACTTTGAAACCATTATAGTTTTGAAAATATCGTTATCTGGGCGATGTAATAGGACCGATTGCAATGAAATTTTGACTGTGTAGTACTATCCGCAGGGCCTCTATCAAAGGCTACATTAAAACATAATTAGACAAAGGGGCGTGGCACTGCCCACACAATAAAAAAGATTGAAATATCTGTCATATTTCACGAGCCATTAAAAGTATGAAGAAGATATTTTCTAAATATGTAAGTGGTACATGGGGGATTAAGTCTCGCTGGAAAATGGGCGGTGCCACGCCCGATTTGAAAAAATTTTTATATTGGTCATATTAATAGAACGATTAAGATAATTTTTATAATCTATATATTTAAAATTGCTTGACTAACTGATTGGGTGAAATGGCTGTAGATAGGATGATGAAATTTGGGATGGTTGTTCCCTTTTCGTGTAAACTTCAACTAAGAATGGATTTTTGGAAATTCGTATTTTTGTAAAAATGAGCAATAAGGTATAAAGGGAATAAATTGGTACTATCGCCTAGACCAAATGCCTATAGGGGTGACGCAACGCGAGCCGGGATAGCTAGTTTTCGATAACCGGCGTGGTATTTGTGTTAAGCCTTAAACAAGGAATTCAACAAATCCATATTTATAGCATTATGTTCTTAAGGAACAAAATGCAGCCCAATTTTGGTAGTTATACCCCAGGGAGTTTAGTCTGCGTGATGTTATCCGTTTCCCCTCTTTTCTATAACTAAAACTAAGATTTTTCAACAATCGAGTTATCTGAGAGAGAAGCCGGGTTACCCGTCTCTCCTGAGATTGTCTGTCCACTTGTCTTGTCATAGTTCCTCTTATCTTCTATAAATTGGTAATTACATTACTTTGTAGGTTATAAGAAGTCTTATACTCGTAAAAAACTTTACCAAAAATTCCATAGTAGCACTTAACGTTAAAATTTTTACGCGCTTACTATAGAAGCACAACATTCTGTGAAAAAAGTCATTAAAACACCACATGAAAATAGTTTCTTTCGTTTCATGTTGCCGTAAGCAACAATTTTACTATTCAATGAACATAAAAAATTGCATTGCATTGTTTTGTATTTTGTCACGTAACACATTTGTCGATCGCAGCGATGACGACGACGAGATACTCGTATTGAATTTGTCACAATATATTCTTAACGCTCGTTTGACTTTGATTTGTTGGTTGCTGTAGAGTGTGTGTGCTGGCTATTGTATGGCTCAGTATCTTCTATATAGTTTTTTTGTTTTTTTTTTCATATAAAATGTTGACCAATTCTTAACACCATATGTTGTCATTTTGATATTTTTATAATTAAGCGTGTAAATTTGGCTGAAATCTGATCATTAGAAACAAGGTCACAAAGATAGAAGTTAGCAAAAGAAGATATTTTTAGCACGGTTTTGCTTGATTGGTTTAAAAATTTGATACGCACGCACACAAATGTTTAAGCGTACATATAGAATATCCACGTAGCTAAGTGCAAATCAATCCATGTTTTTATGTCTAAAGAGGATATAGAATTTTCTTTCTTTGCATGTTGCAATTCTCATAGGCTGATTTATGCATTGATAAAGAGGGATAAGGGCTGTAAAGATTACTAAAACATGTAGTGTAAAAAATTTAATCTTTATTTACTGGCAAACGAATGGGCATCGCTAAGCGCGACGTTGAAACTTTCAACAAAGGAAGAAAAAAAATTGTTGTTCTTTTAACACAATTTTGTATTCTAACAAGATGGACCTATAGCTAAAAGTCGAATCCTGACAAATGTATATTGACTTGACTACTCGAAAGATGGTATCCACAGCATCGAGATGACCGCCAATGAAATTAATGTGAATGGTTAAGGTATTATATTACATGAAATATACCATAAAAGCTACTTTGACTAAAATTGATAAAAATTTTATAAAAATCTACCAGAGTGCCACAAGTTTATTTACACTGTATATTAGGCAATTTTTTTACAATTTTTACAATTTTTGCAAATAGGAAAAATGGCATAGCATAGTCGAATAGAGCGTTATTAAGTATGAACATCCATTATTTATTTTTTTTTCGAAATTCCAAAAAAGTTTCGGCACCAAACGCAATTACTTTTTTTCAGATCAAATAGTCATTCAAGGTTTTTCTACAAATGTTACGTCATCTCATCAGCTGTGTTTGAAGTTTTGCTTTGTTGTTTTATTTCTGTAAAAGAATTTTATTTCAGAGTTGCCAACTCGCAGCAATACATAAATTTTTCACTTGAATTCTTAAATATATGTTACTAGCTGGCCCGGCAGACTTCGTCCTGCCTCCAAATTTTTGTAAAATATGTTGAGTATAGTTGAAATCTAAAAACGATTGGTTTATTTTTTTAACCTCTAAAATATTTCAATTTAAAGGGCGAGTTTTTCCCGGTCAAATTCTGTTATTCATATATCTTAAAGATTATTATATATTATTATAAGAATTTCTAAAACGGATCAGCAGTGTCGTCCATGATGTGATGAAAACTTACTTATTGATAGGCATATATTCTAAAACCACATTTTTAAGCCGATTGACTGACATATAACTTTCTGCGTTGGTGTACTGGGTGATTGTACCTTTTTATCCTAAGGAGTACGAATTTCCAAAATGCATGCATTAGGCTCAGCAACCCCATTAACCGTATGGTCTAGGTGATATCAACAGTTATACCTATTTTCGTTATTGTCCCCTAAAATTTTGAAATGGGAAAAACCACTTTGTGAAGCTCTCTAATTCAGTAGGAAGTGCGCCATTATAAAAGTTAGTTATTCTTCTTTAAGCCTTTTTGCAGTCTGGGTGACCATCTACAGCCAATCCTTAACTTTCACTGAAATGTTGGGACAAATGGGGTCAACCGTTTTCACAATTAGTGGTGACATCAAAATGTACATCTTTTATATATATATAGATTTCTGAATAACTATGATGTTAAAAAAAGTGACTAAATGACATTCCAAAAATTAAGTGTATCATAAGCTAAACACCGGCAACTGGTTCCAAACATACATTCAAAATTTTCTCATGCCAAAAAAATCCTATCTTTTAAGTTTAAGTAAAATCGGACAATCGATATTCAAAATCTTCTCATGCCAAAAAAATCATATATTTTAAGTTTAAGTAAAATAATTCAACCCCAGCCAAATCAACTGCGGGTCCATATATACAAAAAAAATTCTCATAACAAAACAAATATACATTCTAAATTTCAGTTTAATTGTTTAATTTTTTAAAATTTTCATTATAATTCCACCATAGCGACACCTACCGGGGCAATTTATACAACTATTTTTTTCTCAAGGTACCACAAACATAAATACTAAATTTCAGTTAAATTGGTACATGCATTCAAATTTTCTATATAAATCCACCCTAGCGCCATCTACCGGGTCCATTTGTACATACGATTTTTTCTGATGATCAAGCAATCATAGATTCTGAATTTCAGTTAAATTGACCCATTCGTTAAAATTTTGACTGTAAACCGGCCCCAACGCCACCTACCGGGTCCATTTGTACATAATATGTTTTCTCATGATCAAACGAATATCCATTCTAAATTTCAGTGGAATTGGTACATGCATTCAAATTTTCGATATAAATCCACCCTAGCGCCACCTGGATTTGAATTTTTCAACACAAACAATCTACGGAAAATTTTGAATCAAATAAAAAAAAATCAGCCAAATCGCTCCAGCCGTTCTCAAGTGATGGTATTACATACGTGGACCATTTCATTTTTATATATATAGATTAACTAAAAGTAGGCTGACGTTTGACGTTTGTCTATGTCATCTAACCTTGGTTTTCTGATCATACTTTTAACAAAAATAATTTCGCCACACTACAAAAGTCATTGTCCTGCTTTACAAAAGCAAATGAATGTTTTCTCAGACATTGGGTCAAAAAATTGTCAGCTATTTAGGAAGTTCAGCTGAGCAACATCTGTGCAGAGCGTGCAATTAAAATTATGCAAGACATTTTGCCATTTTGTAAATCACCACATATTTTAAACTTAAAATATATATTTCATATAGCAACTGAAAACATATGTTTTTTAAAATAAAAATATTTAAAACAAAAATCTGACTTTTTTAGAAATCGCGTTTGGTGCGGAACATTTTTGAACCCAAATCACATATAAAAGTGATATTCATAACTTGTACAATATTTGCCGCCACGTAGTGGTATGTCAAATATTTCGTAAAAATTAGTTATATGCCTACTGTATATGTTTAAAACGTGTGTAATCGCAATTAATACGAGGTAATCTGTTTTGTATAAAGTCTATACTAAACACATGGTACAATCTATCATTCATGATAGCGAAAGTATTATTTATACCTCATAAAAAGTTAATACAGCTATACGATTTTAAAACTTTAGATTTGGTTGATAACATTTTCTAAAAACTTAGAGTAAAAAAAATATTTTTTGTTAACCGACCATTTTTGTGATTGTGATATTTTTACACACCGCACAATAGCTTTACTTGCCTATAAACAATTGGTCAGCAAATATTTTTGTAGTAAATTATTCATGAGAAATTCCATGTTATTAATGTGAATCGTCTTGACCCTACGTTACCGTCATATAAATGGGCCTTGATTGGGCCAATAGTAGTACACTTCATATCTGCCAGCCGTCTACGTCTAAATTGCGTTAGTGTTGGTGTGTTGCGCGTAATTATATATGAAATATCGTAGTAAAAGTATGACGGCACTTGAAACAAATGCTTTTTAATATCTTCAGGTGAATTCTAAAGTTGTTCTCCCAGTACTGTCGTCAACATCATGGCAAAGAAAGATTGATAAGTTGGGACTGTATCTTATCACAAAAATGTTATTGTTTGTAGTGGCTTGTTGTGTCCTCATTCTAGTTTGTGTATTGCGACAGGTATCTCAAATGTTTACTGTTGCTCACAGTGGGAGGAATTTTAAAGAACAGTTTCTAAAATTGGTTTACGAAAGTTGTCATATCTATTTGATATGTTATTTTAAACTAATTTACGCACATCCGGAATTTTTTGTTATGACCAAAATTTAGTAAAACTTTTTTAAACCGAAAATGCTGGCTGCTGCTTTAACAATTGTGGGCCAATCACTTGCCCACTCTTTTATTACACAGTACAACATTTTTCGGTTCATTGTATCGGTTAAAGTATTCCCAAAAAGAAGAAGTTCTGCAATACGTTTTGTCAAGTTACATGCCATAATAATTTAATATCGATTTCAAGTTAGTAAGTATCGTATAGGGGAATTTGTCACGTTTTAGGTACTTTTGTTTGACATCACATAAATTCTATATGGTTCCGTATGATTAAGTAATAATACTGTATTATATTATTTCGATTAGTTCGTATTTTGCAGAAATATGCTTAGCTGTGATGTATTTCACCTTTCCCATTTTTTCTTCTACAAAAAATCAACCACTGTGCCGTAATTGTGCAATGCATTCTATTTTCATTGGAACAAGTCGCAATTCTTTTTATAACTTCACCTGTAAAATGATGTAATAGTTTAAACATTTTCTATCTCTGAATTTAATTAATTTAAAAAGCTAATAAAATTCGAAGAAGTTTAGAATCACATTGCTTTTTCTCTAGATTAATTTCGGGTATATAAGTACACATATTACTTATTAATGTAAAACACACACATACTCGTAACAATCAACCTTCTGGTTGTGATACTTTATCAGTAGGAGAAGAAATATTTGACATAGCCAAGGAAATTATTGAGACTTTTGATAAATGCCCACAAGGCAGTTGGGTTAATGTATTTTTTAGAAAATTATTATTCTAGCATATTAGTTAACTACTTCGTATATGAGTAACACTTTACGCAAGATATAATTCCTTTTTATTAAAAAATATTTTGTATCGACAGTACTTGCTAGATATCTATAATTCTAGTCACAATGTAGTCATAATACACATTTTAGATTTTTTTTTATTTACAAAAATTTACCCATATTGAGTAAATTCGTCTTAGTCAGTGAATCGAATTGTTTTTTTCCGAATTTAATGTCATGGAAGTTTGTTTAAAATCATTGAACATTTTTTTTTTAATCTATATAGAAAATTCCCTTATTATAGAAACCAAAGTAATTTGGATTTAAACCACATTTTTTTTACTGGATCTAGCAAAGTTTTAAACGTGCGATAAATATTAAAATTATTTGGGTTTTATCCATATTTCAGTGCATCTGGTAAGTATTTGCCCTGTGGTATGTTTAGTACATGGATCTCGTACTTTTTTTTGACACTCGTTCTATTGCGGTTACTCAACAGAATCAAATTTTAGTGGCGGACGGGACCATTTCAAACTCTTTGATGGTCTGATAAATAAATCTGCCCTTAAATGTGTAAAAAATTTTCAAGACGGTTATTAGTTTCAACTATATGGTGCATAGTTTTAAATATAGTTTTTAAATATTTGTTTTATTATTCGTAAAATACCTTTTTCAACGTAGAAAAGAATTCCAAGCGCTTCGGTCTTTTGCGCTCCGTAAATACACCGAGTGCAGATAACAGCTCTTTCACCTGGTCCTTCCAACGAAGTTTTGATCGCCCCCTCCTGCGCCGCCCATCTAACTTATTGACGATGACCTTTCGAACTGGAACATGTCCAGTCATTCGCACAGGGTGTCCAAGCCACCGCATTCGGTCAATTTCAACGTGGTTGACTACGTCTATATCGTTGTACAGCTCATGCAGTTCGAGGTTCATTCGACGACAATACTCGCCGTCTACAATGATGGGTTCAAATGATTTGCAAAGTATTTTTCTCTCGAAAATTTGCAGAATATATTGATCTGCTTGTGTTATTACCCAGGATTCTACGCTGTAGACCAAGACATGTAGGATCAGGATAGAGTGGGATCTTTGTTCTACGAGAGAGCGCTTTGTCATAAAATCGCTTGCTAATGGCATAGTAGCAGCGGTTAGCGATCATTACTCGTCTTTTTATTTCCATTTTGTTTATGGCGGAGTCAAAGTAGACAAAATCGTCTACCACTTCAAATATATAGTTGTCAACGTTTACGCATCATCTCAGACGAGTGGACTCTTTGTTCGTTGAAACAAATAATTAAATTTTGTCTTCCACCGACTGCTTTTCAATACTCGAAAAGACTGCAGTAACATACCACAATTCACGTCATTTATATCTATATCATCGGGATACGCTGCACCATGTAATTTTTGTTGAAGATGGCACCATTCCTGTTTATTATCGCCTTGTCTAAAGCCTCGCTTGGTAGAAAATGGCTCAGTTAGATTTTTGACAATTTTCACTGAAGAATTCGTGTCAGCCAGTGTCATCCTGCAAAGTCGTATTAGCTTCGCGGGGATACCAAACTCAGCGATAGTTGGTGCGATGCATGAGCTGGTGCATGCATGTTACCAGCTCATCGCCGCCGGTTTTAAAAAGCTCTGCCGGCAGTCCATCGGCTCCCGCAGCATTATAATTTTTAAGCAGTGCAATTGCCGTGCTGATCTGTTTTTGGCTCGGTGGTGGAAAAACTACTCCATCATCGATGATAGGTGGGATATCGTCACTTAAGCTGCCTTCGGGAACAAATAGAGATTGAAAGTGTTCCCTCCATATTTGCAGTCTGAGTGTCCGTGACAAGTCTCTGTCCTTATAGGCGGGGATCCCTGTTCCAAAACCTTTGCTTTTAACATTTTGGTAGTACTTTCAGGTCTCACCTCTATCCCTGTAGTTTTCGATATCCTGGCTCTCTCTTTTCTCTCACAGATGCTTTTTTCGCCTGAACAGGCGTTTCATCTCTCTCCTTTTCTCACCGCACTCCTCGCCATTTTCTGCAGTTTTTCCTTGTATGCGGCATCCATATCCTCTGACATTTCGCGACATTCATTATCGTACCAGGGCTTGTCTGAGCGTGGTTTTTCATAACCCAGTACGGTCGTTGCGGCAGCGATCATAGAATTTGCAATATGCTGCCACTGTGTGTCGGGAACATTAGAACTAGGGGGATTTGTTTAGAGTAATTGAGAGAGTTGGTTGGAGTAGGCATTGGCTATCTCAGTGGTATACAGCTTTGTGATGTCTAGCTTCCTGTGCGTTTGATTACGAGTGTTTTTTGCACTACTATATCGTGTGCGTTTCTTTGCTGCAACTAGATGGTGATCCGAGTCAATATTTGCACCGCGCATCACACGCACGTCCAAAACGTTTGAGACATGCCATCCATCAATTACCACGTGATCAATCTGATTTCATTTATTTTGATCAGTAGATATCCAGGTTGCCTTGTGGATACCTTTATGTGGGAATCTGGGTCCCCTCACAACAACGTTTCTTGCCGACGCGAAACTAAACAGTCTGAATCCATTATCGGAGGTGCTGTTGTGTAGACTGAATTTTCCGACTGCTGAACCAAGGGCATCTTCCATTCCTATTTTAGCATTAAAATCTCCTAAAACAATTTTAATGTCATGTGCAGGACAGCGGTCATATGTATCTTTAATATCATCGTCTTTGTCTTCCATCGGGTCGTGTACACCATTCAGCGTAATGTAAAAATATTTCGCCCGGATGCGAATAGTGGCTATTCGGTCACTTACATTGTTAAACCGCGAGACCAGGTTTCGAAGTCTCTTGCCGACTATGAAACCACATCCAAATTAGTGTCTTTCTGCATGGCAGCTGTAAAGGATGTCACAGTTCTTTCGTCGTATGCAACCCTGTCCCGTCCATCTTATTTCCTGTATGGCGGTGATGACAGCCTTGTATTTGTCGAGGACATCCGCCAGTTGGATAGAGGCACCATCTCTGTATAGAGTTCGGACATTCCAGGTGCATATCCTTAAATCATGGCCCTTATAACGTTTGCGGGGGTCGTCAACATTTGAGCGGTTCTTTTTTTCATTTCTTCGTTTTTTCTTAATAATAGTTTTGTTTAAGGAGAGTGGCTTAGTACGCCACCGCGCCCGATCCTAGTTTCTTGGGGCTGCCAAAGCCACTAAGAGAGCCTGTGTTGAGCTTCAGTAACTTCTGTTACCTACTTCCTAAGACGCATCGGTGGTAGCATGCCGATAAGGTTACTCAACATTTCGCCGTCTCACATTTGTGTTCACTGAACGGATGATCAGTGGCATTGGCCGGGGAATACGTGATCTCTCGGACGTTGTGAGTTGCTTGGGAACCTCCAAAGAGAGCTTCTGGTTATTCCCAAATGAATAACAATCAGAAAGACTCCAATTAGAAAATTTCCCATTCCCCAAACGGTCCATATTACGGTCTGTCAAAACTAGTGCAGGGTGCTAAGTCCTTCCAAGATTCACAAAATGTATTTTTTACCATTTTTACTACATGGTACAGTATGGTCTTCATAAAAATTATACATCGTTTCCAAATGCAGTCCTGAAGATTCTGCTGTGATTCTTAATTTAAAAATGAAATTTGTACTCGATTTTCTTTTTACTGCATTCTCTCTCTGAGAAGCTTGTTCTTGTGCAAACGATAAAGGAAATTGCTGTGTTTTTCGAGACTACTTCGGAAGTGTCAACAACCACAATTATTATGCCATGGTATTTTAAAATCCATTAGGAGCTTAACTGACAACATCAACTAAAGTTTACTGCTACTACTGAAATATGTTTCATTAGCTTGAAATTATCAGTGTTTAATTTAAATTAATAGGAAGCGGTTATGAGTCAGTTTGTTTACTGATTGTGACATATAATTTTACTAGTTGACGCAATTTCATTCAGAAATTTTACATTGTTTATCTTAAAAATATAAAACTTTTTGTCATTAAAGGACAACTCATATGTTATTATTACACATTTGATACATACATAGTATTAAATACTAGATATTTTGCACCTACCAACATATATAATCAATGTTGTTCATCGGTTGATTGATTGATTTGATTTGTGCGCTGTTGTGATAAGATGCAGATGTCTGAGGTTCGAATCCGAAAACAGTAATCTTTCTTTCATTTAGCAAAGTTTATCTCATTGTGCATGAAAGTGATTGCATCATTTGTGAAAAAGATAGCAAATGTAATCTAGCTTCAGTTTCCCACATTGTCATTCGTTAAAGTAGTTACACTGTAGGTCATGTTTAGTGAATCTATAAATGTAATTAGAGTAAATCTGCCATATCTTATTCATACGAGTATGACGCAAAGGGAATTTTTGTTTTCAATTAATTGGTTGTGGTTTGCATTTAAACGGACTCCAGTGATGAGAAATTTTGTAAAAGGAATGTGGTCATTCAATCAATTGATCAAAGTTAAAATGTGCTGTCAAGTAGTTAGACTTGATATTTAACCTTTAATTAGTAGCAACATGTTTTCTGAATCCTGCTTAGACAATTGTATTGTAATTATTGTAGACGTTACCATTGTATTATTACAAATAATATTCTATTATATAGTGGACCCGGCAATGCTTCGCTATTGCATACTTAACGAGTACTTATATTATGTTTGGCTTGCTTACTTAAATGGCTAAGTTTAAGCTTCGATTTTGTACGCTCTGTATACAATTCATTACCCCAACAATATCGAAAACAATAACGTCTCACTAACCGAAATTAAAAAATGCGCCTGTAAATTCATATCTATAGCGCCAAGTACTATCGGTATACCAATATGACCCTATCACGTTCCCTTCTGTCTTCCGATCGGAAATAAAATGTTTGTCTTTATATTCCCGCTGACAGAAAATAAATATTTTGTCGATATATTCATGTTTGTATTGCCGAATACTACAAAGGCTCATTTACACTTCTGACACCACTGTCAGTATTTCCCTTTAAAATGTATCAGCATCGTGTAAATGAGGTTGTTTTGTCAGAATTTACCGACATACTTTTTTCTAATGAATTATTGCCAAAATGACAAAACTATCTGTCGCTGTGTAAATAGTTCTTAAACTTAACTGGCACAATTTTGAAAAACATTTTTGACAGCATGACTGAAAAAATATCAGCAAATAAAATTTTAAAGTATTATGAAGTTAAGAAAAAACCATTGTAGTCCTTGCCTTTTGTTTCAACAACAGTACTTTTTGATAAGATAAAATTATTATATCCTCACCCCACGGGTAGGAGGGTATATATCATTTGTTACGACCCAAAAGTGTAACACATGGAAAGAGTCACTTTAGATCCTAGGTTTCTTTGAACCAAATTCGATTCATGACTTATTAAGTCATTTGAGCTATGTTCGTCTGGCTGCCCGGCTGCTTCGCACGATAACTTTTGAAAGACGTAGCCAAATATTTTGAAACTTTGCACGAGTTAGTATTTACCCAAAACTACATAAGGTATTGCAAATGGGCTACATGGGCACGCCCCTTCTGGTACCGCCTATACAAATAAATCATTTAAAAATCAAATTAAAAATTCGTGTCAAAATTCAGTATTTAGGAAAGCTGTATCAGAAAAAGTTTTCGAGATGTGGAATTCTAGCCACGCCCCTTCTGGTACCTCCCATACAAATGTACCATTTCGACCGCCCTACGGTGGTCCATTTGCCTGATCTAGCGTAACGAAATTGATAACATAAAAAATAATAAAATTTTCATCAAAGGAAAATTTTTATAGAACAATATAACAAAAAGCAACGAAATGAAAAAAATTTCACTAAATTGTTTTTTTTTATTATAAAATTTTTTCTTTAAATTTTTTTTTATTTTTTGTTTAATTTGTAGACGTATTATATTATATTTTAAAATTATTTCGAGTCAATACTCCATTCTGACTCGGAGACTGCCTTACATAAAAAGGTTGCATTTGCAGACCGACATGATGCCTAAAAATTGCAACATAGTGAGCAAAAGCAACTGAAAGCAGCAAATGTTGGGCATTTCATAAAGAAGACGAAACATATTAACATAAAGGAACAGTCTCTTCACCGGCTGATACCGGCTAACTAAGTTCTAATCTACAGAAGTTCAAATTCGGTCACAGAAAGGGTTAAACAAAAGTGTTGATTTCTACCACAATTTTCTACCACCCCATATATTGCACAGGTCGCGATACGCTTTTTTTTTGTAAACTACATACCTTTATCTTTTAAAAAAATCAAGAAAATGTTTAGCAATATGAGTTTTTTCAATATTTCAGCAAAATCTGCACACTTGTTAAAACGCGCCAAAACGTTTTTGTTGCAGCTGTTTTGACATTTGTTGTGTTTGAAAGACGGCAGTTAATCAATTATAGTAAATTTGGAAGTTATCGATTTGCTATATGAAGAGTTAGTTATTGTCGGGAAATTAAATTTTGGTAGATTTCGAATGTCGAAAATCTTAATTTCGTATCAGGGAAAAGGACCACTGTGCGCCCCCTTTAGTGATGGAGTAATTATATCAATATTCCAGAAAATTTTATATTTTACTAAGGGTGAGTCGGGATTCCGACTGATACTTTGCTCAAGGTGGATTTTTAGCACTTTTTCTTTATTTTAACACGGTTGTATCTCGTTACACCGTACGGAATGTCTCTTTAGTGTCTGGAGAAATGTTATGGAATAGGTACTATATATTGGACTTTTTGGTACAATAAAATGTACTTTTTGGTAAAATAAATTGAACCTTTTGGTTCAATAACCTGTAGTTTTTAGTTCCATAAATTGTACTTGTTGGTACCATAAATTGTACTTAGATGTTGAATAGCTACCATAATCACCATACCATATCACTTTTTGGTACAATATATTGTACTTTTTTGTATCATAAATTGTACTTTTATTACAATAAATTGTACTTTTTGTTACCATAAACTGTACTTTTTGGTACAATAAATTTAATTTTTTGGTACAAATAATCACCATACCATATCACTCTTTGGTACAATATATTGTACATTTTAGTATCATAAAATTTACTTTTGTACTTTTGGTGCAAGAAATTGTACTTTTTGGTATCATAAATTGTACTTTCTGGTTACATATTGCACATTTTGTTACAATAAATTGTACTTTTTGTTACCATAAGTTGTACTTTTTGGTAAAAAAAATTTAATTTTTTGGTACAATTAAATAACTTTTTTTTGTAAAGTTAATTGCACCAGTTGGTTCAATACTTTTTTGTTGCAATAAATTAAACTTCTAGGATTTGAAATCCAGTTATTGAGCAAAATGGGTGAAAAATGGGAAAATGAGTTAGAGTTTTCACTATTTGGTGAAGTCTGGAACTGGTACTATTAAAGGGAGTTGTCATAACAAAACATATTGGGAAAGCTCTTAATGCATCACAAAAAATTATTTGTCTTAAAAATTGGAAATATAATAAAGTTAAAATAGTTGTAATTTTAGTGCACAGCAACGTAAATACGTAACAAAATGCACTTACTCCAATAATTCCATCTTATCATTTGAATCAACTGTGTCAAGTCTTTGTACACCATAAAATTTTTTAAGCTTGAAAAAAGTCTATAACCTATTAACGAAATCTGTTGTCTTGAGCAAAACTAAAATGCAGAATCGAATTTTAAAACTTTATTTGAAACGATTTTATACGAAGTGAAGTTACTTTCAATTAAAATAAGCAAAACAATAAATCTTTTCGCACCATCCACGAAATTCGTGAAGTTAAGTAGCTACGCTAAAGAGAAACTATTCCAGTTGATGAGAATTTTCTACTCAAATTTCATTAAAGGAAATGTTATCTTATCAAAACAAAAAATTATATACGAAAACAGCAAAATAACTCAAATTGAAGACCAAGAACTTAAATCATACTATATGGACTCACTGTGTGATTTTTGTATACATACAATATTATATTCCACTTTTTTATCAGACTTTATTTCAGTTTTTGTTATTGTTTTTGTACTGTTGTTGAGTATCAGAATCAGGCAAAGAACAAAGTTGTGCTCTAACTTCTGAGGAGGTCTGTGATAGGACCGATAGGAAATAAAGAGAATTTCAGTTTAGTTGACGAAGTGTATTACAAACGATATGAGGGCACTTACGGTCGTAATTTAACGCTCAATCGCATTAGTTTTTTTAAATCGAAATAGAGCAACATAATCACAAAGAAAATTTAAATGTGGCAATAATATAACGAAAAAGAAAAAAAAAGAAAACGACAAAATATTGATGATAAATCGAAATATTAGATGTAAATTTTGTCACCTCAGTTACTGTGACCGCGGTGTGTGATAAATTGTGATTTAAACAGAAATTTGTGAAAATGTTAAATACATTCAGTTCAGTGACACCATTTTTGAAATTTAATCCGAGACGGGTTACAATTGACAATGTGATTTTTAAGTTACACTATCGCTGGACATTTATTATATTGATAGTGGCCACGATATTGGTGTGTTCGCGCCAATATATTGGTGAACATATTAAATGCATATCGGATTCGATACCTGCGCATGTGATAAACACCTACTGTTTCTTCACCCCAACTTTTACATTGGTAAGTAAAACATGAAAGAAAAATATTTATACAATATGCATATTTGAGGCCAGTTCTTCAGTTTTCCATTAAACTTGTTTAGAAAAGAATTCAAATAAAAATAATAATGCTAATGCTAAACGGTAAATAAGTAATCAACAGGAATAAGTAATTTAAGAATAAATTTACTTATTTCAAACATTTTTATAATTTTTTATCTTATCCACAAATGTCATTAAGCTGAAGAGAAACTATTCCAGCAGATGAGAATTCACACATTTTCACTCACATTTCAAAAGTAAATGTTTACTATATATCGTTGGTATACTGCATAAACTGACCAACTTCACTTTTGATCATTTAGAGATAAATTTAATTTTCTTTACTTTTTTTGAAATTCATCGTAGATTACGAATTTGAAAACCGCTTGTTTAAGAATTACATTGAGGCACTCTGATTTACATAGTTATGTATCGCTCGTTTGGTGCAAGACCGGCAAAGCGCAAAAATCGTGTTTGATGAGTTAATGAAATAGAATTGTTTGTTATATCATACTTCATGTTGTGTTAAAAAAATCTTTTTAATATTTTTTATATAATCCGCTTAAGAGCTATTTGAATTACTCTACTCCGTACAAGTTGGAACTAAATTGAAAACTTTAAACGCGTTTATCTCGGAATCGATTTTTTTTTTGAGTTATGCCGGTCTTGTACCAAATGAGCGATATATTGTAGAAACAATAGGCCAGAGGATATTTCAGTATATCAAGTAGGCGTGGCCCAACCCAAACGACCGTATTTTAGAAAAGGCTAAATATAGGTGAGCTGTGTCGGATCAATGAATGTAGCCCTACCCCCACGACTCTAATAACAAATATTAATATCTAGCTTATGTGCGTAATTGGCCGAAAAATGGGGTTGGACAGGGAGGCGTGGCTCCTCCTATAGAAAATGAATGTTTCAAAACAAATGTCAGGAGACGTATAATAGTATGAGTTTTATAACGTTGTATGAGTACTATTGTCCCTTATGTGCGTAATTTTTCGATCAATGGAAGTGCACGAAAGTTAGCCTGGCTGCGGGAGCCGAAGGACTGCCGGCAGAGCTTTTGAAAGCTGGCGGCGATGTGCTGGCAACGCGCATGCACCAACTCATAAACAAGAATTGGCTCAAGGAATGCTTGCCCGATGATTGGAATCAGAGTGTTCTATGACCTGTGATTAAGAAAGGCGATCCAAGTGTGTGTACCAATTATTGCGCGATCAGCCTTTTACCTATCGCATAAAAGGTCCTGTCTAGTGTGTTATGTGAAAGACTAAAACCCATTGTAGCGAACCTGATTGGATCTCAGACCTGGTAAATCCACGACCGACCAGATATTCACGCTAAGACAAATAACGGAGAAGACCCAAGAATAGCAGATTGACACCTATTATCTGTTTATCGACTACAAAGCTGCATTCGACAGTCCGATACGACAGAATTTGCTAGACGCTAAGGCTGAGTTTGGTATACCCGCGAAGCTAATACGACTTTGGGGGATGACACTGACTGACACGAAGTCTTCAGTGAACATAAGCAAAAATCTGACGGAGCCATTTTTTACCAAACGAGGTTTTAGATAGTCTGATAATCTGATAGTCTATCTTTCGATCTCTTTAACATCGTAATGTAGATGATTATGAGAAAGGCAGCAGTAAACACTACTGGCACCATCATTAACAAAAGTCACATGTTGGTCGCATATGCCGATGACCGAGGACTGCCGGATTTAAGCGCAAACCGCTGCTACTATGCGCTAAGCAAGCGATTAAATGACAAAGCGTTCTCTGGAAGAACACAGATCCAACTCTACCAGCCCCTGATCCTACCTGTCTTGCTCTACAGTGCATAATCTTGGGTAATAACACAAGCAACATATTTGGACACATCTTCGTTAACGGTGGGTATCGTCGTCGAATGAGTCACGATCTGTATGAGCTGTACAACGACATCGACATAGTCGAGCGCGTTGAAATAGATCGAATGCACTGGCTTTGGGTCGTTGTACGAATGGATGAAAATGTTCCAGCTCGAAAGGTTTTCGTCAATAAACTCGATGGGCGGCGCTGGAGGGAGCGACCAAAACTTCGATGGATGGATCAGGTGAAAGAGCTGTTATCTATGCTTGTTGTGACGAACTATCTACGAAGCCTAAAAGACCCAAGCGATTGGAATTCTTTTCTACGTGCAGCTACTGATAGATGAATTTCTGTTGATGCTGCCAATTAAGGAGAAGAAGAAGTAGGCGTGGCCCCTACCGAAGTAACGTTCCAATAGTTATAAAACTGTACAAAACTTCATCAACATTTTTGAAAGCAGGACGAAGTCTGACCTGACAGTTTGAAACAGAGAGCTTTTAAACTTTACGTGAGTTCATATTGCACTAATTTGTGCAATTGTTTATAAAATGATATCGCTGGAGGCGTGGCCACTCGAGGCGTGGCGATTCCTATGTAAAATTAATGTTTTATATGATTTCCTGTGTCTCTAATTTTCGTAATTTGTCGAACAATGCGTGGCAACTTCCACAGTAATGAAACAATCGTTATTAAAATTATACAGTACAAAACATCTTTATGAATAACTTTGAAGTCAGTATAAAGTCTGTCAGGTCAGTTAATATTTATTCAAAAATCAATAGCTGTTCCTTTAACATTTTGAAATTTCAAGCATTGTATGTGCAAAATGGCATCAAAAGTGTCGAATCTTTGTCGTCAACATATAAGGAACTCCGGTTAATTTCGTTTGATACGCCCATAAATGTGTTGTTGTGAATTGACACGCTTTCTATTTGAGAAGCTTCCACTAGACATGCCGATTGAATCGACACTTATACTGTGAAGTTGCTGTCGACAGCACTGAGGCCACATAAAAGTTCATGGACTTGCAGAGTCCACAGACAGACGAGGTTAGTTTGATAACTTAGTGATTAAAATAAGTTAATTTTTAGTGGCTTATCGATAAGGGTCCATCTTACGGTTTCGAAACTCCCTTAATTTCATTTTAAAATTTACGGAGGAACGCTATATTTTAATACACTCACCCATTGGGATGGGGGTATATATAATTTCATAAAAGTAAAAGTCTAAAGTGTTAAAGGAGACTTGTTAGATCATTACACCATCATTAAAAAAACAAAATCGTAATTTACGTAAATTCTAAGAAAATTGAGATGTTAGTTAGTTTTTGACGACGTTAGTTTTGACAAGGATAAGGAAACCCGTGATTACCGTTTTCCCGGAAATGGCGAGCCCTATTAATTACCATTAATAAAAACGAAAAATGTTAGCTGAAATATTGTTTGGTGGAGAATTTTTGTGTTTTAGTCGTTTTAAGTGCAATTTGTATGGGGGCCCCCTTAGGGTCTGAGGATAAGGGGTAGTTATGTTCGAATAAGATGTTAGGAGGGAAGCACTAGTGGGGGTCGGTCATACCTGTTACGCCTTCTTGGAGGCACTATGGTAGCAGCAGGAGCTTATTTCATAAAAAAATTTTAAAAATAACAAAAATACTATGGGGACAACCTTAAGGGTTGAATATAGAGGGTAAATGTGATCTGAGAAACTGTTGGGGTTAAAAATATTAGAGGCTGGTCATACATTTTACTCATCTATGGGCTACTCCGGGGCAGTAAGAGCAGTGGGGGCAGATTGTAAAAAATAATATTCTGTATGGGAGCCTCCTAAGGCGGTTAATTAGAGACGGTACCTCCATCTCCAAAATTACCTTATGCCCTGAGATATTGAATGCAACGTTTACGCTCCACAACCAAGCAAATATACATAAATAATTTCATAAAAAAATCTGCTAATTTCAATACCTCGAGAGCTAAACAATATTTTTCATATTTCTGTATTGGTTTACATATATTAAGGTTAAATGATATTAGCCATCTTGTTTAGGACTTTTGCAGGACCTTACCCTAATCTTTCTAAAATATAATAAAATTTCTCTAAAAAATCAAATGCAGTTTTTATATCTACAAAGAAAAGCGTTTTTGACACCAAACTATCACTGTGGCCCGTTGTCGTCAAACAGACGCATAAAGATGAAAGTTAGAAAAAAAGTTTGTTAGGTGTCTCAGGCTGTAAGCACATCTACTATACAGCTACATCACAATTTACATAATTATTTTGACATAAAACAGAAAATCGCGATATGGGTGCCGCGACAACTTACTGTCGATCTTAAACATAATCATATGACCACTCCAAAGGAGTGTTGGGTTCAGCTGCTATCCAAAGAAGTTTTGCACCATTTTGTAACAGTGGATGTAACATGCATCCATTACAGAGACTAAATAACAGTCAAAGCATTGAACTTTTCCGAATGGTTGAAAAATATGGTAATGTCGACAGTTTTTAGCGATAACTATTACGTCTACCTCCGTTACTAAAAGTTACTCAAAGTTCTAAAATTTAGTGTGGCATACTGAAGACTGGCACTCACACTGATCTAATATAATAAATAGTAAATGTATTCATGCGCCCTCTTTTAGGTTCGTCATTTAAACAACACAGCCTTAGAGTCTGGAGCAATCTTTCAACCAGGCATTGGTCCATATGAGACACAAGAAGAACCGATAAAAAGGCACGCTTACTATCAATGGGTGCCTTTTGTGTTATTTGGCCAAGCTTTGTTCTTCTATATACCTCGTGCCTTGTGGAAATCATGGGAAGGTAAACAGTTCATTTTTAAAACAAAATTGTATCTCATCTCTTTTTTTTATACATTTTCCAGGTGGTCGCATCAAAGCCTTAGTATTTGGTCTGCGAATGGTTGGCCTCTCCAAGTATTTGAAAGATAAAAGTTTACAATTAGGTAAACTTAACGTTCCCTCCCTAGAAGAGGCCGATTTGCGTATAAAGGATATACGACGTGCAATGATAGATCGTATGCGTTTAAACCAATCGTGGGGTGCTCACTTGGTCTTTACGGAAGTTCTTAATTTTCTTAACTTGATTTTGCAAATCTATTGGACCAATTTATTTTTGGGCGGTGCATTTTACTCGTTGGGTCCTAAGGTTATGCACGAGCGATGGACTGATCAAATGGACGCTTTGGATGTGGTCTTTCCCAAAGTGACCAAGTGTCATTTCCACAAATATGGTGCTGGTGGTTCATTGCAGATGCATGATACTCTCTGTGTAATGGCGCTAAATATTATAAATGAGAAAATATTTACGATATTATGGTTTTGGTATGCTTTCCTATTGGTCGCAACAACATTGGGTTTGATATGGAGAGTGTTTACATTGTTCTTTTACAAGAGGTAAGTTTTGGGTCATTTATGTTTGTATTTAGCTGGAGTCTATTGTATGCTATGACTGCAATTGCAACCCTCTTCTTAATCTTATTTTATATTTATTTATTTATTTTATCTTAATCAAAACTTTTACATTGCAGTTTAAAATTCACACGTTATTCCCTCTACTGGGCGAAACCAGGCAAAATCGATGTTAAGGAACTTTCGGCTGTCCTCAGCAAATGTAATTTCTCCAACTGGATGTTCCTGTATTTTTTGCGTTGCAACCTCTCAGAGTTCCTATTCAAAAAGGTTATCTATCACCTTGCCAGTGAGTTTCCCGATGAACTAAGAGATAATAGCATAAACTCCTCACGTGATAGAGAGCCCAGAGTGCCCATGGATCCATCGCATATGCAAACGATGAGAATAGATGAAGTCGATACGCCGCTGCTGACGAAAGCGAGTGGTAGCAAAATGGCATAAAAATCCAAAAAGAAAACACAATGGGCAGAGTTTTCATTTTGAAACTGTGCTGCTTCATTATTACAATTTTAATTAGCGTTATATAGTTGATATTAAGCATTATTTTTATATGTATTTTTCTAAATGCCATTAAATACACAAATTTATTTTTAATTGATTTTTATTTTGTGATTAAGTATGAGGAAAAACATAATAAACCATGGCTTTGAAAAAATACAATTTGCTTTTGCAAACATTGTTGGGTATGTTTTCGCAGCTGTACACTAGTTTATGTTCAATTGCCAAACTCATTAAAATATCATTAAAATTTTCGCAAATGTAAAGGTCACAGTTGTTTTGCACTTTAATACTCACTATCAAACAGATTGTAAAATTAAAGATAGTGAATATTAATTTTGTAACTATTTGTGGTGGTATTAAAAAAAAACAAGAAAAATACAACGTTTGTTCTTACTACTGATAGTTAATAGTTGGAACTATCAAATATCTTAAAAAAGGGTGTCCCAAAACTCATTTTTCGACCACTTTATTTCAAATGCTGAAGTTTTGTAGAGAAATGTTAATATATGAAATGGGCGTTCAAGGTTTTTTTTGGAAAAATTTTATTTTATTTTTGAAAAATGATATCAATTACTTCAAAGGTGCCAAGCTAGAAATAACTTATATTGTCATGCAATTCTGTTGTTCATATATGTGTATAATTTTCTTCATTTTCCATTCCCTCCCCTTCCAAATTACTGGTAGATAATTCTTAACTGAAATTAGAAAATTTATTGACATTTATTTTGGGGGTAATCTGTTGAATATTGGTCGCATATCCGAACACTTACAGACATATTTTAAAACTGAAGAAAAGGTTGCAGTGTAGAAAATGGAAGTGAATTCGCCAACGAAAGTAAAAAGTTCAACACAATATATATGGACGCATTGCCATTTTGTTTTTTAGGGAACCGAAAGAGACTTTTAATTTTCCAGCAAATTGTCTTATTTGTATCAGAGGTACTAGTAGTGGCAGCGAAAGGTAGACCATTTTAATTCGTAAGTCAACGTCCAATAGACGTTCAGATCGTACACAATTTGACTGTATTAAGTGCATGTGCATAAAGATATGTATGTTAATGTATATAAATGAGTTCGGTTAGTTGTGAGGAGATACATTACTGAGTTCGTTGAACTTACAAAAAAGTTATGTATGTAAATGTGTATATATGTATTAGGACGACAGCGATATTTATGAAAACTTTTTTATGTCCCGTGCTCCAAAAAGGTCAAAGGTCAGGTTCTTAGTGAATCTTTAGTAAATTCTATGTTTTTTTTACTAATGTTTGATTAAGGAATTTCTAGTTTTTTTACTCGCAAATATGTATTAGTCAAATATTGACGTGTGTGAGCGGCGCTCCGGCTCTTTTTGCCGACTTGGTTCCAAATGGCCTGGTTATATTTCTACAATACTGTAAAATTTTCAGGACGATCAAACTATGGAATTGGCGTTTATAGCGGTTTCTTTAACATGGGGCGTGGTACAGCTCACATCCAACCTGGCTGTAATTCACACTACACTAACGACACATATCAAATATCGACACATATTAATACATACCTATTATTGTTCATGAGATACAGCCTTTCAAAGTTTCAAGGGTTTACCACGCCCACTGATCCGATCCCGCCCATTTTTTGTTGGATCATGAACTTTTCTGCCAAATGCATCCACACAAAGCGCATTTTCAAGACGAGTCCTCCAGATATTTCGGTTTAAAAAAAAAGGTCCAGTGGGTGGGGCCACGTCCACTTGATATATCAAAAATGCAAGAACGCTATTTTTACCACCGACCACAGGTAAATTTAAAAAAATCGGACAAGGCTATACGGTATTAGAAGATGTTCAAACTCATTTCATATATAGATTTGACCTTTGACCTTTTTTGGGCATGGCTTAAAATTCGCGTGTAAAAAAGTGTTGAACCACTTGGATCTAAACATATCCGGAAAATGGTTATATCTGATTGGAACAGGTTATTTAAGTGCTGGTCTAATTGTATCTAAATAGATCTAATATTATCTGAGATTTGTCCGTAATTTTATCTGATATTGTACTATTTCAATGTTCTATTCATATCATATTATATCCAGAGCTGTAAACTCAATTACAAGTAATCATTACCTACCATGTTCGAAAGTAGTTAAAAGTTAACTACAATTCTAATTACATGAGGAATTGGAATTGAAACTAAAAGTCTCAACTACACAGGTAATTGTACTTGAAAGTAATGATTCCTAATTACTTTTCAATTAGCTCAATTACTTTTTAATTACAAGGAATTGAAAGGAATTGACGGAATTGGGAGGAATTGGAAGGAGTTAAGAGGAATTGCTGCAATTTGGAAAGGTATTGAAATAATTTTGAAATAAGGGGTAGAAATTGTAAGTTCCAGAACAAAATTTAGAAAAGGAGAGTGGGAGCAATATATTTTAACATAACGGACCTTTCCAAATTGCAGCAATTCCCATTAATTCCTTCCAATTCCTCCCAATTCCGTCAATTCCTTTCAATTCCTTGTAATTAAAAAGTAATTGAGCTAATTGAAATGTAATTAGGAATCATTACTTTCAAGTACAATTACCTGTGTAGTTGAGACTTTTAGTTTCAATTCCAATTCCTCATGTAATTAGAATTGTAGTTAACTTTCAATTCCTTTTCAGATGTACTTGTATTTGTAATTGAGCAGTAATGAGTACAAATTGTAATGATTAGTTTACAGCTCTGATTATATCCATATCATATTATATCGCGAGCCAAGAGCCAGCTCGAGAGTCTATTTAAAATTTTGTGTCTCTTGGATCGCGAGCCGAGAGCTCATATGAAATTTTGTGGCTCCTGGCTCGCAAGCTAAGGGCCAATTTTTAGGAAAAGAGTAGCTCTGTTGCACAAAGTATCTTTTTTATACCAGAGTACCTTTAATGTACTTTTCTGTACAAAGTACTTTCTGTTGTACTTTTTTGTGCCAAAAAGTACTTTTATTGGCCCAAAATTACTTTTCTGTTGCACGAAGTACTTTTTTTACCAGAGTACTTTTTTTGTACTAAAAAGTACTTTTAATGTGTTTTTCGGAACAAAGAACTTATTTTTGTACCAAATTACTTTTATTGACCCAAAAATAATTGTATTGCCCCGAATGTACAGTAAAAGTACTTTTTGGTAAAAAAAAGAGCTCATTTTGTGGCTGCAAATTTCGGAGCTGGGCTCGCGAGCCGAGAGCCGAGAATATCAAGCCAGTACGTACTCTGGATATAATGAGATCCTATCGTATATTAGAATATATAATCAGATCTCTAACTAGGACAAATTTCGGATCAAATTAGATCTTATTAGATCCAATTAGATAAGTTCTAGCTATAGATATAACCATTTTTCGGAACTGTTGAGATACATTTAGATCCAATTGGATCTCCACTTTTTTACACGGGTTGTTCGATTTTGCTGAAATTTTGACTAAAGCCGTTTTATGACAACTGACACAATATTCCGCTCGAGCATTGCCGAAAGTGCAAAGCTGCCTTTTCACTGTCACCCTAATATATATGGGTGTTTCGGTTTTTTGAGACTCAGCTTGCTATTGCTAGATAAATAAACTTACCAAATTAAAATTTTTCGTTTGGAAGCTATGGGTGAAATATCAATTTTAATAAAAAAAAAGGTTATTTTGCATGGGAGGTACACTAAGGTACCTTTATCTTAGAACTTTATCACCGCTTAGGAATAGAAGCCTGTATACCAAATTTCAGCTCGATTGCTTTTAAACTACGGCAGAGGCAGACCCCCAAAAAGGGGTAGTTTGTATGAGAGCTAGGGACAGTTTTTGTGCAATCTAGTTCATCTTAGAACTTAACCTCCACTCAGAGGATAAAAGCTAGCATACCAAATTTGAGCTCGTACCTCTTAAACAAATTCTGTGGGAGGTGGGAATAGTTTTTGTCCGCTCTTAGAATTTAACATCCGCTTGGAGTATAGATGCATGTATACCAAATATACGATAGCTCTTAAACTATAGGTGTAATCGCAGGAACTGACCAACAAAAGAGGATACTAATATTGCACATATTGTCTTTAGATAAATATACAAAATCTCTGAAAAACTCAAAAAATACTTTTTTTTAAAAACGGTCAAGCTGACTTGATATGCATAGAAATGCACGAAATTTTTTTAGGATTCATTATAAAACAAGCCAAGGTACATTTTGGGTGTGAACCGAAAGTACTTTTTTGGCCCCAAACAAAATGAATCGCTCTAATATATATATATTGTCATACCTACCACGTCTCCTTATGGGCGTTACAAATGAGAGAACATAATAAATATACCTTTTACTCGGTTCGTCCGCGTGGTGAAGTGTATAAATATGGGGATACGTTAATCGTAATATGACCAAATCTGTAATCCTCTTAAAATAAAATTATTTTTGATTTCACTGTGCAACAGCGGTTCTACAAATCAATCGTTGAAGTGACGATTCGTAAGTGTATCCAAAATTTTAAAGATTGCCCAAAGGATGTTTTCACCGAGATACCCGTTTTCAGAGTTGAGTGGATATTTGTAAGAGGCAATATGAATCGTAGAAAAATCGTGCTGCTATTACAAAGCCAAAAGTTTTTAGTCTTCAAATTTTGACTCTACAAGCTGTAATTTTTATTACTTCCCGACAAACCATCCGACTATCATTTGCATTTTATTCGAGAACGATCCCCGTCATTAATTCGGGCGTGATATCGCGAGCGGGACAACGATTCTTTTACAAATCAAAAAATCGATTCTATTACTCGTTCTTATTTTGAAGTTATTTGATTATTTTAGGTTTTTAAGATATGATTTTTGTAATCATTTGTTGTCACACGTAGTTAAAGTTTTTAAAATTAAAGTTATAGAAGATCTGCATTGTATATCATTGATTCCCAAATAAAATTTTAAAAAATTTTTGCCGTGCATGCCAAAAATTAACCATAAGATTGATATGAATTTACCAAACGAATTTTTGTCGCTTAAACGATTGGTAAAAGTATCGCTTTTACGTTACATAAACCAATGTTGACCAGCTATTCGATAATGTTATAATTTTGTTTTAGTATCGCTTTTTACGAATTGCCAACTAATCGCTAGCGAATCACGCCCCGTTACATGGCTTGACGCGTTTTTATGGACGAATTTTACCTACGATGTATGAAGTTATTTCAGTGCGGTTCTAAATCCATAATTAGGCTACCTCATTAAGCGTGTTCTACTAATTTAGTGCCCCTGCTACTACTTCCTGGTTCCACGCCTGAGAAAACGGCCCGACGGTTAGAGATATTGGTCGAATGAAGAAGTCATCACTGACACAAACGGTTATTTGAAGAGCTTTGACGAATACCTATTGCATGCAAGTAATAAAAACGTTGATGAAACGGTGGACTGAATGCATCGAGCTAAAAAAGAAAATAAGTTACTTTTTGACGAAAAATATAATGGTATAAACTAAATTTATACCATATAGAGGTATTAAGCTGCCATAGGGTGTAATTAATCTACTGGTTGAACAAATCGAAAAATTTACCACAAATACTTATAATACTTTTATTTGGTTTGTTTTCATGATATTTAATAATACAAATGTTTGGGAAGAATTACCAGCGACATTCCCTGGAACACTATATTTTAAACAGACAAATTCCAGAAATTTTCTTGTAAATAAAAAACAGGTAACTGTCTCTGTTGTCTCATTTTGTTGCATACGTTGCATATTTGCTGTTTAGTTCTAAACTATTTAACCTTTTTCAAGTGTTCTTAATTAAACAAATAAGCAGATCGACTAATTAAAATAGCATAAATTTGTTTCAATTTATTGCTCATTTCTATAACACCCACGTATAACAACATGCACGGCATTAAGAAAACATTTTTCAACAAAAATGTTTTCAATTAAATCCAAGCACACACACATATCCGTACATTACATTAGTTGTATGCATATTTGCATAATACCTTTGCTATACACCATGTGAGGCTAGTCGATTAGGCAGTACTACTACAGAAGGCGCAGCATTTTTAGACTGCAGAATAAAATGAATATCATATTACTTAAAATAATCATACGTCACCATATAACAATATAACAATAGAGCCTAAAACGTGGCAAATTCCCCTATACGATACTTACTAACTTCATTTCTATATTAAATTATTAAGGCATGTAACTTGACAAAACGAATGATGCAGAACTTCTGCTTTCTCGTGCAGTTCTTAGAATTGAGTCCCAAATCAATGAGCTGTAAAATGTTGTACTGTGTTATTTTATTTTTTGTACTGAGGGAAGTTTCTCAGCTGGAAATTTTGCATTTATTATTTATTCTCTTGTTTATTTTTTTCGATCTGTGCAGAATATGAATATGTTTTTCATTGTTCGGTTTAAGATCTATTCTATTATTGCTAATAGAATTTGTTTTTACAAGAGTTGTGTGAAATGGATTATGTTGACAGCTGGCAGGGCAGATAGCTATTTCGATGGTTGCCAAACCATCATCATCAGTGCCGTTTGCTGTGCCTTCTCCACTCATTATCACAACCTTAAGTGTTAAAAGCTTCACACAATCAATGTGAAGCTCACACACACCGGTGCGAAAATGGTATCAACGAAGACAACGTCAACACAATCCACACAAGCTCTTGTCTATGCTTTGTCCATCGGACAAAATAGCATAAAATTGTTTTTGGCATAAAATGCCAACCCAGTGTACCTCCCGTGTATGTATTCTCTTGTTTATTTTTTTCGATCTGTGCAGAATATGAATATGTTTTTCATTGTTCGGTTTAAGATCTATTCTATTATTGCTAATAGAATTTGTTTTTACAAGAGTTGTGTGAAATGGATTATGTTGACAGCTGGCAGGGCAGATAGCTATTTCGATGGTTGCCAAACCATCATCATCAGTGCCGTTTGCTGTGCCTTCTCCACTCATTATCACAACCTTAAGTGTTAAAAGCTTCACACAATCAATGTGAAGCTCACACACACCGGTGCGAAAATGGTATCAACGAAGACAACGTCAACACAATCCACACAAGCTCTTGTCTATGCTTTGTCCATCGGACAAAATAGCATAAAATTGTTTTTGGCATAAAATGCCAACCCAGTGTACCTCCCGTGTATGTATTCTCTTGTTTATTTTTTTCGATCTGTGCAGAATATGAATATGTTTTTCATTGTTCGGTTTAAGATCTATTCTATTATTGCTAATAGAATTTGTTTTTACAAGAGTTGTGTGAAATGGATTATGTTGACAGCTGGCAGGGCAGATAGCTATTTCGATGGTTGCCAAACCATCATCATCAGTGCCGTTTGCTGTGCCTTCTCCACTCATTATCACAACCTTAAGTGTTAAAAGCTTCACACAATCAATGTGAAGCTCACACACACCGGTGCGAAAATGGTATCAACGAAGACAACGTCAACACAATCCACACAAGCTCTTGTCTATGCTTTGTCCATCGGACAAAATAGCATAAAATTGTTTTTGGCATAAAATGCCAACCCAGTGTACCTCCCGTGTATGTATTCTCTTGTTTATTTTTTTCGATCTGTGCAGAATATGAATATGTTTTTCATTGTTCGGTTTAAGATCTATTCTATTATTGCTAATAGAATTTGTTTTTACAAGAGTTGTGTGAAATGGATTATGTTGACAGCTGGCAGGGCAGATAGCTATTTCGATGGTTGCCAAACCATCATCATCAGTGCCGTTTGCTGTGCCTTCTCCACTCATTATCACAACCTTAAGTGTTAAAAGCTTCACACAATCAATGTGAAGCTCACACACACCGGTGCGAAAATGGTATCAACGAAGACAACGTCAACACAATCCACACAAGCTCTTGTCTATGCTTTGTCCATCGGACAAAATAGCATAAAATTGTTTTTGGCATAAAATGCCAACCCAGTGTACCTCCCGTGTATGTATTCTCTTGTTTATTTTTTTCGATCTGTGCAGAATATGAATATGTTTTTCATTGTTCGGTTTAAGATCTATTCTATTATTGCTAATAGAATTTGTTTTTACAAGAGTTGTGTGAAATGGATTATGTTGACAGCTGGCAGGGCAGATAGCTATTTCGATGGTTGCCAAACCATCATCATCAGTGCCGTTTGCTGTGCCTTCTCCACTCATTATCACAACCTTAAGTGTTAAAAGCTTCACACAATCAATGTGAAGCTCACACACACCGGTGCGAAAATGGTATCAACGAAGACAATTTTATGCTATTTTGTCCGATGGACAAAGCATAGACAAGAGCTTGTGTGGATTGTGTTGACGTTGTCTTCGTTGATACCATTTTCGCACCGGTGTGTGTGAGCTTCACATTGATTGTGTGAAGCTTTTAACACTTAAGGTTGTGATAATGAGTGGAGAAGGCACAGCAAACGGCACTGATGATGATGGTTTGGCAACCATCGAAATAGCTATCTGCCCTGCCAGCTGTCAACATAATCCATTTCACACAACTCTTGTAAAAACAAATTCTATTAGCAATAATAGAATAGATCTTAAACCGAACAATGAAAAACATATTCATATTCTGCACAGATCGAAAAAAATAAACAAGAGAATACATACACGGGAGGTACACTGGGTTGGCATTTTATGCCAAAAACAATTTTATGCTATTTTGTCCGATGGACAAAGCATAGACAAGAGCTTGTGTGGATTGTGTTGACGTTGTCTTCGTTGATACCATTTTCGCACCGGTGTGTGTGAGCTTCACATTGATTGTGTGAAGCTTTTAACACTTAAGGTTGTGATAATGAGTGGAGAAGGCACAGCAAACGGCACTGATGATGATGGTTTGGCAACCATCGAAATAGCTATCTGCCCTGCCAGCTGTCAACATAATCCATTTCACACAACTCTTGTAAAAACAAATTCTATTAGCAATAATAGAATAGATCTTAAACCGAACAATGAAAAACATATTCATATTCTGCACAGATCGAAAAAAATAAACAAGAGAATACATACACGGGAGGTACACTGGGTTGGCATTTTATGCCAAAAACAATTTTATGCTATTTTGTCCGATGGACAAAGCATAGACAAGAGCTTGTGTGGATTGTGTTGACGTTGTCTTCGTTGATACCATTTTCGCACCGGTGTGTGTGAGCTTCACATTGATTGTGTGAAGCTTTTAACACTTAAGGTTGTGATAATGAGTGGAGAAGGCACAGCAAACGGCACTGATGATGATGGTTTGGCAACCATCGAAATAGCTATCTGCCCTGCCAGCTGTCAACATAATCCATTTCACACAACTCTTGTAAAAACAAATTCTATTAGCAATAATAGAATAGATCTTAAACCGAACAATGAAAAACATATTCATATTCTGCACAGATCGAAAAAAATAAACAAGAGAATACATACACGGGAGGTACACTGGGTTGGCATTTTATGCCAAAAACAATTTTATGCTATTTTGTCCGATGGACAAAGCATAGACAAGAGCTTGTGTGGATTGTGTTGACGTTGTCTTCGTTGATACCATTTTCGCACCGGTGTGTGTGAGCTTCACATTGATTGTGTGAAGCTTTTAACACTTAAGGTTGTGATAATGAGTGGAGAAGGCACAGCAAACGGCACTGATGATGATGGTTTGGCAACCATCGAAATAGCTATCTGCCCTGCCAGCTGTCAACATAATCCATTTCACACAACTCTTGTAAAAACAAATTCTATTAGCAATAATAGAATAGATCTTAAACCGAACAATGAAAAACATATTTATTATTTATGTAAATTTATATAATATATAAATTATTATAACATTACATATAACATTTGCATAACCTAATATAAATCTATCTTTTACTTATACTACATTTTGTTCATATTACCCACTATAGCGTACCGTAAACTTACGGCTTAATAGTAAAAAATTACATAAACTGCACTTGAAATTCATTACAAATACAATCGTTTATTGATTTCAATTGTTTTAATAAAAACCTTAATCTATTGGGATGAAGAAGTAATAAAGACAAGATGAACAGAAACTATTTCACTAAATATTCATCATTTTCGCAGATATCATAAAGGTCAACTTGTTTGCATTTTGCAGCACTCAGCACTAAGAAATTTACATAAAAACATCAAATAATTAGTTTTCCTAATATTAGCAACGTTTAACAGTATTTGGCACAGAAGAAAACCCATATGTAATAAATTTTAATTAAAAATATCTATGATGACTTACAAACATTCTATGGAGACTTATTTTGCAAACCTTTGTCGTACTAGTGCCAGGTTTTAGTACATGATAAATAATACATTTTATGACTGAGAGCATAAAATAAAATGAGTCTTGACTCATGACACGTACTTAAGTAATACTTTGAAGCCATTTGCCTGTTAATTAATTAAACTGACGAAACCATTTGTAAGCATGTTAGAATTGGTTAAAACAGGTTTAGTTTACTTTGCGTAAATGTAGACAAGTTATACAAATATTGATTAATTTATGCAAACATTTAAGATATTTGATGATGACAGTATGAGCGTTCGCTGGAAATGGTTTTACCACTGGTGTAAAACCTCTATCAGAATTTGACAAACATCAGCTGCAATGCAACAGAATGCAAAGTGCTTTGTCTCCACACATCGATGGGACAAAAACAGAAGAAGTAGTTGCAGCAACTTGACAGTTACACAGTACCACATTTTTCAGCTGATTGATTTGGGACTCAATTTCGAGAACTGCAGGTGAAAGTTGCCCCAAAAAGAAGAAGTTCTGCATCATTCGTTTTGTCAATTAACATGCCATAATAATTTAATATCGATTTGAAGTTAGTATCTATCGTATAGGGGAATTTGTCACATTTTAGGCTCTTTTGTTTGACATACAAAGAGTATATCACACTAAAACGCCCTATTGGATTGAAGAATTTTGACCAAATTTCCCAAAACGCATTTTTCTGACTATTATCTTTATTGTACACTAGTGGTCCTGGCAATGATTCGATATTGACTTATTAACTTATAATATATTTCCCATTTCTTACTGCACTAAGTGCTATGTACACGCTAATTTTTACAAAATTTACAAATTTACTTTGAAAACGGTTGTTAAGCTCGTTGAGTTTAGTTATTTATATAACTTACTAGCGGACCCGGCAAACTTCGTCTCGCCCCAAGTTAATGTCAGATAAACTCTGTTGAGCGTCGTATGAATTGAAATAATCGAAATTCGTAATATAAGAACTTCCTCTTCTTCGTCGATTAAATCACATTGTTTTTCAGTTTATTGACGGACAACCGCGTACCGTTGCACAATTTCGGTTGATTCAGATACCGCAATATGATTATGATCGATACCATCTACATTATTCATTATGCAGTACAAAGAGAGTTGAAAAATTCGGTCGGATTGTTGGTCTCTTCATCCTCATCGGTCACACTGTAAATAGATTTGTGCGAATACAGTACTCCAGCTATTTGACATTCTGAAATGAAATTCATGCTATCGATGTCCTTACTCTTTGCTGCTAGTACTGCCAGTTGATTAACCCAATCGAGAATTTTATAATTTTGGGCAATGGCAGGGAATACTTTAGTAACGAGTTGCTTTTTCGACGATGTGAACTCGCAAAAATTTGCTGGGAACGATATCAATTCTGTCAAAACAACACGAATTTGGCCATTGGTAAGCGCCAGCAGTTGTCTCGAGAATTCAGCAGACGATGGGAGGTTCTGCAAAGTGACCTTCATGTTCGTGGTCAATTTCAAATTCTTCCGGTCGGGTTCAACGGATAACATGTGACTCCTAGGTACGCTAACAAAGTACAAATTTGAATCACTGACGTTGAATCGGTCGCATCGGCAAGCACTGAGGTCAAGCAAATTTAAATTTTGCCAAGCATTAGTCAAGTAAATAACTCTTCCTAAAAATCTACAAATATTGATAAATATTGCATAGGACATTAATATATATTTTTTATCTAAATAATATTTATCTCGTTAAATTTTCCAACCAAAATCAAAATCATGTAATCATGCAAAAACTGCAAAATTTCATCAATTTCATAAAAACAATTCAAATTTTTTCCATTTTTCCTGAATTTTCCGAGTTTTTCGCTAATAATTTTCTATTTGTCCACTCGAAAAGCCATTTCGTAACAATTGCACTCAAATTTCCTGACTTTTCCGAAGGATTTTCCCAAAATTTTCTTGCATAAAAAACTTCTGCCAATTACGAACAATTGAGAAAAAAAATTGGGAAGCTGGGCCAGCGTTCTCACTTGATAAATTACTGTACATTTTTCACACAATTTTTATTTATATAGATTTCACAATAATCCGAAATTTTCCAAGCAACACAACCAATTTCCCCCCTTAGTCATCATCAAATCAAACGCAACAATAGAAGATTTCGTCGAAAACATCCAAATCTTTAGTTTTTTTCTGGAATTTTCCAAGTTTTCCACCAAGAAGTTTTCTATTTTTCCATTCGAAAAGTTATTTCTGAATAACTCTTCGAAATTTTTCACATTTACATCGTCCAAAATTATCAAAACAAAATATAAAAAAAAAATTTCGAAGAAAAATAAAATTTGTGGCATTTTTTCAAAATTTTCCAACCAAAATTTTCTATTTTTCCACTCGAAAAGCTACAAAAATTTAATGCGATTTTCGTCAAAGCGATGCAATGCATAAACGCAAATTCAAATTTTTCGAAATTTTCCGAGTTTTCTACCGAGAATTTGTCTATTTTTTATTCGGAATAATTATCCGAAATTTTTCGCAGTTACATCATCCGAAACTATCAAATCTTATATATAAAAATGAATCGATGTGCAGTTGTCTCGCTAAAACTCAAAAACGGCTGGACCGATTTTCAATTTTTTTTTTGTTTTGTTCGCTATAGCTTCCGGATGGTTTAAAAGGTTTTATTTTTTCAAAAAGTGGGCGGCGCCACGCCCCTTTTTTCAAATATCGCTCAGACGGCTTTTCTAATAGACCGATTGATAAAAAAATTTTACCATGAAGTACTGTTGACCTGTAGATAGTTCCTGACTACATTTGGTTGTAATTGGATAAAGGGGCGTGGCACCGCCCATACAACTTGAAAATTAAAAAGGCTATATTTCATGAACTATCAGAGGTATGAAGATGAGATTTGGTATATATGTTGTTCGTACAGTTAGAATTACAGGCAGGGTGCAAGTGGGCGGTGTCACGCCCTCTTTTCAAAAATCGCTCTAACGGCTTTTCTAATAGACCGATTGATACGAAAATTTTACCAAGTGGTACTGTTGACCTGTTGATAGTCCCTGGCTATATTTGGTTGTGATTGGATAAATGGGCGTGGCACCGCCCATACAATTTGAAAATAAAAAGGGCTATATCTCATGAACTATCAGAGGTATGAAGATGAGATTTTGTATATATGTTGTTGGGGAAGTATTAATTACAGCCAGGATGGAAGTGGGCGGTGCCACGCCCCCTTTTCAAAAATCGCTCTAACGGCTTTTCTAATAGATCAATTGATACAAAAATTTTACCAAGATGTACTGTTGACCTGTAGATGGTTCCTGACTACATTTGGTTGTAATTGGAAAAAGGGGCGTGGCACCGCCCATACAACTTGAAAATTAAAGCGGCTACATTTCATGAACTATCAGAGGTATGAAGGTATTTGGTATATATGTTGTTGGAGCAGTATTAATTACTGCCAGGAAGAAGTGGGCGGTGCCATGCCCTCTTTTCAAAAATCGATCCAACGGCTTTTCTAATAGATCGATATGTACGATAATTTTAGAAAGTGATACTGATAACCTGTTGATAATCTCTGGCTGTACTTGGTTGTGATTGGATAAATGGGCGTGGCACCGACCATTCAACTTGAAAATTAAAAGGGCTATATCTCATGAACTATCAGTGGTATGAAGATGTGATTTGTTACATATGTTGTTGTTGCTGTATGAATTACAGTAAGGGTGGAAGTGGGCTATTCCACACCCCTTTTAAAACAATCAGTAATAACTGTAAAAATTCCACAGAACATTGCTGTTCGCCTAGAGATATGAACAGTAAGGTGGGCCAATTTTTTTATTCGCAAAAATCGTAACCAAAATTGGAATCTACGATGAATTGTAAGAAAATTTCACCAAAAAACTTTGTGTCTAAAATCAATTCCTAGCTCGCGCTGGAAAGCATAAAGATTTCTGTTAGAGATTTTTTTTTGTTGTTTTTAAATGAGGACAATCCGAAAACTGCAGATATTAACTTCCCAGCAAACTAAATGAGATGTTACAGAACCAAATCTATGTATTGGTTAAAAAGTTATGGCCTCTGAGAGTTGGCATACGGAAATTAAGTTTTTAAAAATCATTTTTCAGAATATTGGGCGGGATCCCAATAAAAAAAAAACAAAAATATACTATTCTTTTCGTCTTGGTCTCCAAACATCGGAATGGTATGTAAAAATTAGAACCGGGCCCATAGGTCTGAAGTAACTGAAATATTGCTCATTGCTAAAAAAATATCTCTACCTGAAATCTTCATGCTTCTTAGCGCGAACTATGAATTGATTTTAGACATATAGTTTCTTAGTGAAATTTTCTAAGAATTCTTCGTACTGATTTACGATTAACACTTTTTTTTTTTTTGGCGCGAACTAATTTATTCGCCCTAATGATCAGGCTATTTCGAACTAAATAAGTTAAAAGTGCCGACGCGCTGCCCACGCACTTCAATAGTTAACTTTTTAACTGTATTAAATAATGGTCCGTACACCAGGTAGTTGAGGATGCGCAGACTAAAATAGTGATTTTTTTTAATTTACTTTACAGGTATGTGTTTTTCAATTACTTTTCAGAAGAGCGAATCGGTAATAAATCATATAGATAGAAAAATTAAGCAATATTCATTGTAGTTATACTACAATGGTTAAATTTGTATAGTATATCAGAGGTAACATTAGCATACAATTGTAAATAACCTATGCATGGGGTATTTTACATCTAGCTGTCATACTAATGAAGTGTGATAGACTTTCTTTTAGTATACTTTGCAAGACCACCATGTAAAAACTAAACAAGAACAACGTTTACAAATCTTGCAAATTTATTTTCAAAATGCACGTTCTGTTCGCCAAACTTATGGAGCCCTTTGTGAAGTTGAGGGTGCATATAATGATCCATCTGAGCAGCTAATAGAAGCCATCGACGCTGTAGACGTTAGTGTGACAGGGGACTCGAATTTATCGAACCGACGTCTTTCTCAGCAACTCGGTCTCTGGAAATGCTGAGGAAATATCTTGGCCTGCATCATATAAAATCCAACTGGTAGAAGAACTAGAGCCAGTGGACGATCAATTGTTTTTTTTTATTTATCATGTCATTGCACATTATTTGATAGAGAGATGGTTCCAACACGACGGTGTCATACAGCGCGTGAGACCATCACTTTGTTAAGCCGAACGTTGTTGACCGAATTATCTCCAAAAATGGTAATACGAGTTCAATACTAAAATTTTATTCCGGATTATTCTTGATCCGTGTGAGAAAAACACATGACAAAAGAGGTTTTTATGGCTAAAGGCATGAAACTTCAAACGGAATTTTCATTTGCGGTTAATAGGAGCAGGCATAACAAAAATGTTTTTTTATGACCAAAGATATAGTTAGTATACAGATGGTTCCCGCTACTACGGATCAAAATAAATAATTTTGATCTTTAGAGGAATGTCTGTTTCCGATTTGTGGAAGAAGTGGTTTTTCGTCCTACATACAGAAAAAACTTAATCCACATGTCGGCACTATAGATATGACTGTGCTGATGAACTTTTAATTAGCATTTACAACAATAAATCTTAATTAGTTAACTTAATTCTTAAGGAGTTATTTTAAATAAGTTACATAAGTAAATAAACCAAATATATTATTGTAGAGCTTAAGTACCGTTTTTAAAGTACTTTGTAGACCTAAATGTGAAATATATTACAAGTTAATATGCAATAGCGAAGCATTGCCGGGCCCACTAGTAATACATCAAAAAGCAAAATTTCGTCGAAAAAAAATTAAAATTTTCCGGAATTTTCCCAATTTTTCAAAAAAAAAATTTCTTTTTCCATTCGAAAAGTCATTCGTAACAATTGTCATATCTATAGTGCCGACATGTAGATTAAGTTTTTCCTGTATGTAGGACGAAAAACCATTTCTTTCACTAATCGGAAACAGACATTACGCTAGAAAAAAATTTTTAACCGTAGTAACGAGAACCGTCTGTATACTAACTATCTCTTCGGCGTAAAAAACACTTTTAGCACACCTTCTCCCTTTTGATCACAAATGAAAATTTCCTTTAAAGATTCATGCATTTATTGCCGAGTACTATATGCGTACCAAACTATAAGTCTTTAGCTATAAATAACGCGTTTACCATGTCTTCTTCTCCCACTGAGCAAAACCATTGCCGAAGACTATCTTTGTACCGAACTCGTATGACCATTTTTTGAGATCATTCGGTTACTAAACGTTTGGCTTAAAAAATCGAGTTTGAGTCCCCTATCGCACTTACGTCTACAGCGACGTCGTCTTCTTTTGTACGCACGGTTCGTTCTTGATTTGGATGAATATTATCCAAAACAATTAATGTTGTCTATCCATAGTATTGCATATTAGCTGCTCAGATGGATAATTATCTGTTATTATATGTAATTATTATAAACTTCACAAAGTGCTTCATAAGTTTGGTGAACAGAGCACGCATTTTGAAAATAAATTTCCACGTTTTGTAAACAATGTTCTAGTGTAAATCATTGCATGGTGATTTACCGAAGTATACTGAAAGAAAGTGTAACATACTTCATAAGTATGACAGTAAGTACCACTTCGTACAACATTCGTACAAATTGGTCTGTTAGAAACGCCCGCACAGCGATATTTGAAAAGGGGCGTGGCACCGCCCACATCTACTCTGGATGTAGTTCTTATTGCACCAACAACATATATACCAAATCTCATCTCCATAGCTCTGATACTTCATGAAATATAACCTTTTTAACTTTCAAGTTGTATGGTCGATGCCACGCCCCTTTTCCAATCACAACCAAGTACAGCTAAGGATTATAAACAGGTCATCAGTACTACATTGTACATTTTGGTATTATTCGGTCTATAAGAATAGTCGTCAGAGCGATTTCGGAAAAGAGGACGTGGCATCGCCCTCTTCCGCCCTGACTTTAATTCTAACTATACGAACAACATGTATACCATCTTTCTACCTCTGATAGCTCCTGAGATATAGCCTTTACAATTTTCAAGATATATGGGCGGTGCCACCAAAGCTTATCTTTATACCTCTGATAGTTAATAAGCTAAAGACATTTAAAGTTTCAAGATGCCCACTGATCCGATCCCGCCCATTTTTTGGGTTAAAAAATTTTGCCAAATGCATCCACACAAATTTCCAAGGTGATTGGTGAAACAGTGCTTCAAAAATTGCGTTTTCAAAAATTGGGTCCGATGAGCGGGGCCACGTTCACTTGATATATCACAAATTATGCCATCACCCTTAGGGATGAGGGTATATATATTTTAATACGAGAAAAAGTGTAACGCATTATAGGAGATGAGTAAGACCCTTAGTATCTTAAGACCAAATTCGTTTCAGGACATTTCAGGACATCCGTCTGTCTGGCTAGCTGGATGGCTGGTGGGCACAAAAACTCTAGTAAACTTTAACTGATCCGCATGAAAATTTACCAGTACTAATATTTTCCAAAAGGTAATAAAGGGATTGTAAATGGACAGAATAGCCTCACACCTTCTGGTACCTCCCATACCTATTTTTGGATAATTAATATTTCTCCCATAACTTCCAAACTGACAACTGGAGGGAATTTGAAATTGGATAGTATAATTACCTTGTAATAGTTGACAAATCTCCAAAAAAAAAACCAAAACCTTTGACACGCCCCTTCTGGTGCTTCCCATACATATGACCAATTTGACCCTCATAGTTTTACATAAATAATTTTTTTGTAATTATCCCTAATTAAGCCATATTTGCGATAAATGTTCGCTTATGAAGATTTGACTTAGGAATGAGTATGGTCTATATTTTGTGCAGAAGGTTGATTGTCGATTTAAAATTGAACAAGTTGTGCCCCTACTGACATCTCCTATACCCCATTAAGAATATATTAATATTTTGTATTTACTGGTGAAATTTAAGAAACCGGGTTTAATCAACACATTAGAAATTATGATTTCTTTTGATAATTTTATGCGAATTCATAAGAGAAAATCTCTTAGAGATATTCAATTTAACATTTTACATTTGTGTGGTGTAACATTTTTTTACAGTTTTACTACACATCTCGTCTGGCCATACGACCAAAAGCCATTGCCATACATGTTGCCATACATGTAGCTTTGAATTAAACTTAGGGAGTATCGATTAAATAACGTATTCTTATTACAAATGCCATTGGCTAAGCAGTATTCTTTCAAATTACTAGTGTAATGAGTAATAAGCTACTATTACTAGCAGGGTTTTAATGTGTTTTTTTCAGTTTGAGGTAAACATAAAAACCATATACGTTCACTCGCCGTAATCCATTCATCACTTTTCTGACCGCAACATACTGGTTGTACAAGCGCATGCGCATATAACATATCTCACTTCAAGTGTTGAGACGTGTCTATCATGTCAAGATTTTGCCATTGACCGCAATACGCCTGTCATACTACTACATATGTGCAACTCAAGTCAACTTCGTTTCGAGAGTTTCAAATGTTTGTTTAGCATTTACGAAACAGCAAAATATTCACTTTCAGTTGAATTGAGTTGTCCAGCATGAATTCACTGGAATGATCTGAAAACAAATGTCATTATTGTTACGGATTATTGATTTTGAATAATACGTACGAGATAAATATGAATTGGTGCTTAAACAAAAAAAAACAACAACAAAAAACATTACTTTAAACAACAGGAATATAAAATTATTAGCCTTTCACAACGACTCTAACTTAAGTTACTACAATGAAAACGTGTTTGTTGTACGAGTGGGTACAATTACGTTTTTGATAATTATTTTTTTTTTTAAATTTTTAATGCCAAATTGAACAATTACAGAATATATTTATTTGTATTCAAAATTTAAATTAAGTGACTGTTTTGTTTTTTTTTTTGTTTAAAAAATTTCGTGACATACTCAATGGATCACTGATAGAGATTTAAAAATATTTGTTATTCAAATTCAATTAAGTACTTTAATTGCTAGAGATTAAACTTATTCACGATTGGACTAGTGCGGGGACATTGCTATAATTGACAAGTTATTTTTGTAGTGAGTCTTATTTTTATATTGAACCACGAATATATGGTCTCCAAAAAAAAAAAAAAAATGTTAACCAATCCGTAATATGGATGAAATTGGAAATAAGTGACTTTAGATAGCTATATTTTTTTTGTCAGCTGACTACAATGCAATCAATATTAACACACTATAAATCTCACAAAAATAGTGTATCTATTTAACGTATATTTTCTTGAGACATATTTAAAATATTTCGTCCTAAAAGTTTCACCAAGAAATATTTAAAAATTTAAATTTAAATATATTTCAATACAAAAGAGAATTTCATTTGATATTGTCGGATTCAGATTGATCTATTGTTGAAGCTGCATCTTTAAACTTCTGCACCATTTTTATAATCGTTTTAATCGATGGAGCTTCATTCCTAAGCCGTATGTTGTAACTAGTGGACCCGGCAATGCTTCGCTATTGCTTAATTGTCGAATGCCTATAATATGTTTGGCATTCATACTTAAAGGGCTGAGCTCTGTAAACTATTCGTTATCCCAAGTTACTCCTTAAGCTGATCAAACTAACAACGTCCCCGTAACCTATATTAAAACATACGTCAGCAAATTCATATCTGTAGCACCAATTACTATCTGTATACAAATATTACCTAAAATAGCCATAAAAACATGTATATATTCATGGCTCATTGTCAGTATTTCCCTTTAAATTTTTTCGACAAACTTTTTCCGACGACATATTGCCAAAATTTTTGACAAAATAAATTGACGCAGTGTAAATAATCCATAAGATTGACTGACACAATTCTTCAATTCTTGCTCTTTGCTTCAATAACAGTACTTTTTGACGTAAATAAAAGTACTTTTTGATACAGTAAACATAATTTTTGTCACAATTAAAAAACTTTTTGGTGCAATAATTGTAATTATTAGTAAATTTAAAGTATTTTTTGGTACAATTAAGGTACTATGTGATACAATTAATTCTTCTTTTTGTGCACTATAAAAGTATCTTTCAATACAATAAAATCTACTTTTTGGTACCAATAAAGTACTCTTTGATACCTTAAATGTTTTTTTTTTATCAATAATTGTACTTTTTTGTACAATAAAAACACTTTTTGGTACACTAAATTGTACTTTTTGGTACAATAAATGTACTTTTAGTACACTAAATAAATTTGTATTATCTGTATATCAAATATTATCGCTCTAGGGCTACAACAGTTTTGTCACGCTCCCTCCGCCCACTGGTCCAAAATGCCATCTACATATTCATATTCGGGTTGTCGTGTACTATCTAGGTGTCTCTAGGAATAAAATACAGTTTTCCACTCCCTCTCCGCCCACCGATCCAAAATATTAATTTCGTTTGTTTATTTATATGCGTGTAGTTGAATACTATCTGTATATTTCATTTTATGTCTCTAGTACTAAAATACAGTTTTGCCACGCCCCCTTCCCACAATAATGGAAAATTAAAATATCGTCTACATATTCATATTCGTGTTGTAGTATACTATCTGGGTGCTAAATTTTATCTCTCTAGGGCTTAAATACAGTTTTGCCACGTCCACTCCTCCTACTGACCCAAAATTCAAAATTTGCTTGGATATTTATATTCGTGTTGTCGAATGCTATCTGTGTATTAAATTTAACCTCTCGAGGACTAAAATACTGTTTTGCCACGCCCCCTTCGCCCACTCGCTCAATGATCGAATATTTAAATTCCGTCTGTATATATATATTCGTATTGTCGAGTACTATTTGTATACCGAATTTTATTTCTGTGGAGCTAAAATACCGTTTGGTCACGCCCTCTCCGCTAACTGATACAAAGTTTAAATTTCGTCAGCATAATCATATTCATGTAGCCGAGTATTATCTATGTACCAAATTTGATTTCTCTAGGGCTAAAATACAGTTTTTCAACACCCCCTCCGCCTATGGACCCAAAATTAAAATTCTGTCTGGATATTCATATTCATGTTGCCGAGCACTATCTGTGTATCAAATTGTATCTCTCCAGCTCTAAAAATATGTTTTGCCACGCCCACTATGCCCATCGGATCCAAAAATAAAATTTCGTCTGAATCTTTATATTCGCGTTGTTGAGTACTATCTGGGTATCAAATTTTATGTCTCTAGCTCTAAAAATTGTTTTGCCACGCCCACTCCGCCCATTGGGTCCAAAATTTAAATATCGTCTGCATATTCATATTCGTGTTGTCGAGTACTATCTGGGTATCAAATTTTATATCTCTAGCTCTAAAAAATGTTTTTCCACGCCCACTCCGCCCATTGGGTCCAAAATTTAAATTTCGTCTGCATATTCATATTCGTGTTGTCGAGTACTATCTGGGTATGAAATTGTATCTCTCTAGCTCCAAAAAAAAGTTTTGCCACGCCCACTCCGCCCATAGGGTAAAAAATTACAAAATATATAGCCTATAGTAATTTCCATATAGTACACTAACTGTCTTCCAAATTTCATTGGAATCGGTTCAGCCGTTTAGGCGTGATTGAGCAACAAACAAACAAACAAACAAACAAACAGACAGACATTCACATTTATAATATTAATAGGATGAGGGCAAAATTGTCGTTGAGATACAGACGAAGGATAGTTGTTTTGATAGTTGTAACTACTCGCATAAGCAGTACGCATGTTGTACCCTGTTGAATGACGTCATGGTACTGAATTTCCATTTACGGCTTAGACGTTTCGTAAGCCTTCCTTTTGATAAGTTAAGTGGTCGTGGCCCCGCCCATAGGACCCTATTATAAAAACCTTAATATCGGGAGGACTGTTCCAACATTTTTCTTGAATTTTGGTATAAATTTGTTTGAGATCAGTATACATTAGAATCCTGCACAAATGCATTTGCTTTACTAAGACAACAAATGACTCACTGCAGTAAGTAATGGTTGAAAGACATACGCAATCAAAACATAAGTTATACATGCGAAGAGAAACAAAACACTTATTGCTCACGATTAGTACGGTGACCAACTGTTTACTATTAAAGTGCACAGTACACTATTTTGACCTGAAATACACTATTTTTTCACTGTACACTATTTGTTTAATTTTTTTAGGCATATAACATTTGTAAACTATTTTTTTAAAGTATGTACACTTTTGTTTGCTTTTTATACCATCACCCTTAGGGATGAGGGTATATATCATTTGATACGAAAAAAAGTGTAACGCATTAAAGGAGACGAGTTAGACCCCAAGTATCTTAAGACCAAATTCGTTTCAGAACTTTTTAAGAAGAATGAGCTATGTCCGTCTGTCTGGCTGGATGGCTGGTCAGCAGGATAACTCGAGTAAACCTTAACGGATCTGTATGAAAATTTACCAGTATTAATATTTTTCGAAACGAACTTATGGGATTGTAAATGGGCAGAAAAGACCCACCCCTTCTGGTACCTCCCATACAAAATTACCTGATTTTGGATAATTAATATTTCTTCCATAGCTGTCAAACAGACCATCGGAGGATATCTAAATTTGGTCAGATTATTAATCTTGCAATAGTAGACAAACCCTAACCGAAACCTTTGCCACACCCCTTCTGGTACCTCCCATACAAATTACCGAATTGACCCTTATAGTTTTACATACATATCTTCTTTTTAAGTAAACTAAGATCGCCCAAATTTTGCGTATGATGTTCGCTTATGAAAATTAAACTCAGGTATGAATATGGACTATATCGGTTCACGCCTTCTGGTACCTCCCATACAAAATTACCTATTTTTGGAAAATTAATATTTCTCCCATAACATCCGAAAGGACACTTGGGGGTTTATGAAAATTGGTCGATAAATTAATGTTGTGATAGGAGGCGAAACCTCAGAGAGCCTAACTATTTGACACACCCCTTCTGGTACCTCCCATACAAATGACCGAATTGACACTTATAGTTTTACATACATATCTTTTTTGTAAGTAAACTGAGATCACTCAAATTTTGCGTATGATGTGCGCTTATGAAAATTAGACTCATAAATGAACATGGACTATATCGATTCACGCCTTCCGGTACCTCCCATACAAAATTACCTATTTTTGGAACATTAATATTTACCCATAACTTCCAAACCGGCACCTGGGGGACAATCAGATTTAGTCAGTTAATTTATCTTGTAATAGGAGGCATAACCTCAAAAACCTAACTATTTGACACACCCCTTCTGGTACCTCCCATACAAATGACCAAATTTACCCCCATAGGGTTAAATTTCAGTCAGAATTTGCGTACGTTGTACGCTCATGAAAATTTGACCCTTTAATGAATATGGACTTTATCGGTTGACCCCTTCTGGTACCTCCCATACAAATTGACCTATTTTTGGAAATTGAGCGTTAATTTACAAAAAAAACTTCGGACACTTTGAGCTGCCCCTAACGGTACCTCGTAAACAAATAAGTCAAACTTTTACGGTTTTGCTACATGACTTTAGACCAGTGGTATTATGTTTCGAAAGTCTTAGCTACAACCGTCTACGCTCCAAAGCAAGCATATACCTAATAATACATAAGTAATTTTAATTACAAATCAGTTAATTCAACAACTCAAGACTTACACAATATCTTATAGTGGGTGATGGTATTTATCAGTCAGTTTATCTAACTGAAATTTCTGTACTGGTTTTAATAATTGTTTAAAACAAAACTGATACCAAAAGCCATTATCTCTAACATTTCGTTAAAAAACACATACGATCTGGCAACAACGTTGACAAAATTCATGAAGAACACCTAGCTCTTGTGGAAGTAACTTGTATATTTCATTCAGTTCAGCACAATTTTCGTTTATCTCAAATGATTCAAATTTTGTTTTGAAAGTCAATATTCTTGTGCAAGATCTAAATGCTCGTGCTATTTCTTGACTGCTTTTTATACATAGTCAAGCTTCTGTATTTTATAAATGTATTCTTCGTTTAGAAACAACAGATATTTCAACGCCTGAGGCAGCACCAATATTGAAAGATTTAAAAGTACAACTTTTGTTTTTACCATGTTCAATGTTTAGAGACAACTGATGTTGAGAAAAACATAACGTCGTTGTATACAACTTGTATTAATTAAACAGTGAGACAAAATAAAGTGAAGTCAATACACCTGGGACGTTATACTATTTTTCTGGTAGGCGCTGCTAAGTACAACAAGAATCTGTCTTAGAAATTTCACTAAAAATTTTGAGTTACGGGTTAGGAACCGGGTTTTCGTGCCTTTACTCACTTTTAAGCCAGAAATGTGGTTGAAATTGTTAACCGAATGTAAGTTTCTCAGATATAAGAAATGTGTGTACTATTTCTTTGGGAAATAAATGTTCACCGTAACGATAAGCTCTCTTAAGCTCTTTTCTTTCAAAACCAAAAAATTAATTATTACCGCTATGCAAATGGATGTAGTAAATCAATGGAATTTTTTTAAAGCCGTGTCCAAATTCTTTGTTTATTAAAGCTATAACAAAATAAATTTTTGAAGAAAAAACTGCTAGTCTAGGCACGCCCATTCTGGCACCTCCCATACAAATGTACCACTCCGCCCAATTTAGAAATTGAGTAATAATATCAATACAACTAACACGATCGTGCCCAAATTTCAATTGGTATTTAGTAAAGCTTTAGCAGGATAAAGTTTTGGTGAAAAAAACTGGAAGTCTAGCCACGTCCCTCTGGTATCTAATATTAATTATTAATACAACTAACGCGATCGTGCCCAAATTCTGTAAAGCTAAAAAAGGATAAAATATATAGAAAATATCAATATCAATATACTAGAAAATTTCATGTTTTACTGAGGGTGAGGGTATATTTAAGGTGGTATTCCCATATGAAACTTTCTTACTGGTTGAATTTGGTTCAATAAACCTATACTTTTTGGTACAATAAAAGTACTTTTTCGTACAATAAACATGCTTTTGGTACAATAAGTTGTACTTTTGAACTTTTCGATAAAAATAAAATGTACTTTTTAGTACCATAAATTGTACTTTTTTGGTACCATATATTTTCCATTTTGGTACAATAAATTGTACATTTTTGAACAATAAATTGTACTTTTTGGTACAATAAATTGTACTTTTTGGTACAATAAACTGGCGTCTTTGGTACATTAAATTGTACCTTAAGGTACCATAGATTGTACGTTTTGGTACAATCACTTGTACTTTTTAGAAACATAAATTGTCCTTATTTTTGTATCATAAATTGTAGATTTTGATACAATTATAACCTTTTGGTACAATACATTTTATTTTTTGACACATTAAATTGTACTTTTTGGTACAATATATTAAGCTTTTTGACAAAATAAATTTTACCTTTTGGTGCAATTGTACTTTTTTAGTACAATAAATTGTTGTATTTGGTACAATAAATTTTAAGTTTGGTACAAACAAATTTTACTTTTTGACACAGTAAAATGTACTTTTTGGTACAAGAAATTGCACTTTTTGGTCCAAGAAACTGTACTTTTTGTATAATACGTTGAATTTTTTTGGTACAATGAATTGCAATTTTTGGTACAAAAAATTGTACTGTTTGGTACTATAATTTGTACTATTTGGTACAATAAATTGTACTTTTTGACACAAAAAATTTTACTTTTTGGTGCAATTGTACTTTCTAGTACAATAAATTGTATTTTTTGGGACAATTAATTGTACTTTGTGGTACATTTTACTTTATTTTACAAAAAGTTTTACTTTTGGTACAATAAATTTTACATTACAATAATTATGCTTTTGGGACAATACTTTACATTTTGGTACCAAAAATTATACTTTTGGTATCATAAATTTAACATTTTGGTACAATAAATTGTACTTACAATAAATTATTTTTGGTACCAGTTTACAATAAATTTTATTTTTAGTACAACAAATTGTACAGTTTGTTGCAATAAATTGTACTTTTCGGTACAATAAATGTACTTTTTGTTACAACTTATATGTTCCATTTGGTACAATATAAGTACTATTTGTTACAATTACAAAAATAAAATGTAATTTCACAGATTCCAATTTTTCTCAGGATCAAAGAATCTAATGCAGGTCAACAAAAAGCAGGTAGTTATTTTAAAGATGAAATAAGACAGCATAACTTTAAAGTGTACACGAGTTTTTAAACAATTTTAAACTTCATTGTGAATGCAAAGCTATGTAGTCTTATTAAAGATCAGTTGGAAATATTTAACTACAAATGAGACGACTAGAGTCAATTGGATCTATACAATTTGGTTGTTGACTTGTTCTATTTTATGAAAGAGTCACGGCCCTCTAAAACTGGACACTAGTTCGTAGGTGGTGAAATCCCTACTTACTGTAATTACTTTATAAACCCTAAGCAATGCATTTTATCATTTCGTTTTTTGTATAAAATTTCCGCCACCACATCGTTTACCGCGAACTAATGAAATGTGTCCCCATGAAAAGGGTACTTATATAGAAACCCATGCTAGAGGGTAGTGCGGTTGGTATATCAAGCATGGCCAATCGGTACCTCCAGAACTACAGGGGATGATCGCATTGATTAGAATCAATTTGATTAATTGTTTGCCGACATAAACTAACGAAAACCCAAATACTTGTGCGCACTTTATTGTTCCATTTTTTTACATCTTCTTTCTTTCTTCCTTTTATAGTGGCATTGGTCATCAAGGCCATCATATCTCTAAAAATGTGTAATTTTGACACATCTGTGCATTAAATGATTACATAAAGGATCAAATCCTTGTTAATGAAACTAAAGCTAATGAAGCTCATATTTTATGAGGTCAAATACCAAGTCAAATAACAGGGCACGAAAAACCCCTTCTACTGGATACTCTTAGTAGGACCACAGTGAACTTCAGATAACCCAAATGCATTCTGTATGTATTTTTTCGGTAAAGTCTATCCAATTTTCCCACGATTTCCAAGTTCTTCTTAACCTATCTTAATATTATGCGTATTATTCCTTCAACAAGATGTCTAACAGCAATGACTTTAAAACTATGCCATTCACATCCATACAAATCAACACACACATACATAAACTTCTCTTCTCAATACAACCAGAAAATAGCTCAAATAAATTTGTCTCAAAAGAAAAATAATTCCTTAATTGTTGTATTAGTTCTCTGGGTTTTTGAAAACCACCACCCTCTCCTTAATGAATGAAACAGAATTACACTCAAACGATTATTACTTTCCAGATGAAAATCTCATTCTATGGATGAGATAGTATATTACTTTTGATGTAAATGTATGTGCATGTGTGTGTGCGAAGAAAACTCACCCACACACTCGACTACACAGTTTATAAAGGCGATGGCTCTGCACAGAGATGAATTGAATGGGAGATGTTTACAACGAATTGTATAGAATCACAAATAAAGTAACAGGAAGTGCATGCATTATAAAAGTGGAAACCATAAAACAACGGCGACAACAAAACAAAAATAGCAGCATCAAACATTAATGCAACAAGATGTCGTAAAGTAATAAACCTTTACACCCTCGCCAGGGACATATAGTGCATACAGGAAGTGAGTGCATACAGCTAAAGAATTTTTATTTCATGGACTTAATGCAAGAAACGTCAAAAGGTCGGAGCTGAGTTAACTTAATCGATTGATCGATGTAGGAAAGCGATTTGATATGTAAGTAGATTTTGTAAGAAATTGTTTTTTTTTTTTAAAGATAATAGTTTATTTCTCAACATAGGTTCTTTTAAGCACGATGCATTAAGTGCATGGAGTTTCCAACGTGCTTACGCCTACCGAATAATATGTTGTTGATGTTTAGAAATAGTCGTTGGTTTTACTGATGACCTATTCAGTCGACACAAAACTCTTGGCACTGAGTAATGTTATATGGTTTGGAAGCCGGATATTGTAGCAGGAGGCTAAAATCTCCAGAAATTGCTAGATGGGGTGAGAGTACTTCTTTGGATTGCGTTTGAGCATTGTGAAACACTCATTTAAAGTGATCATGCGTTTGGGTTCGTGGTCGAGCATAAGAAATCTCAGCAGACAAAGCGCGGATAGCTTTTTAATCTGCAACTATCCCTGTAAATTGCGATGACGTGATTCGGCTTGACTTGTGCTGGTACAACTAGAAAAAATCCTGTAACCCACCTCTTAACAATAAAGAATTTCGCTTATTTCTACAAAGACACCATCGAAATTCAAATTCGATTCAGATAAGATTTAATGTTATATGTTTGATTAAAAGCATAACTTTAATGTAATTTTATTTCCTTAAACAGATTTATTAAATCATACCTAAACAACGAATATTATGTGATCATCGAGGCCTCATTTATAGTGTGCCAAGGGACATTCAGTTTTGTAAGTAAGTTATTTGCAAAAAAAAATCTATATGTATAAAAATGAGTTTTTGTTTGTTTGTTTGCATTTTGAAAGTACCGTATAGACTCGACAGCGGATAGATTGATCTGAAATTTTCACAGAATCTGTGTGTATCTGTGTGGTCGGTGGTGAAAGTAGGTACCTTGAATTTCTGACATAACAAGTGGGCGTGATCCCGCCCATTAGACCCAATTTTTGAAAACGCAATATCTGGAGGGCTGTTTGTATGGATGCATTTGGCAACAAAATTCCGTGACGAGACGAGACGAGAGGCAACTCGTCTTTTTAGAAGAAAAAAGAAGGAGCTGAAGAAGAGGCAGGGGAAGCCCGAAAATTCTACAAGAGAGTTAAAGCTAGAATGCGTGGAACAGGGTTGCCCTCCCGCAAGGACAGCGATGGTCAGCTAGTGACGGACCCGGATAACGTTCTAAAGATATGGAGAGATCACTTTAGAAATTTACTGGATACTGACACCATTCCAGAAGACCCCGCTCCAATCCATGACGATGGTATTAACTGTCCACCTCCGAGCCAGAGCGAGATACGTATGGCCATCTCCCGCCTTAAAAACAACAAAGCTGCTGGAGCCGACGGTCTCCCTGCTGAATTGTTTAAGGCTGGCGGGGAGGAGCTGATTAGGAGCATGCATCAGCTCATGGAGAACATCTGGCAAGAGGAGAGCATGCCCGGGGATTGGAGTCTCAGTCTGTTATGTCCCATATGCAAGAAAGGAGATCGTACTGAGTGTAAGAACTACCGTGGAATAATCTTATTACCAAGTGCGTACAAGGTCCTTTCGAGCATATTGTGTGAACGTCTAATGCCAATTGTAGAAAAACTAATTGGACCATATCAGTGCGGCTTTAGACCTGGCAAATCTACGACGGATCAAATATTCACCTTACGACAAATCCTGGAAAAAACCCATGAAAAGCAGATCGACACCTACCACCTGTTTGTCGACTACAAAGCTGCCTTCGACTCTCCGATAAGGAATAGGCTTTATGAGACCATGTCTGAGTTTGGTATTCCTGCAAAGCTGATTCGACTTTGCAAATGTACCTTAGACAACACCAAATCCTCTGTTAAGATTGGTAAGGATCAGTCTGAATCATTTAACACGGAAAGAGGTCTCAGGCAGGGCGATAGCCTGTCCTGTACACTATTTAATATAGTTATGGAGAAGGTGATGAGAAAGGCTGGTGTCAACATGTCTGGCACCATATTCCACAAAAGCCACATGCCACTAGCCTACGCCGATGAAATAGATATCATTGGCCGAAATCTGCGGGACGTTACTGCAGTCTTCTCATCCCTAGAAAAGGAGTCGGCAAAAATGGGTTTAGCGGTCAACGAGGACAAAACAAAAATAATGATTTCGACGAACAAAGAGTCCTCTCGATGGGGACGCAGCGTCAACGTTGAAAATTATTGTTTTGAGGTAGTAGATGAGTTTATCTACCTCGGATCTTCCGTCAATAAGAAAAATAATGTCAGCCAAGAAATTAAGCGGAGAATAGTGCTAGCCAATAGATGTTTTTACGGACTTCGGCAGCACTTTAGTAATACCACCTTATCTCGGAATACTAAGAAACAGCTATACCAGGTGCTAATCTTACCCGTTCTTTTGTATGCTGCCGAATCATGGGTGCTTACGACAACGGACATACAAAACCTGGGAGTATTCGAGAGAAAAGTACTCCGAAAAATTTATGGACCTATCTGTGTTGACGGCGAGTTTCGCCATCGGATGAACCATGAGCTGTATGAGCTTTACCACGACATCGACGTAGCTAAAAGAGTCAGAATGCAACGACTACGATGGCTGGGTCATGTTGCCAGGATGGATGTAAATGCTCCAGCGAGAAAGGTGTTTGAAGGCGAACCTGAAGGACGGCGCAGAGCAGGGAGACCCAAACTCCGTTGGAAGGACCAAGTGGTAGGCGACGTGCCACCATCTGGTAGGACTAACTGGAGAACACACGCACAAGACCGACGCTTGTGGAATTCTTTAGTACTTCAAGCCTCAAACTTATGAACCATGTTTGAAAGTTGTAATGGGCCACTTAAGTAAGTAAGTAAGTAATGAAAACAGAATACATTGACAATAACTTCAGCTTCTAGAAGAATACAACAAAAATTAGCCATCTACACAAAACCTACGAGAATATACATATTCAACAAGCTGTCTGCACTTGTGGTAACCACTGTAACTAACAATGTCAACAACAAACACTGTAAGTTGTTAAGACTTTATATCCATTTATGATGCATGCATCATGCAGCTAGCAAGCATCATTCAACGCCATCATCATGTTCGACATGCAATGGATGGATGATGTACTCTACTCGTACTACATGATGGAGGAGTTCCTGGTGATGTACACTCGTGCGATGATAATTGAGAAAATCCCACATAATCTAAACGGTCGTATAACAAGACAAATGTGTTAAATCTAAATGTGTTTTTATTGTTTATTTAATAAAATCTTTTAAATGTTAAGGAAATTTTGAAAATAGTTTGTGTTGTAGTCGGCAGCTAATAACTGTATGTGTCTGTTCGTGTCCGTTCGTCCATAGCACTAGGGTATTTTCCAGAGAAATAATAAAAACTCATTAGTTTGAAATCCGGGAACTGAGAATGAGATGCTAATGGTTTCTTTGTATTTATTTTGTTGCTTTTGTTGCTTTGGCTGTCGATGTCGATGTCGAAGTTCAAGTTTTATTGTTTCTTTTATTATTTTCGAACTGCATAGTAGCAGAAAAATAAATATTGATGTTTCGCATTTGTTGTTTGATAACTATAAATATTTTTCTCTCGACTGAAATGTTTGAGGTGATGTAAATCACAGTGTTTTGATTTGCGAAAACTGATTTGTTTGCAAACATTGTGATTTACATCACATATAACATAGAAGATGCATTTATCGTGGAAGTTGTGGTCATATTAAGAGTTATTTTAATAATAATAATATTTCCTTGGATCATAGGCCCAATTTTAAAAAAAAGCTAAAATACAACTTTGGATGGAGGTCAAGGCTTATAATCTTCGACAGATATTTTAATACAGGTCGCCGAAGACATGAACTATCCCAAATGTATCTTTATACATTATTTTTCATATTCTTTGAATCGACTTTCGACAAAAATATTAAAACACATGATTTTTCATATTCTTTGAATCGACTTTTGACCAAAAATTTCGAATTTCAAATCACGGTAAACAAAATTTGACGTAGTGGATCAAAATGGAGTTTAAGGTTTTGTTACTGAGGTCAAATCCTATCGTTTGATATTGGGTTCATTCACCCCCGAGACAATGATCCTCAAATTGTTGCATTGAGTAATTTGTGAGTAAAGAAAGAACCGAAAGCAATATAAGACTTGCTTATTACCAGGGCCAATACAAATATGCACGAAAAAACAAAAAATATGCGCATTAGATAAGCACGAAAAACATTCAAAAATGCCTTTAAAACTGATAAAAAATTCACAATAAATTTTAAATCTAGTTAATTTTATTTACTGAATACATTTAATTTTGAATACAAATTCATCAGAAACAGTTAAAAATAAAAAAAGTTAATTTTTAAATGACTTTTATAAGATTCTGACTTTTAATTAATTACTCTACTATAAAAATATTACATGAGGTTTTTGACCAACACTTCTGTATATTTCGGTCGCGATTAATTCAATGGTATACTTAATATTTTAATGTATAATAAATATTATGTATAAGCCCTCACCGTAATTTAATTTCATGAACATTTTTCCAACGTAATATATTTTCTTTGGAAATGCCATCTGTATTAAAATCCTGCTTGTTTCTCTTTAAAGTACGCATTGCTTCAGCGTCCGCACCGTTACTCTAAATATTTGAAGAAGGAATGGATCCTTAATATTAACACGAAAATAAAATTCGATCGTAAACAGGTGTTGTCTACAAATATATATATGTACCTGAAAACCCCAAAATATGCTTTTATATGCATTAATCCCCAAATCATGCCTGTAAGTCTGTAATATGCATTTGCATATGCAAGTATGCATTGCATACTTTTGTTGGCCCTGCTTATTAATATGGGGATTCTGCACCCACAACTTCAATTATTTGGTATTATATTTCTTTGACTACTTTACTTAAGCTACTGTGCCGATATAAAATCTAAGATCGGCACATTTGTAGATCACAACGTTGCCTTCACTGAGACTATTTTGAACATGATGTTTTTTATATCTTGTCAAAATAGTGAAAACAACCAATGAACATTTGCATTTAATGTTCACATTTGCTTGGTCAGAGTTTTGTGTCCCACCGTGGCATGATATTTAAAACACGCGACTATCATGCGGAAGATCCAGTGTTCGATTCCTGTCAACCAGTCATCTAGATTTCTTTCATAGGCGGCCCCCTCGATGTTGTCGACAGCAACATCGCAGTAGAAGTCTGATAAAAGCTAACGTACGAATTCGTCTATAAAATGTACATCCGTTGTGTTAGTCTAAAAATAAAACCATGTTAATTTACGATAAGCTATCTAATACCGCATTAATGGCTGCAAAGGAAAATTTAGATTTTTCCGTATTTACAAGTTAGTTTCTTAACACTGTGCCATCTACAAATATTGATGCCGACATCTCTTATTGTTCTTATCGCAGTCCACATTCATCTTGCATGCATATTTACTGCATGCGTGATGCTAGACACATTCACAACATCAAAGTCAGACGTAAATGCAACATGAAAAATACATTTTAGAAAAAAAAAACAAATGAAACAATTTTCACTCACATGTTTCAATTTCATTTCGTCTTTGCCTTCTTCTTGGGAATTAATGGTAACGCAGCGTCAGACAAAGAACGAACGACAGACGTGCTGTGACGTGCTATTGACCTTGAACGTGAGTTTTTCTTTACACTTCTTCACTGGTGTTTCTTTACATTTAATAATGGCTATGAAATGCATTGCATGGTTTCGTGATATAAAGAAAGAAAATTAGTTTCTAATGCTTTTATTAAATGTAACTGCAATAAAATGTTAAAAACCCATAGTGTGCTAGTATATCAGTTGTTGGTTTTGAAACGTGTCTCGAAAGGAATATTTTAGTTTACAATAATTTGTTTTATAATGTAAAAGTCATGTATACATAATACACAATTCTTGACCTCTTGAGTCGTGTTGTATCTGTGTCCATGTTTGTATGTCTCTTGCTTTTGTTGTGTCTGTAGAGATTGTATGTTAATCCATACAAAGTTGTTACAAAGAGAATGGGTAAATAAAAAAGAGGTAACTATTGACTCTATTGATGTTTACATTGTTACAGGGAATTATGTATGATAGGAGTGTTTTTTTTTGATATGTAGCTTGAAATTTCATTAGTTTTTTTTCATAATGATTGATGAAAATATGAAGACCCCGCTCCAATCCATGACGATGGTATTAACTGTCCACCTCCGAGCCAGAGCGAGATACGTATGGCCATCTCCCGCCTTAAAAACAACAAAGCTGCTGGAGCTGATGGTCTCCCTGCTGAATTGTTTAAGGCTGGCGGGGAGGAGCTGATTAGGAGCATGCATCAGCTCATGGAGAACATCTGGCAAGAGGAGAGCATGCCCGGAGATTGGAGTCTCAGTCTGTTATGTCCCATATACAAGAAAGGAGATCGTAGTGAATGTAAGAACTATCGTGGAATAAGCCTATTACCAATTGCGTACAAGGTCCTTTCAAGCATATTGTGTGAACGTCTAAAGCCAATTGTAGAAAAACTAATTGGACCATATCAGTGCGGCTTTAGACCTGGCAAATCTACGACGGATCAAATATTCACGTTACGACAAATCCTGGAAAAAACCCATGAAAAGCAGATCGACACCTACCACCTCTTTGTCGACTACAAAGCTGCCTTCGACTCTCTGATAAGGAATAGGCTTTATGAGGCTATGTCTGAGTTTGGTATTCCTGCAAAGCTAATCCGACTTTGCAGATGTACCCTAGAAAACACCAAATCCTCGATTAAGATTGGTAAAGATCAGTCTGAACCATTCAACACGGAAAGAGGTCTCAGGCAGGGCGATAGCCTGTCCTGTACACTATTTAATATAGTTATGGAGAAGGTGATGAGAAAGGCTGGTGTCAACATGTCTGGCACCATATTCCACAAAAGCCACATGCCACTAGCCTACGCCGATGATATAGATATCATTGGCCGAAATCTGCGGGACGTTACTGCAGTCTTCTCATCCCTAGAAAAGGAGTCGGCAAAAATGGGTTTAGCGGTCAACGAGGACAAAACTAAAATAATGATTTCGACGAACAAAGAGTCCTCTCGATGGGGACGCAGCGTCAACGTTGAAGATTATTGTTTTGAGGTAGTTGATGAGTTTACCTACCTCGGATCTTCCGTCAATAAGAAAAATAATGTCAGCCAAGAAATTAAGCGGAGAATAGTGCTAGCCAATAGATGTTTTTACGGACTTCGGCAGCACTTTAGTAATACCACCTTATCTCGGAATACTAAGAAACAGCTTTACCAGGTGCTAATCTTACCCGTTCTTTTGTATGCTGCCGAATCATGGGTGCTTACGACAACGGACATACAAAACCTGGGAGTATTCGAGAGGAAAGTACTCCGAAAAATTTATGGACCTATCTGTGTCGACGGCGAGTTTCGCCATCGGATGAACCATGAGCTGTATGAGCTTTACCACGACATCGACGTAGCTAAAAGAGTCAGAATGCAACGACTACGATGGCTGGGTCATGTTGCCAGGATGGATGTAAATGCTCCAGCGAGAAAGGTGTTTGAAGGCGAACCTGAAGGACGGCGCAGAGCAGGGAGACCCAAACTCCGTTGGAAGGACCAAGTGATAGGCGATGTGCCATCATATGGTAGGACTAACTGGAGAACACACGCAGAAGACCGAAGCGTGTGGAATTCTTTAGTACTTCAGGCCTCAAACTGATAAACCATGTTTGTAAGTTGTAATGGGCCACTTAAGTAAGTAAGTATGGAAAAGTATTAATTATTAAAAAAATTTAAATGTAATTGTAATGTTTTTAACTTTCAATAACTGAATTTTTATTGATATTATTTTTATTTATATTGAATTATATTTTTTATTCGAAGCACCTACAAGTTGTTTTTATACCCACACCCTACGGGTAGAAGGGTGTATATCATTTGATACGACCCTAAATTGTAACACATAGAAGGAGTCACAAACAAATTCGATTCATGAATTTTTAAGTCTTTTGAGCCATGTCCGTCTTGCTGTCCGGCTGGTAAACACGATAACTTTCGAAAGACGAAAACAAACATGGCCACGCCCCTTCTGTTACCTCCCATACAAATGTTCACCCAACGCGATCGTACCCAAATTCTGTAATAAGTAAAACTATAACAGGACATAGTTTTGGAGAAAAAAAACTGGAAGACTAACCACGCCTCTTTTGGTACCACCCAAACAAAGGTACCATTCCGCCAACTTTAGAAATCGAGTAAAAATACCAATACATCCAACGCGATCGTGCCCAAATTCAGTATTTAGTAAAAGTGTAGCAGAATAAAGTTTTGAAGAAAAAACTGGAAGTCTAGCCACACTCTTCTCATACCTCCCATACTAATGTACCACTTCGACCACTTTCGGAATCGAGTAATAATATCAATATACTAGAAATTTTTTTGTTTTACTGAGGGTGAGGGTATATGTAAGTCGGTTTTCGCGACTGTCAATTTTGTACTGTTTTTTTTAAAAACATATGTAATTGGGGAAATAGCACCGCTGTTTGCCTTTGTTGTTGTTGTCAAATGTTCAAAATCTCTAGTTGAAGTTGTGTTACATACTTTTATGCATCGTATTTACATATTTTGTAATATATTTTCCATATACTTTATATAATAAATATTTGTTTTAATTCTTGCTAAGATTGTGAGTATGAATGACCGTGTAGGTGTCTATAATATTTAATTAAATGAACATCACAACGCTTTTTTCTACATACCCACTTGTGTGGGTACATTTATACAAACTCGCTTGTTATCATACAGGTCCTGAAACAAATTACAATAGCTTAAGACAGTAGCGTAGATATATGGAAGGGGTTCACATAACGACCACTAATCTAAGTGGGTATTTCCCAACAAGAATAAAAGTGAAATTAACTGACAATGTCCAAATAACCACATATTAATGACAATAACTCGTAAGTTTTCTAATAACAGCGAATATCCTTTCTCTCGGCAAGTTAAGTAGGTGCTTAGTCCTATTTCTGTTTATGGCAAGAGAACTTTGAAGTGGTAGATGATTTTGTCTCCGTCGTAAACAAATGAAATAATGTCAGCCTAAAAATCAAGAGACGAGTATTAATCGTAAACCGCTGCTTATATGCGCTAAGCAAGCGATTTAATGACAAAGCCCTCTCTCGATGAACAAAGATCCAACTCTACCAGACACTGATTTTACATGTCTTGCTCGATAGCGCTGAATCCTGGGTAATGACAAGCGGATCACTCTATTCGAGAGAAAATAACTTCGCAAAATATATGAACCCATCGTCGTTAACGGCGAGTACCGTCGTCGAAGGGAACTTGAGCTGTATAACGACATAGCCATGAAATGTTGTACGAGCATAAAATGGGACATGTTGTACGAATGGATGATAATACTGCAGTTCATAAAGTCTTCGACAATTAACTCGATGAGCGGCATAGGTGGGGGCGACCAAAACTTCGTTGGATGGATTAGATGAAAGAGCTTTTATCTCATCTTGGTGTGACGAACTATCTACGGAGCGCAGAAGATCAAAGCGCTTGTTGCTGCCATTATAAAAGAAGAAGTGTCAAGGGAATCCTAGTTTGTTTATAAGTTGGAATAAGGTTATATTGTATGACAAATTTAAACTTTTGGCCTCACCCATGATCAAACTGACCAGATTTTAAAAATATACGTATCTCCCAGTTTTTCTAGATCAGCTCATATAAGTTTATACGAGCAATTAAAATTTTGGAGCGAAGCGCCCATACAGCGACTGGTAAGTGACTTCTTTCTGTTCGCAGAACTCTGCGAATTGTTAACAGATTTGGATGATTTTTTTTTAATGTTTTTCAAATGGATAGGAGATGGTACTGACGAAGCCCAAATTTAAAAGCGGCACAAGCGTGTCGTTCTTTTTTATAGGCCTATTGCCTGAAGTGCAGACGGCAGATAGAGATCGGCATACCAACACCATCATCCGCTGAGCCGATTACCCGAAATACCACTTTGTACCTCCCGGTATCTTGATGAGCCTGATTCTCAGCCATCGCCCTTGGTGACATTCCTTAACCGTCAGGGTTGATGCAAACATGACTTCCAGGGAATTAATAGCAGCCTGACTGTCGGAGATGATCAGATTCTTTAGAGCATTGTGTCACTTACTGTCAGGATTCAGATCAGCAACCTCAAATATATCTGTGATTTCTGAATGAAACACGTTGCAATGGTCTCGCAGTTTGTGGAAGATATTTGTTTTAAGATATCGTCCAACTTTGTTTCATCCTTAAATAATCGGATACTACTGGTATCCCCATTCAGTCGTTTTTTCCAGGCATTCCTTTTCGTATAAAAGTCCTAAGATGAGTTTCTGGTAAAATTTATGCATAATTCCAAAATTAATATACCAAAAAACATTCTTTTGGAAATTGATCCCCTTTGAATTCGAATTAATTTTACACATATATTTTAGTTCCAACTCGTCACGTTTGGCCATCTGCACCATTTTTATAAAAGGATAGCTGAGTTCATGTTGGAATAACTTTGGTATCGCCTGATAGGTTACCACCTCCTCTTTAGGAATGGAGGATAAAATTGCAAGGTCCTTGTGGGCCAAAGACATACATATTTAGAAAATGTCCTTTGTCCTTGATTATCCAGATCTGAATTTTTTACCCTGTTTGTTATTTCATGTCCTATCGAAACGAAACGCATATCGTTGTTAATGTTTTGTCAATGGCTCAATTCTTCGTTAGCTCAACGCCACGTTCTCTGATTCCCATCAGAAATGCAGCGGCAGCCGATTCAGCCATTATATCAAGAGTACAGATATTTAGAATGACACTATGTGATATACCTGACATTGAATTCATTGCCCCACTAACAGTAATCTATGCTGATCTTTGAATTTTTGTCAAGTAATTCAGAATGTATTTATTATGAAGGGACTTCTGCAAAACTACTAAACTTTAACCATAGAAGTGAAGACAGACAGTCTAGGAAAGTCACCAGAGCGTATTATTTATTCTCGAGAAAGTTATATATTGTTCTGACTGTCTCTGATGACCTTCCTTTACTTAAGGCATGCTTAGAGACTAAATTCTGTGGAAGTCGTGAGACTTTGTAATTACAAATAAATTAATAAAAGAAATAATAAAGAAAGTTAGAAATGTTCCATGTATTATTATCAGCCTTCCAACAACTTATATAGATAAGGATATATAAATGGAGCAACTATGGTCTTCTGTTCAAAAGCCTGAATTTTATCAGATTTTCCAAGTAGCATGACGATAGTTCATTGAGACTGTCAAAATACCATTTCCCTAGGAATCGCTTCCTTTTTCTATGAAGAGCTGGACAATAGTCTCAATTTTCTCCTTATTTTCACACAGTCTACAGTAGTCTTCCTGTGTTGTCTTCCAGTTCAATGTAAATTCAATAACGTCACAGTTAGAGTATACAAACATTCGACTTTTTCGGTTTCGCTTATATTCGAAATTTACATTATTTCAAAAGCTCGTTTTTCGAATACTTAACTAAGAAAAAACCGGGTAACCGGTTATTTTTCGAGTTTTTGCTTTGTGCACAAAAACAAGAAATAGTGTTACTATTATAAGCAATTTAATTTAAAATGTTAAAAATATCGTATGGAAGGGAGCGTTGAACAGAAAAAACATGTCTAAATCTAATTCTAATACTAATTAGATTAAAATCACTTTCTAATATTAGCCAATTATTGGGCATCTTGAGCCAGCTTATTAATACGGCCAATTACAAAGTGCAACAAATTTTTGAGAGCGGAAAAAATACCTTAGGTTTATATATCACCGGTGAAGTTTTCAGTTTAACCTAATATAGACTTTGAAATAATAACTAAAGAACTACTTCTCTTACTCGTATTGCTTTAGAGCATTTTCGATATCAGATGTATGTAAAAAAATGTAATGATAAATTTTTTTATGGAACATTTTAACTCTCTATCTCGAATCCTTATGTGCCCGTTTCGTCCCTATTTCAAGATAAGTCAGAAAAATACTTTCAAATGGGACTTTACAACTTTCAAATGCACTAGAAAAATGTTTCTCGGAAAATATTCACATATTCTATGTCAGATGTCTTCAATGAAACTTTACGATGATTTTTGTTGTGGAACATTTAAACTCTCTATCTCGACTTCTTACTTGTCCTTTTCGTTTTTATTTCAAGAAAAGTCAGAAAAGTGCCGTAAACTGGGACTGTTAAACATTAAAATTTTCTACAAAGATGTTGCTTAGAAAAATTTTGTGGGGCTGTTCTAAGACAAAAAATCAATATGTTGTAACTTTTCATTATTTCGGAAAACCGGAAAAACCGACCTCAAAAATCCGTTTATTCGAAAATCGATATTATGTATAAACCGATTGGCGGTTTTTAATAAAAAAACCGGTTTGCCATTTTCCGGTTTCGGTTTTATATACTCTAGTCACAGTGTACTGTAGTAATGTCAGTAAGTCGTCTGACAGACTTCCTATCCAACTCACCGGGTTCAACATAAGACTTAGAATGATGTTTTATATTCATACGAACGATTCCACATATCTCCCTACAAAGATTCCACACTGTATTTCCCACACGCCTAGTGTCCAGCCATCGATTAAAGTTCATCACCTTGTTTACAACGTCCCTGAGGCGGCTGTATGCACCTCATCATAACTTTGAATATTATTATCATTATCTACGTTCAGTAAGATCTACCTAATGCCCTCAAGAATAATTGTGTGTTCGTCTTCTAAATTGTCAATTGAAACTTATTATCTCAAAGCTCAAATCTACATAAAATGTTCAATTACGATTTATATGAATGATGACCGGTCGGTCGCATACATAAATTTCGCATTCATCGTGTTTTTTTTTTTTTTTTGTTCTTTATCATTATTTGTCTCTTCATGATCTTATAATCGTTGCTAGTGATCTTTAGTTTTTATGTAACAATTTAAGCGGCGGTATGAAGCATATATATGCAGTGAAAGAAAAAATGTGTAGTAGAAAATGTTGAACTCATTTTATTGATAAAAATAAAACGCCAATGTAAAAAATTTATAAAATTTGTTACAAAAAATTTTATTTACAGGAAAAGGCAGCAAAGTCTAAATGACAGCAAGGACGAACTGTTTTTGTAAGAAATATTTTATTAATAACATATATGGGAATGGGACTTTGCCCAGAGGCTGAAAGTTACTGATTGTCACTCACTTGGGAGTGACCAAAATCGATTCCTTTGCGGCACTGTCCAAGCAGCTAACTACTTCCGGTCTTAGACCAAGTATTCCCTGGGCAATGACTTTAAAGCAACCGCTTAAAAGTTAGCTAGAGTTAGAAGGCGAAACGTTCAGTAACCTAATCGGCATGCTACCACCGATGCGTCTTAGGAAGTAGGTAACAGAAGTTACTGAAGCTCAACACAGGCTCTCCTAGTGGCTTTGGCAGCCCCAAGAAACTAGGATCGGGAGCGGTGGCCTAATAAGCCACTCTCCTTAAACAAAATTTATTATAAAAACACGGAGAATAAATAAAACAAGAAACCCCCCAAATGTTGACGACCCCCGCAAACGATATAAGGACCATGATTTAAGGATATGCACCTGGAATGTCCGAACTCTTTACAGAGATGGTGCCTCTATCCAACTGGCGGATGTCCTCGACAAATACAAGGCTGACATCACCGCCATACAGGAAATGAGATGGACGGGACAGGGATGCACACGACGAAACAACTGTGACATCTTTTACAGCTGCCATGCAGAAAGACACGAATTTGGATGTGGTTTCATAGTCGGCAAGAGACTTCGACACCTTGTCTCGCGGTTTAACCCTATAAGTGACCGAATAGCCACCATTCGCATCCGGGCGAAATATTTTTACATCACGCTGATTTGTGTACACGCCCCGACGGAAGATAAAGACGATGAGATTAAAGACGCATTTTACGAGCGCCTAGACGAAACATACGACCGCTGCCCTGGCCACGACATTAAAATTGTTCTGGGAGACTTTAATGCAAAAATAGGAAGGGAAGATGTTCTTGGTCCATCGATCGGTAAATTCAGCCTGCATACCGACACGTCAGACAACGGGTTTAGGCTGGTTAGCTTCGCAGCGGGAAGGAACATGGTAGTTAGTGGAACCAGATTCCAGCACAAAGATATCCACAAGGCAACTTGGCTATCCCCCGATCAAAACACCAAAAATCAAATTGATCATGTGGTAATTGATGGCAGGCATGCATCTAGTGTCATGGACGTGCGTGTGATCCGTGGTGCTAATATAGGCTCGGATCATTACCTGGTTGCAGCCAAGGTTCGCACAAGATTGAGCAGAGCAAAAAACGCACGTAACCAAACACAAAGAAAGCTGGACATCGCGAAGCTGCAAACCCCAGAGATAGCTACTGCCTACTCCGACCAACTCTCCCAACTTTTACGACACAACGCCTCTACTTCTGACGTTCCCGATACACAGTGGCAGCATATTGCGCATTCCATGGCAACCGCCGCAACAACCGTGCTAGGATATGAAAAGCGGAGCTCAGACGAATCCTGGTACGATGAAGAATGTCGCATAGCGTCTGAGGAACAGGATGCTGCTTATATGGCAACGCTACAGCCAATTGTAACCCGTGCTGTTAGGGAACGGCATAAGGAGAAAGTAAAACGGGCGAGACAGCTATTTAGGCGAAAAAACGTCAGATGAAGGAACGGGAGAACGAGGATATAGAGCGATACAGGGATAGAGGTGAGGCCCGAAAATTTTACCAGAAAGTAAGAGCAAATGGATACGGTAATGGCCTCCCCACCTGTAAGGACAGTGATGGAAATCTGGTCACGGATACGCAGAGTGTGCTGCACATATGGAGAGAACACTTCCAGCAACTGCTGGTTCCAGAAGGCAGCGCACGTGAAGTTATCACGCCAATTGTCGACGACGGCTTAGATTGCCCACCACCAAGTCAAGCCGAGGTAAGAAGACTAAAAAAGAACAAAGCAGCCGGTCCCGACGGTCTGCCCGCAGAGCTCTTCAAGTCCGGTGGCGAGGAGTTGATAACGAGCATGCACCAGCTCCTGCGCACGGTTTGGCTTAAGGAGTGCATGCCCGACGATTGGAATGTAAGCGTATTATGTCCTGTGCTGAAAAAAGGTGATCCAAGTGTGTGCTCCAACTACCGCGGGATCAGCCTTTTACCCATCGCATATAAGGTCCTGTCGAGTGTGCTATGTGAAAGACTAAAGCCAGTGTTATCCAACCTGATCGGGCCTTATCAGTGTGGCTTTAGACCTGGAAAATCAACAACTGACCAGATTTTCACACTTCGGCAAATCCTGGAAAAGACCCAAGAGAAACAGATCGACACGTACCATCTTTTTGTCGACTATAAAGCTGCCTTCGACAGCCCGATACGGCAGAAATTACTTGAAGCCATGGCTGAGTTTGGTATTCCAGCGAAGCTGATACGTCTTTGCGGAATGACGCTGACTGACACGAAGTCTTCAGTGAAGATTGGCAAGGACCTTACGGAGCCATTCTATACCAGACGAGGCCTAAAACAAGGCGACGGCCTATCGTGCGATCTCTTCAACATTGTGATGGAGATGATAATGAGAAAAGCTGCAGTAAACACGAGTGGCACTATATTCAACAAAAGCCACATGCTACACGCGTACGCTGATGACGTAGACATCATCGGTCGAAAACTGCGGGATGTGACTGCAGCCTTCTCAGGTATTCAGAAGGAATCAGCGAAAGTGGTCCTAACGGTGAACGAGGACAAAACGAAGTTATTAGTTTCAACGAACAAAGAATCTACTCAAGCTATACCAGATACTAATTCTACCTGTCTTAATGTATGGCTCAGAATCCTGGGTTATGACACAAGCGGATGAATCGGTTCTGGCAGTATTCGAGAGAAAAATACTCCGTAAAATATATGGGCCCATCATCGTTAACGGAGAGTATCGGCGTCGTATGAATCATGAGCTGTACGAGCTGTACACTGACATTGACGTGGTCAAACGCATTAAAGTGCAACGGTTGCGTTGGCTAGGTCATGTTGTACGCATGGACCAAAATGCTCCAGCTCGAAAAGTCTTCGACAATGAACTCGATGGACGGCGCAGAAGAGGGCGACCTAAACTCCGTTGGAAAGATCAGGTTACTGAGAACCTTACAGAACTTGGTGTGACTAACTGGAGAAGAAGCACAGAAGATCGAGGCGCTTGTAATATTTTTCTACGTGCGGTATATAATCCACTGGGATTGCATAGCGGTACCAGCTAAGTAAGTAAGTAAGTAATAACATATATTAAGTTGTATAATTGTAAAATTATTATAGTTTATTTGAATATCATACAAAATTTTACCTTACATATGTGAACTTTGAAAAATTATGCTTACCTCAACACTACTCAAACACTGTCCTTTGAAATTTGTTTAGACAGTTACAAAAGCTTACAAAATCACAATTTTTGTGGAATCGCTTACAAGTTTCATTTATTTGTTCTAATCTTATTTTCTGTGTATTCTGAGTACAAATACGCAATTTTCGCAGTTTTTTACTTGACAATGATATATGTACCAACTCAGCAAATACTCGTTTGTTACTCTAAGTACTCGTATAACATTTTCAATTTGCCTCTTAACTGAACGAATTAAGAACAAATTTGTGGAATACTTACTAAGCTTCATTAATGCGGTGAACTTGTACCAGCTTACGAATTTTACAATTGAAAGTCAATTCGATGTTTAAGCGAAGTAAACAAATTAGCAACGTGTGCGAGGACTGATGTGTTTAAATTAATGGCTTTTATGTAATAAATCTTATAAAATTGAATTTTGCATATAAATTCAAGTAAGAAGTATGTTAGTGGTCAACTAAAGTTGACACTAGTTTTTCCAAAGTTGGGGCTAACAGATTATATAGCATTTTTAAATATCTTTTGCAATGACAAACTTATAAATCTATATATATGTCTTATTTAGCGACTTTTAAAATTCAGGATACCTTAACTAATATATGAACAATATATGCAATCACATATCACAATATTTTCTATACATATCACCTAAAATCCGGTCAAAGCGATTGTTTAAACAAATTCAAATAGATTTTTGAAATCAACCATTTTTTTGCTGCCATAATCTAATATGAAATTACATATTTCCGTTATGCATCTTGATGATAGTAACAAAAAAACCTAAAACGGAAAACAGCATCACATTGTTCTCAACTTACAGATTCGCCTACTCATTTACATATGTACTTCTGTGCTGACAAACTCTTTAAAAAATCCATTACCTTTAAAAAATCCCTAATGTGTGGGAAATCGGCCATATAAATTTAGCATTCAAATTCAATTACATTTCTATTCTTTCGCCCATTACCATACACATGTCACATGTGCTTGTACTTGATTATCGTTATCGAAATGCAAAAAAAAAATCTCATTTACATATCAAAAGTGACAGTCGAACAAACAGCCATAAAACACATGATCAGAAACCTAGAAAACACCACAAACAACTTTCAAAAAAAAAAAAACATTACAATTCGGCCAACAAACAAATGCTGATCAGCGGAGTAAAAACACTCAGCAACAGCAACAAAAACTGTGTCACATTCTAACGAAGCAAAACATTCAATTTCAATTTACTGCATACTTGTTCGTATCTCCATTTGATGAAAAGAAATAATGAAGCAAAAAAGCAAAAAGAAAAAATGTGCGAGCGCTTTAAAACAAAACGTTCAACTCGCTGCAGCAGAAGCTTAAATGAATTTACAAAACAGAAATTGAAACAAAAAACCCAATATAGGCGTTGTTGCTCATCAGCCCCTCAATGGGAATTGGAGTATTGGAGCTTGCATGCGAACTACTGGCACAGCGAGCAGTATATGTAGTTTGGAGGCAGTAGTTACAATTACAAAACAAGACACAGTGGTTAAGAAGGACATGAATTATAAATTAACTGTGGGGTATTTAAAAAATGGGTTATTGTGCAATCAGTTATTGTTTGAAGACTCTTTTTATAGAATTGCCGCGGTGTCCTTACAAGACACTTTCCTTACATAAAAAACTATTATGAAACCACGAAGTAAAGAAAAAACATGTACCCCCAAATGTTGACAAAAACCGTAAACTTTATAAGGACCATGATTTAAAGATATGCACCTGGAACTTTTCGTCTAATGAATCATAAGCGGTGTGAGCTGTATAACGACATCGACAAGCGCTTTTAAATAAACCCAATGCGATAGCTGGGATTTGTTGTACGATTTGATGAAAATGCTCGTGATCGAAAAGACTTTGGTAAATAAAGTTTGAGTCTCCCTGCTCTGCGCCGTCCTTCAGGTTCGCTTTTAAACACCTTTTTCGCTGGAGCATTTACTTCCATGAACACATGTCACAGCCATCGTACTCGTTAGATTCAGACCCTTTTAGCTACGTCGATGTCGTAGTAAAGGTCATACAGCTCATGGTTCATCCGAAGGCAAAACTCGCCGTCGACACAGATATGTCTTTTCGGAGTATTTTTCGAATACTCCCAGGTTTTGTATGTCCGTTGACGTCAGTACCCACGATTCGGCAGCATACAACAGAACAGGTAAAACTAACACCTGATATAGCTGTTTCTAAGTATCCCGAGGTAAGGTGGTGTTACTAAAGTGCTGCCGAAGTCCGTAAAAACATCTATTGGCGAGCACTATTCTCCGCTTGGCTGACACTATTTTTCTTATTGACGGAAGATTCGAGGTAGGTAATTGCATCTACAACCTCAAAACAATAATTGTTAACGTTCTCGGTACGTCCCCATCGAGAGGACCCATTGTTTGTCGAAGTCATTATTTTTGTTTTGTCCTCATTGACCGCTAAACCCATTTTTGCTGACTCATTTTGTAGAGATGAGAAAACTGCAGTAACATTCCGCAGTTTTCGGAGAATGATATCTATATCATCGGCAGAGGCTAGTGGCATGTGGCTCTTGTGAAATATGGCGCCAGACATATTGACACCAGCCTTTCCCACCACCTTCTCCATAACTGTATTAAATAGTGTACAGGACGAGCTATAAGCCTACCTGAGACCTTATTGCGTGTTGAATGGTTCAGAGTAATCCTTACCAATCTTAACCAAGAATTTGGTGTTATCCAAGGTACATCTGCACAGGCGAATTAACTTTCCTGCTATCTCAGACATGGCTTCATATAACTTACTTACTTTTCATGAGTTTTTTTTCCAGGATTTATCGTTAAGTGAATATTTGATCCTTCGTAGATTTACCAAGTCTAAAGCCGTACTGATAAGTTCCAATTAGTTTATCTACAATTGGCATTAGACGTTCACACAATATGCTCGAAATGCTCGGACCTTGTACGCAATTGGTAATAAGATTATTCCTCGGTAGTTCTTACACTCAGTACGATCTCCTTTCTTGTATATGGGACAAAACAGACTAAGACTCCAATCCCCGGGCATTCTCTCCTGTAGCCAGATGTTCTCCATGAACTGATGCATGCTTCTAATCAGCTCCTCCCCACCTGCCTTATACAATTCAGCAGTGAGACCATCGGCTCCAGCCCTTTGTTATTTTGCAGTCGGGATATTGCCACACGTATCTCGCTGTGGCTTGGAGGAGGACTCTTAAAAACAATGTCATGGATTGGTGCGGTATCTTCTGGAGTGTTGTCCATATCCAGTAGACTGCTGAAATGTTATCTCCATATCTTTAGAACGTTATCCGGGTCCGTCACTTGCCGGCCATCGTTGTCCTTGCAGGAGGGCAACTCTGTTCCACGCATTCTCGTCTTAACTATCTGGTAGAATTTTCGGTTTTCCCCTCTTATTCGGAGCAACTCAGTGCACTTCCGTCTAAAGAAACGAGATGCCTCTCTGAAGTCGGCTATATATTGCCACTGCGAGGTAATATTGTTGGGGTTGGAACCTTCCGTAGCAATTGAGTTAGGTGGTTAGAATAGGCGTCCGCTACCTCTGTGGTCCGCGGTTTACCGATGTCCTGCTTTCGTTGTGCCTGGTTACATACGTTTTTCGTCATGCTTACCCTTGTGCGTACCTTAACTGCGGTGAGATAGTGATCGGAGTCAATGCTCGCACCCCTGATCACTCGTACGTCCAATCTGATTCCTCGTCAATTGATCTGGAGATATGAATATTTCTATAGTCAAATCTAGTGCTGCTAAATGCCATATTTCTTGCCGCAGAGTATTCAATCGGTCTGATGCAATTGTTCGACGTTTGGGTGTGCAGACTGAATTTTCCGATGGTAGGCTAAAATGTGTCTCCCTCCCTATTTTAGCATTTAAATCGCCTAGTACAATTTTGATGTCATGGCTCGGGCAACTGTCATATACATTTTATCGGCTCTCGTAGAACTCATCTTTGTCCTCATCGCTTTTCTCTTCTGTCGGAGCATGATCACATATACGTGTTATATGGAAAAACATAGTTTTGACACTTATGGTGGCTATTCGTTCACACACTGGATTTTCTGTAAAGCGGTTACGTCAGCCTTGTATACTTCGAGGACTTCCGCCAGTTAGATGGAGGCACCCTGTCTATACAGTGTTCTAACATTCCAGGTGCATATTCTCAAATCATGGTCCTTAATTCGATTGCGGTGATCTTCAACATTTTGGAGGTCCGTTTTATTATTTTCTTACTTATTTTCATGGCAATAGTTCAAAAGTCGGTAGCGGGTTGCAAGCCCAACGTACCACGACGCAGTTTTCTCCTCCTGCCAGGATTTTAATACAGCCGCCCATTCTGGGTCAAACGCTGACCAGCTACTGGTCACACTTAGCCGACGTGCCTGGGTTTTAGGTTTCGCCTCTCACAGTTGGGTGTCAAAGGCACGTTTCTAGGCGTCACCACGTGGAGGTACTCCGTTCGCAGTAGTATCACGAATACGGAGTTCTGTGGGTAGACTTGAAGTGTAATTGGCAAGGATCACTCTGGCTTTGCCAAGTTAAACCGATCAAAAGCTTTACCTTGCATCACACTCCCGATGACCATGGATTTCCGTTGCAGCTGCCAATCTTAGCTTTCATTTTTAATTAAATTTAAATTTTTAACATTTGCTTTGCCTCAAAACCACTGTGCAACGTCAAACAACCACTATTCGAATCTACTCAAGTTTGTACTACACACAGAAGTGCACCGCATAGTTTTGTATTTGTACTTAACTACCTACCTACCTACTTATTCGCATACAAACTTTCGTTTGCAGTAGGTACAAGTATTCATCCATCCACTCATGTCAGTATGAGATGTCAATAATTGAGATCGTTTTACATGATCGAATTTAGATTGACACATATTCGCTCTGGTAATATCGTATCTCTGATGGATACGTTAACGATCGATTGTGGGAAGCTTTACAATAGAGCAGCATCGGAATCAGTAGAGCAGCGACAAGCTTGAAGTGACACTGAAATTGTAAACCGATTCTAAAAACTGAACAAATAAATTCAGCGACAATTGCCGTTGTTGATTAAAGTAATAGTTTTTTGTTGTACATTTCGGTATTGTAAATTTATTTCTTTGACTTTTATATCAAATGAATTTAATTGAAAGAAAATTATGTGTAACATTTATTATGTGAAATTTGTCAAGCGAGTGATAGATTGTGGTTACAAGGAATGTGTAGATGATTTTATACAGCATGCTTAAAAAGAAACAATTTGTAAGTGTATTTATACAGTAACCACATATTTTATTCATGGTGTGCAAAGGGAAATTGTTATACAGTACCAGCCCGCTACAAGAAATAGAAGTTACTATACGTAACAAAAATTGTATATGATGAATGACCCAAATGTATGCGTTTTTTTTTCAAGCTTAAATAACACAGTACAAAATTTTTCATGCATTTGACTGCTCTAGCGACATCTTTCGCGCATGTAGAGCGGTGGGAGCAAAATTTATCAAATTTAGATTTTTGTATGGGAGCCCTCTTAGGGGGTGAAGATGGGCGTAGGTATGGTTGGGATAAATTTTAGGAGGGTAAAATTACTCGGAGTCGGTGATACATTTTACCCCTCTAGGAGGCACAATGGGAGCGGCAGGAGCAGATTTCATAAAATAATTATAAAAAATTAAAAAAAATTGTAAGGGGACCACCTAAGGGTTGAAGATAGAGGGTAGATATGTTCTGAGAAACTGTTTGCGATGGAAAATATTGAGATCGCTCATACATTTGACTCCTCTATGGCGGCAGCTAGAGCGGTGGAAGCAAAATTTATAAAAATTTGATTTTTGTGTTGAAGATGAGGGTAGGTATGTTTAGAAAATATATTTATAACTTACTTAATTTCCCTTTACACCCCATGAGTGAGGTATGGGATGCATCTCGCCTTGTTGTAAGTTAATACGCTTTTTATTTTAAATTCACAACACTCCGCATTGACTCGACACTTATACTTCGAAGTTGCTGTCGACAACATCAAGGTGGCTGCCAATAAAATAAAATTGAAGGTGACTGGAGCCGGGAATCGAACCACGGATCTACCGTATGGTAGTCGCGTGTTCTAACCATTATGCCATGGCCAGACCCAATATATATCTATATATATAAAACATGATGTGTGTATATTAGGGATATAACTTTTTGCAATTTTTTGCAAATATCCAAATGGCCCTAGCATAGTTGAATAGGCCATTGAAAATTATATAAAAAAATGGTATTATTTTTTCGCAGTTGTCAAAAAAGTTCACCCACCAAACGCGGTAAAGTTTTTAAATGATTTTTTTTAAAGAAAATTATATTCCGAGTTTGTTTTTAATACTTAAAAACAATGGATTTTAAAAGAAGCGCTTTAAGCGTTTTAAAAAATGCAAAAATTTGGACAAAGGCTTTGACCAAATTTAAAGATAGCACAATAATGTGGAGAAACATTCCAGATATCGTCATTCCATTACATCAACTGACCAAAAAAATGATAATTGTAAAATTTCATGCTTTAGCTGCTACAGAAAAATAAAAAAAGAGGTATAAAGTTATCTCAAAAGAACTTTGCGATTTGTGGAGTAAGATAAAAATTTGTCAGTTTACTATTATACTTTATTAATAAAGTATTTAAAATTTTTTATTTAAAATGAATGTTTTTTTTTTTGGAGATTTTAGAAAATCGTTTTCGTGGGTGAGGTTTTTTATCCGAAATGACCCCAAAATTATTTTATCGTAAATAACACAACCTTCGCCATTGCGTGGTACTAGGGCCAAAATTTGGTTATACCCCTAGTGTATATATGTAACGTATGGACTCGAAAACGGCTGGACCGATTTTGATGAAATTTTCAGGGAATCTTCCGAATAACCCCGCGAGTAACATAGGGTACACATTGTTTGGATTTTTCTACATTTAGGGGGTGAAAATGGCAATATTCGATAATATGCAATAGCGAAGCATTGCCGGGCCCACTAGTATACATATATATATCGGAGAATATATTAGGAGGGAATTATGACATTTAACCCATCTATGGGCGACTCTGGGGTAGTTGCGAGGCTTGATGTGGACTTTTTTCCCTTCACCCCCAAACTTTGACCACGATGCGCTGTCATTTTACCCCATTCCACCTCCGTCAAACTTTGATTTAGTCATTGTTTCTCCCAACCACACAAAACTAAGGAGTGGTTCGTATCCAAATTCAAATCGTATCCAAGGGCCTCAATACAACACTATCGCACCCCTATTGGGCATATCGCTCCCCAGCCAGCCAAAAATACAAATGAGGTTCAAACTTCTTGAAAAGTCCTGAAATTATTTTTGTAATAAGATGCTTGACTCATTTAATGCGTTATTATTATTATTTTTATTATTATTAGCCTTTAAAACAACTTGACAACATATATATTTATATCTTAGTGTCTAAGTCAGAAGCCGAAATGATTAGAGATTTCCATTCGCTTCGATCTTGTGCGCACCGTCTCCAGTCAGTCCTACCAAGCAGCATCAGTGATTCCTCCACCTGATCCTTCCAACGTAGTCGCGGTCTCCCTCTTTTGCGCCGTTCTTCGAGTTCTTGATAGAATAACTTTCGCGCTGGAGTTTCCTCATCCATTCTCACGACATGGCCTAGCCAGCGTAATCGTTGCACTTTGATTCGCTTGACAACATCAATGTCGTGGTATAACTCGTACAGCTCACGGTTCCTCCGAATCCTAAACTCGCCGTTTACGCAAATGGGTCCATATATTAATGCGTTACACTTTTTTAATACTACCTTTATTGTGGGGGTATATATCATTTGATACATGAAAAAAGGGTAGCGGATGAAAGTAGCCGTGTTAGTTCTTTATCTTAAGACCAAATTCGTTTCAGGATTTTTTGAACGATTGAAGCATGTCCGTCTGTCTGGCAGGCTGGTGAGCAGGATTACGCAAGTAAACTGTAATTGATACTTATCAGAATTTACCAGTATTATTAATATATTACATAATGAAGCAATAGGATTGTTAATGAGCTTAACCTTCTTGTATCTTCCATACAAAATGACACGTTTTTGGAAAATTAATATTTCTTCCATAACTTCTAAATGGATAAATGGAGGACATTTTAATTTGGGCAGTTTATTTAACTTTATATTAACAGACACACCTTCGGAAAACCGAAATCTCTGCCATTCTCCCCCATGCAAATCACCGAATTCACCTTCAAAGTTTTACATACATAGATTTGATGTAAGTACACTGAATGCTGTTATATTATGATATGTACCATTGGCTGATATGGTACCTTCTGGTACCTCCCATACAAAATGACCTAAAGGTTGGGTAAATTGTAAGGGCCGTTGTTGAATGTGAACCACGCCTAAACGTCAAGTTCTTTTCTGCATATGATTTGCCATATCTCAATATCATACTAACTCAATTTGAGCCATGGAAAGATACACGATCGAGCAACGCGTTAAAGTTATTCAGTCTTATTTTGAAAATGGGCGTTCAAATCAAAATGATTATCCTACACTTCGTGATTTTTTCAGTAAATTTAAACATCAAAATTTGCGTACAATCTGAAAAATCGTGCTAAAATTTGAGCACACCGGGTCTGAAGGAGATGTGAAAAAACCACTGCATGCGCGTACTGCTTGTACTGCAGAAAATATTGCTGCTGTTCGCGATAGTGTGGCTGAAGAGCCGTCCACCTCAACTCGTCGTCGTGTTCAACAATTGCACCTCTCACGCTGGTCGTTGATGAACATTGAACATGATTCAAGAACTAAAGCCTCTTGACCATTCCAAACGTCGTCAATGGTCAGAATGATGGCAAAAAATGGCAACCGTGGATGATCAATTTTCGAAGAAATCATCTTTAGTGATGAGGCACATTTTCACCTCAGTGGATTCGTCAATAAGCAGAATTGCCGCATTTGGGCGAATGATAATCGAAATGATTGTCGAAAAACCAATGCACCCACAAAGAGTGACTTGTTGGTGCGATTTATGGACTGGCGGCATAAATGGGCCGTATTTTTTCAAAATGAGACAGGTCAGGCAGTTACTGTGAATGGTATTCGCTATCGTGAGCTGATTACGAACTTTTTATGGCCCTATTTGGAAATATGGATGTTGACGATATGTGGTTTCAACAGGACGGATCCACGTACCAAACAGCTAACGAAACAATGGCTGTTTTCAGCGACAAATTCAATTGGCCGCCAAGATCATGTGATTTGACATCGTTGGACTTCTTTCTTTGGGGTTATTTGAAAGGTATGCGTCGATAAGCCAGCAACAATTCAAGAGCTTAAGGATGAGATAATTCGGCACATTAACGGCAAAGAACCTCAATTATGCCTCAGCGTTATCGATAATTTAGACCCTCGGATGGAGGTGTGCCGTCGAGGTCGCGGCGGCCATTTGGCCGATATTTTGTTCTATACATAATTAAACCATACCAATATTATCATACTAAAAATAAATAGCAATAATTTCCTAAATTATTTGTGTTTCATTCAAAATCAACATCGGCCCTTAAAATTTAACCACCCTTTATTTTTGGAAAACTTCTATTTCTCCAATAACTTCCGAAAGGAAAAATGCAGGATATTTTTATTTGGTCAGTTTGATTTTCTTGTACAATAAGGCAAAACCCCGAAAAGCTAAAACTTTTGCCACCCCCCCCTGACGTACCTCGCATGCAAGTGACCGAAATTACCCTCATATTTATACTGGCAAATTTAGTAAAATTTGTAAATAAGGTAAACGTTTATTGAACATTGACTTAAGAATAAAAATCGGATACGTTAAGCTACCCCAACTGGTGTCTCCTATAGAAACTGGGCATTTTCCGAAAATCATTTTTTCCCGTGTCCCAATTAGGTCAAACGTCAGGTTCTTAGTAAATTCTTTACTAATATTCGGCTAAGGAATATTTTATTTTTCGCAAATATGTTATAGTCAAATATTGACTGTGTGTGGGCGGCGCCCTGGCCCTTTTTGCCAACTTGGTTCCCAATAACCTGTTTATATCTCTACTATGCTGTGACATTTTCAGAACTATCAAACTCTAATTATGGCTTTTATAACGGTTTCTTTTGAATGGGGCGTGGCTCAGGATACTTTCACCCTGGCTGTAAGTCATACCAAATATCAGTTTTCTACCTCTTAAAGTTCATGAGATATAGTCTTTTAAAGTTTCAAGTTTTATACCACGCCCACTGATCCGATCCCTCATCCACACTTATTTTTAAGGCAATTGGAAAAACATTCTTCCAGACATTACGGTTTCCAAAATAGGGTCCAATGGGCTATGCCATGCCCACTTGATATGTCAAAAATTAAAGTACCATATTTTCACCACCAAAATCAGCAACATTCTGTGGTAGTTAAAAAAAAATTCGTCAAACCGTTTCCTAGTCTTGACGGTACGAACAAGCAAAAACAAACTTATTTTCTTATATAGATTTGAATTTTGACCTCTTTGGGGCACGGCTTCAAGTTGTCTGATTTTGAATAAATTTTTACCAAAGCCGTTTTATAACAGCGGGCATAACATTTCGCTCGAGGACTACCGAAAATCCAAAGATGAAATTTTGCTGCAAGCCTAAAGTCCAAAGATATTTAATTTAACTTTTTGCATTTGCTGTTTTTTTGTAACCATTTCTATAGTTTTACTATATGTCTCGTCAGGCCACATGACCGAAGTCCTACAACCGTTCTGCAACCGTTCACGCTTTACAAGCTTTACTTTTTGAAGTATATACCGTAACTAAAAAAATCCCCAAATGACTTGGCCCCATTACATCGAAACAGTTTTTTATGGATACTCCAATATTTTCACCCCACCACGATTTTTTGAAAAAAGAACCATTTTTACGGAGTCCATATTTCATAAACCGTTCGGAACTACTTCTTTTTGTCTTCGGCAAAGTTGTATATCTAAACCAGAGCAAAAAAAGCCTTAAATAGGCTGAACCAAAAAAATTGCATCCAGTGCATGAAAATTGCAAAAATATGGGAAAAAGGCTATTTTTTCATGATGTTTTCACCATGAAATTACACAGAACAACAATTTTTTGTAAACAAGATTTTAAAACACTTTTTCCATAGAAATAAATGCACATCGTGCAGCTGCCTCAAAGTAGTCCCTAGAGGGATAAAATGTATGATAGACCCCACTATTTTTTCCCTCCTAACATTTTTCCCAAACATACCTACCACATATCTTGACCCCCTAAAGGTACACCCATACAATTTTTTAACTTTGTTCCCAATGCTGCAATTTCCCCAAAAGTGCCCCTAGAGGAGTCAAATGTATGACCAACCTCCAATATTTTACAAGACGAACAGTTTGTCAGAACATAAATACCCCTTATCTTTAACCCTTAAGGTGGTTCCCATACAATTTTTTTATTTTTTTGCACCTATACTATCAATATATGTAAATACGCCAATATATGTCAATATATATCGAGAGACAGTGATTTGTAACTAAAAAAAGCACAACTATCGAGTGGTAAGGGGTTAAATCTAAAAAAAAAAAAATCGTTTAAAACCCGAATTATTAGTCTTTCGCCAAAAAATTCATAACTCTTAAAATTGTTTATCGATTTTTATGGTTGTAATGTTGTTTTCTTTGCAAAAGTGTCAGCTATATGAAAAAAATTCAAAATTAGGGTTTTCATTGCGTTTTCTTTTTTTCGTACGTCAATAAATACATTTTTCACCCCAAATTTTACAGAAAAATTGCAGTTTTTCAAGTTATTTAAATCGCTAGCATCGAAACGACATTACTTATTTAAAAACTTTCAAGGAAGAACTTGTTTAGAATTTTGTTGTCTTTAACTTAAGTGCTAACATATGAAGATCGGGTAAGAGATACCCAATATATTACCAAAATATGAAGCGCACCTCCAAATATTTAAAAGAAAAATTTTCAAAAATTTGTATAAAAATCGGCACCTAAGAAAATTTTTTAAAAATCATTTTCGTGTTAAGGAGGTCGAAATCTATGGAAAAAGTGTTTTGAAATCTTGTTTACAAAAAATTGTTGTTCTGTGTAATTTTATTGTGAAAACATCATGAAAAAAAGCATTTTCCCATATGTTTGCGATTTTCATGCACTGGATGCATTTGTTTTGGGCCGGTCTATTTGAGGCTTTTTTGCCTAAGACAAAAAGAAAAATTTCCGAACGGTTTATGAAATATGGATTCCGTAAAAATGGTCCTTTTTCAAAAAATCGTGTTGGGGTGAAAATATTGGAGTATCCATAACAAAATGTTTCGATGTAATGGGGCCAAGTCCTTTGTGGATTTTTTTTAGTTTCTGTATATACTTCAAAAATAGCTGGGTACCAAGGTGGCACCAGACAATGACCTTAGAAATGTTACTTAAGTAATTTCGGTTAAAAATCGTAAAATTTCAATAACTAGAGAGTTAACAATATCATACTTAGGGTAGGGTATTTATCAGTTAGTTCATCTCACTGAAATTTATGTATTGGTTCACATTTTCCAATGAAATTAAGGAAATGTTGTTTACATATGGTGCAATTAAAAATAAATAATATTATAAAATTCTCTGCTGTCGAAACTGTTACTACAGTATAACAAAACGCCGTAACAAAACGGAAATATTTATTTCCTAGTATTATTTTTTCTTTAATTAAGTATATTATTATTTTATATGTACGTAATTTCATTTGCTTTGTTTTATTGTGAATAAAGCATTAAGTACCTTAAGCTAACTAGTTGCAGAAAAATAACTCGTTGATTATTGTTTTCCTGGAATTTAAAGTTCATTAACCCTTTTCACGTCTCTTTTAAGAGAACTGGTTCCAAGCCAATTTATATTATAATTATTTCCCAATTTACATTATTAACTATTGCCAAGTCAACGGAATGTTGAACAATAACATAAATTAAATCTTATCTGTCAATAGGTCAGATTTCAGAATCAGAAATCGAAATAGATTATTCTAACAAAACTTAACAGATTAGAAATGCTCGATGCTCTTGGCTGGCTACTCAATGTGGTTGAGTTTGAACTCGAGTTAAGAGATTGTGATGGCTAGAGAGCAAAATAAGAGTTGCCAACTTAAAAACAAAGACACTCCCTCTCTGACTGAAACTCAGCTTGAGTCTGAGTCTCAGACGCCCAAAGAAAATGTGGAACAAAGAAAACTCATTGATAACAACAAGAACGCAAGAGAATCAACAATAATAACAATAATACTATTAAATACAGAAGCAAAACAATGATGGTAAGTTTTTAGTTGTATTGTTTATTTTATTTATATTTTGTTTCAAACTTAAAATTATGGAATTTATGGAATTAAAATACACTTAGTTACTAATTGAATAAAGCTATTCGAGCGAACGGATTTGACAGAAGGCACAGACTGGATGTTCTTGAGGGTTAAGTCTTTCTTTTTATACAAGATTTAGTAGAACTGTGATGTAATACAACTCTGTATGCAAACTGGTTAACACACACTTTTTAGCCACATTCCTACCACCACCAACACACCTACAATGGATAGTATAGGTGTTTGGTAAACACTGGTGGCACCGTTACACCCATCCGAACTACACGTATAAATGCACGATCTGTAGTCCATGCGATCACCTTTGTTCCGCACATAGTCGCAATAGTTGCCCAAATCTTTGGAAGAACAAAAACGCTTGGCTCCGATGCCGCCTTCGAAGCGTCCAACATGTTTTATACAGAACTTGGCTTCGTGGACATTTGAGCAGTTTTGCGGCTGGATATCGGGTTCATCGAAACGTTCAAACCACTCGCCACACTGAAAGGGGCTATTGGTATCGGAGGCATCGCACACGTAACACTCGATGGCCACCGTCGAACCCAAGATGGCGCATATAATTGCACTTTGTAGTAATATAACTTTCCACATTATTTTGTTTGGGGTCTTCTTTTACACGTCGCTGAACGACAACAAAAAATCAAAATACACAACACAACTTGTCCCCGTCTCAGACTTGCTTATGATTTTCAGTCTCTAAGCCTGTCTGTGTCTGTCTATCTGACAGCTAAAAGCAACAAAACACTCAAATGTCAAACGAGTACTGACGTTTCACAGTTGCTTTAGTATTGCCATGGCGTCACTTAGGGCCGGTTTTGCACAGAAAATGCTCTGCTCGCTGCCACTTGGCCGTTAGTAGCTTCCCTTGAGTTGTCTCTCTCACTCTTGAGTGTTTCTCTTTTAAAACTCTCTTCTAAGATGAGTTTATACTTTGTACACATTCACAACTTTTTCGGGCCTAACACAATAAGCCATTTGTATGCAGAGCTCAAGTTCTTGTGCTTGTTGGCCATTTACAACAACTGGAGACGACACAACGACGATTCCAATGTTTTGTTTTGTTTTCTTTCCTTTTTGGGCATTCTTGTTTCCTCGACAACGCAACGTCATCAGTTTTTGGTCTGTTGCGTAGTTACCATGGCTATTACGTTGTTGTTCTTGTTGTTGTTGGTGGTGATGATGTTGCTGTTGTTATGGTTGAGGGTACATCGCATGAAGCCTGTGCCAGGGTGGTGGAAATAATTATAATCTTTAGCTGTTGGCTATAAATAACACGCATTTAAGGAAGGATGCTCTTGCCCAAGATTATTGCTGCGGCGTCATTATGTCGTCGTTTGTTTTTATGCAACACTTATTCACTGGACGTGAAATTGACTGGGCACTAATCAAAGAGACAAACAATCAATTATGGAAACGTTGAAATATTTTAATAATGAAATAACAAAACGTTAAAATTTCAAATATGCAATTGTTGATAAATGAAAATATTTATATTGACGTGTGTGTTTACTCATGGATGATAACAATATGTCACAAAATTTTAAAAATGTCTGTATCCGGTACATTTAATAATTAATTTTAATGTAAAATATCACGCTGAATCAAATCTGCTCTCAGATATGTGGAATGTAGAACAGTTTTTGAGATATCGTAAAATTTCTGTTTTGAGTGTTTTGAAAAATGGTAGGTCTACTAAAATGCCATTATCTCTCGTTTTAGTTCACCAATGTCTGTAAACTGACACAAAAATAAAAGATAATAATCTTTTTCTTAAAAAAACGATAGCTGTTTAAAATCCAATTATAAATGGCAAAGTTCTTGCACTTCAAAGTTAGATTTTTGTAAAAATTTAGACGATTCTTCAAGATTATGCTGCCTTTCATACGTTTTTTTCCGTGTTGCCGTAAAAATTTCTCCGGTCTTAGACAATTACGTGATAGAATAATATCTTAGAAACATTTTTTGCCCTAGGTCATCAAAATCGGAATTTCATCCGTGAGTAGCCGTACGTAGAAAAGAATTCCAAACGCTTCGGCCTTTTGCTTTCCGTAGATAGTTCGTTAGATAATAACTGTTTCACCTGGACCATCCAACGAAGTTACAGCGCCGCCCTTCAAGGACTTTTCGGGCTGGAGCATAGTCATCCATTAGTACAAAGTATCCAAGCCAGCGCATTCGGTCTATTTCAATGCGTTGTGCAGCTCATGGTTCTTTCGACAAGGGTACTCGGCGTGAACAAGGCTCCCACAAGAGATTGATCCGCCCTTTACCCAGGATTCTGCGCGGTAGAGCAATACAGTTAGGATCAGTGTCTGGTACAGTTGTATCGTTGTTCATCGAGATAGGGCTTTGTCTCTTGATTTCCAGGCTGACATTATTATTTTTGTTTACAGCGGAGCCAAGGTAGACAAAATCATCTATCACTTCAAAGGTATAGGTCTCAACGTTGACGCTGCGTCCCGAACCTATTTCTGCCGACTGCTTCACAACGCTCAAAAAGGCCGCAGTTATATCCCGCTGTCCACGGCCAATATTATCTATGTCATCGGCATGCGTCAGAAGCATGTGACTTTTGTAAAAGATGGCACCAGTCCTGTTTACTGCAGCCTTCCCCATGACCATTTCCATTACGATGTTATATATTTGCAGTACAATCTGAGTGTCCGTGACCAGATTTCCGTCTCTATCCTTACAGGTGGGGATCCCTGTTCCAAAACCTTTGCTTTTTACCTTTTGTGGAAAAACTTTCGGGCTTCACCTTTATCCCCGTAATTTTCGATATCCTGGCTCTCTCTTTTCTTTCATAGACGCTTTTTTCGCCTGAAGAGGCATCAGCATGCGTTCCCATTGGGTGCAGTTTTGCCCTGTATGCAGCATTCTTGTCCTCAGACATTCTTCGTCGTACAAGTACGATCGTTGCAGCAGTGGTCATAGAATTTGCAATATGCTGCCACTGGTTTTTGGGAACATCAAAATTTAGCGGGGTTTATTTGAAGTAGTTGAGAGAGTTGGTTGGAGTAGGCATTGGCTATTTCGGTCGTATTCAGCTTTGTGATATCTTGCCTCCTCCGCGTTTGGTTACCAGCATTATAGGCACAACTTAATCGCGTGCGTCCTTTGGCGGCAACTAGATGATGATCCGGGTCAATTTTAATGTAATGTGCATGACAGCGGTCATACATTTCCTCCAGGCGCTCATAGAATGCATCTTTATTGTCATCATGTATGTCTTCCGTTGGTGCGTGTACACAGATCAGATCAGCACAGATCGCCTTGATGCGAATAGTGGCTATTTGATCACTTACGGGGTTAAAGCACAAGACCAGACGTTGAAGTCTCATGCGGACTATGATACCACATTCAAATTCGAGACTTTCTGCATGCCAGTTGTAAAAGATGTCGCAGTTCCTTCATCGTGTGCATCACTGTCCCGTCCATCTCATTTCCTGTATGGTGATGATGTCAGCCATGTATATGTCGAGGACATCCGCCAGTTGAATAGAGCACCATCTCTGTAGAGAGTTCGGACATTCTAGGTGCATATCGTTTGTGGGCTTCGGCAACATCTGGGGGTTTCTTGTTTTTTCTTTTCTTCGTGTTTTGATAAAAATTGGAAAGTGACTTATTAGGCCACCGCGAAAGATCCTAGTTTGTTGGGGCTGCTAAAACCACTAAAAGAGCCGTTGTGTTGAGCTTCAGTAACTTCTGTTGCCTACTTCCTAAAACGCATCGGTGGTAGCATGCCGTTTAGGTTATTCAACATTGTGCCTTTTCACATTTGCTAACTTTGAACTGATGTTCAATGGCATTGCCCGGGGAATACGTGATGTCTCGGACGTTCTAAACTGCTTGGGGACCTCCAGAAATACTTAAATTAGAAAATTCTCCATTCCCTACTTATATAATTTTATATATTTGTGAAATCTCCTTATGATTTCCGTACTGTACGTATTGGTGCGTAATGGCCCTACCTGCAAGGCTTTTAACATATTCATTCTCTGTGGCATGGCCCACTCTAATGTATGGATATGTATGCGACAGTAAAATTTGAATTAATAAATTCTTCCTTCAGTTAATTGCCGCTAATGTCTCATCTGCGTGTATCCAAGTGGTGTCGCAGTATTGACACAAGTACTGGGATTACTGAGTGGATAGCGTTGTACCTGCAGGGCGACCAAAATTCCGTTGGAAAGACCAGGTTACTGAGAACCTTACAGAACTCGGTGTGACTAACTTGAGAAGAAGCGCAGAAGATCGAGGCGCTTATAATATTTTTCTACGTGCGGTATATAATCCACTGGGATTGCAAAGAAGTACCAGCTAAGTAAGTAAGTAAGTAGCTTTGTACCTGTACATAATATACAAAAGGAGGGTATCAATCGCTAGCAACAAAGTCAAATTCATGTTGTTCTTTAATATGTTATTACCAGGGCCAACAAAAGTATGGAATGCATACTTGCATATGCAAATGCATGTTACAGTCGTACGTGCATGGTTTGGGGGTTTATGCATATAAAAGCATATTTTTAATGAAATTTATTTGAAATTAAATATATTCAGTGAATAAAATTATTTGCAAATCTAAATTTATCGTTTTTAGTGTTAGGCGTTAGGCGTTTTTAGTGTTTTTTGTGAATATCTAATGCGCATATTTTTAGTTTTTTTCGTGCATATTTGTGTTGGCCCTGGTTATTACGGAAGTGGGAATTTCTTCCAATTTCTTAACACATAAATCTGTCCCTCATAAGCAAACACTTAAAAAACTTAATTTCCCTTTGCACCCCATGAATGAGGTATGGGATAGCTTCTCGCGTTGTTGTGAATTAACACGCTTTCTATTTTTAGATTCACAACTAACGGCACCTACTTGTTTATCGACGAATGCGAACGTCACTGTTTTGAGAAGCTCTTACTAGACACGCCGATTGAATCGACGCTTAATACTGCGAAGTTGCTGTCAAGCAACATTCGAGGGGAGCCGACAATGAAAGAAAAATTTATCTATTTTTTTTTTTTTTTTTTTTAAGATGACTGGAGCCATGTTTGAACCTGCGATCTCCCGCATGGTAGTCGCGTGTTCTAAACACTATGCCACGGCCGGTCCCAATAAGCAAACACAGATCTTAATAATAAATTATTTGAATATATATTTCATAATTTATTAAAAACTAAACAGTTGTAAAATTGTTATTAGTTTCAGTAATGTTAATTTTTTTTGTGTAAAGTTTTTCTAATGTTTAAACTTTTTCCGTTATATTTAATTACATTCATTATATTAATTTTAATTATTCCAAATAAAATTCCCACAATTATACACTGTTTTGCTATAAATGTCAGTAACCTCCGGTACAGATGTGTCAATATCCTCAACAAAATAATATTATTCATTTGTTTTAATAAAATATGCAAAGTTAATCGGCAATTACTTCATCACCAACACATTTGCGTATAATCGTTGGCTCAGCGATGAGTGACCGAACTGAGTCAATAATAACCAGAACATGTGAAATTATTGTTATACATATTATGAAATTACGAATATAATGAGGAAATCAGTTATACAGTATATACCATTGTTCAATTGACAATAGCATTGTGGATTAAATAATGAGACTTTAAAAATGGGCAAACAATATTGTCAATACTGTAAGAGCTGCTATCCACCAGATCTGGTATAATATTTCAGAACGATTTTCTAAGCTTAGCACAAAAACTATTGGTTATACTGAAAGAGTTGCTATCCACCAGATCTGATGTAATATCTTAACACGAATTTCTGAGCTTACCACAAAATGTATCCTCTTTTCTACATCTGTATACTAATTATTGTATCAAAATTTTGCACGCATCGAAAACGACAAAGATATTTCTAACGAAAACAAATTTATTCACAGATCATTGCCCCCGCTGCGAAACACGGCAGCACAAACATTTACCGCTTTAACTTAATTTGAATTGAAATCACGTTTCGTTGTCTCATGCCTTCACATGGGCCTGATTACAATGTTTTTATTCCATAGTTATGTAGTACAGCCATATTCGATATCGACAGTCAATGGGTGCGTCAATATATGTTGTGAACACTATGTGGAATGGTGTAAACGTGTGGAATGGCGGTCATCGTTGTAATCCAACATACGGATGGAGCATGTTAAAGCAACTTGTTGCTGTTTCTCTATACTGAATGTTAACATTCTACTTATAGAGAAGCAGAATACAAAATACAAACATAACATAACCAAATATAGACAGAGAACAGGGAATTGTATGGAATGTCAACTAACTATTGTTGTGTACCAGACCAATTTTCTTTAAGCCTTTTAAGAAAATATTTGCTTTTCTTAGACACCCTATAGTAGAAAATAGTGAAATGTTGATATGAAAAAAGGAAGTAATATTTAAATGGAAAGCGATCTCTTAAATTAGACCTTATGTATTAGCTGATATAATGCTGATGATACAAGGAATTCAACCAAAGTCATGGGATTAGTGAGATCATCGTTGTATATAAGAGAATCAGCTTTTAACTATTGTTTACATATTTTTTTTTGCAAAATTCTTATTTTTGAATGAAATATTTAATAACAAATATTTATCATCGAAGCACGCAACTGAGGAAGGCTATGATGTATCCTATAATTTAAGATTGTGTAAATTCTTACAGTTCATCTCAGTCGTCTTTGTCGACAGGCATTTGACGATTCTTGCGCATTATTGTAATTGCACATTGAAAATCCCAAAAGGAATAGCACCAACGATGTCTGTGCGAGAAAATAATGACAAGTCGTTACTTTATGCAACTAGAAGATACCACAAAAGACATACAATTAGACATTATTCGAAAAAGAAAAGAGTAGATAATGTTATGCATTTTACGCAGGGTTTTTAGTTTAGGTCTTTTTTAAACTAACACTAAAAATGACCAGACGACTACATGTTGGATATTTTCTACACAGCCAACTTTAAAATAAAATATAACATTTGGCAAATAAAAAAACAAGAATACAAATTTTGTGGAACCAACCAACCAATCAACAGACAATCCAATAAATCCCAAATTGTTTCCTAATACTTCTTAAACTCCTATTGGTACCTGTAACTTGTATTATGTATATTTAATTTATTTACTAAAAAGCTTCCGCTTTACGCAAACAGAGGCTCGTGTCTTATTAGCCATTTGTCGTGCCTGATAGCGAACTAAACAACTAACCACAAATCTCTTCTCATCGTGTTCGAAATTAGCTTTAACATAATTATATCCACTGACAATCGAAAACAAAACAAAAGCGCAAAGATACCAACAAACGACAATAAATAATTGTGTCATTAAATTTAATATGGTTTTCATTAAAATAAAATAACAACAACAGTATGTTCTTCTTTTCTGTCATTCCTGTTTTGTGGACACCACTCATCAATATTCGATTGACAGTTTGCGACATCTTCAGTGTGATGTGTTAAGATCATCACATCGTGAAGTTATTTTAAAATAACAGAGAAACTTTTAAAGAGTATCTGACTCTGCTTGTCGTATAGCTACAACATAAATATGAAGACGCACATTAAATCAGCTATCACAATAATGTTAAAGTTTTGAGGTCATTCAACTGTGAAAAAAGCTTACGCATTTATCGGATGTAAGTGTTGTTTGTTAAGATGATGATCATTACAAACATGATGGTACGTTGAATGAGTTATGGAGTTTTTTGCTTGAAGGATTTTCATGGTCGACGCAAACATTATTGCATTTGAGAGCCACATGTTGTGGGACTTTGTAAGAAAAAGGAATTACTAGATGCCTTTGTCGAAAGGTATGTATTACGTTGAATAACACCGAGCGAAACAAAATATACCACTATTTCTCTGGTAGGAGTAGATGAGTACAACAATAATCTGTTTTTGAAATTTCCCTAACATACCCAAAATTGTGAATTTCGGGTAAAAAGCCGGTTTTTCGTTTCCTTTACTCACTTATAAGCCAGTAACGGGGTGTAATGTAAACCGAAATTAAGTTTATCAGCTGGTTTGGAAAGAGGACACTGCGGCCGGCCTTTGCAACGATACATACAGTTATGTAGGTAACTTTTGAAATCTGTCTGCTTTTGCATCAAAATCGCAAACTTTTTGAATTTTTTCACTAATTTTTAAGTTTAAAAAAGTTACCATACAGAACAATGGCATCAGACTGATTGATTTCTCTGCGGCAAGAAATATGGTAGTTATCAGCTCTAGATTTGACCACAGAAATATTCATAAGGCAACATGGTTATATCCAGATCAATTGACGAGGAATCAGATAGATCACATGGTAGTCGATGGAAGGCACGCATCGAGTGTTCTGGACGTTCGAGGGATCAGAGTTGCGAACATTGACACCGATCACTACTTTACCGCAGTTAAGGCAAACTGCGCACCACAGAGGTAGCGGACGCCTACTCCAACCAAATAACTCAACTTCTACGGAATGCTCCAACCCCTGATAATAGTACCACGCAGAGGCTATATATAGCCGACTCCATATAACAGACTGCGAGAAGCTTACTTAGGTCCTCAAAGCCGTCTCAAAAAGATGCCTGGTACGATGATGAATGTCGCAATTAGAGTGTTCAAAACCGAAAACCGTCAAACCGGTTTTATTCTCCGAAACCGTATGCTGGTTTCTTCAAAAAAGCCAAATTCGAATACCCGATTTAACCGGTTTTTTGATGTCGGTTAACCGGTTTTTGAAAAAGGAGTATTTTCACAGAACATTGCCAGGTTAAATATAGGAAAATCAGCATAGACGGTTGTTTATGCTTATCCGATATTTTTTAAATAAATCATGCTAACTTACATTTTAAGTTTTGCAGGAAACGCGTTCAAAGTTTATGAGTAATATAGATTCCACTTATATATTAACTTAAAATTTCCTAATAACTTCTGTTTGGATGAAGTGGATATAAATTGAGGCAAACTGATTTCAAAAGCTCTAAGTAATTGAAAGGTTTAAAGTATCGATATTCATATTATTTCATATTTAATTGAGTATTTTGTTTTTTTAGCAATTTCCGAAGAACCGAACGAAACCGGTTAACCCGGTTTTTTACTAAATCATATATTCGAAAACCGATTTGTTGGAAAAAGGTATTTTTCGAATAAACCGGAAACCGGTTTTATAAAAAAGTCAAGTATTTTAACACTATAGTCGCAATGCCACAAGGGAGACGGTTGCTGCATACAGGCCGAAACTGCAGCCAATGGCAACACGAGCTGTTCGTAAACGGCACATTGAGAAGAGACAAGAGGCAACTCGTCTTTTCAGACGGGAAAAGAAGGAGCTAAAGAAGAGACAGGAAGAGTGCACAGAGTTGCTCCGTAGAAGTAGAAGGGAAGCTCGAAAATTCTACCAGAAAGTTAAGTCGGGAATGCGTGGAACGGGGTTACCCTCCTGCAAGGACAGCAATGGCCAGCTAGTGACGGACCCGGATAACGTTCTGAACAAATGGAGAGATCGTTTCAGAAATTTACTGGATACGGACACCTCTCTAGAAGACCCCGCTCCAAACCATGACGATGGTATGAACTGTCCACCTCCGAGCCAGAGCGAGATACATGTGGCAATCTCCCGCCTTAAAAACAACAAAGCAGCTGGAGCCGATGGTGTCCCGGCTGAGTTTTTTAAGGCAGGTTGGGAAGTGCTTGTTAAAAGCATGCATGAGCTCCTGGAGAACATCTGGGCAGAGCATGCCCGTGGATTGGAGTCTCTGTCTGTTATGTCCCATTTACAAGAAAGGAGATCGCAGTGAGTGTAAGAACTACCGTGGAATAAACCTATTACCAATTGTGTACAAGGTCTTTTCAAGCATATTGTGAGAACGCCCAAAGCCAATTGTAGAAAATGAATTGGACCTTATCAATTCAACAACAAATCCTGGAAAAACTTCATGAATAGCAGATCGACACCTACCACCTCTCCGTTAAGGAATAGGCTATATGAGACCATGTCTGAGTTTGGTATTAATGCAAAACTAATTCGACTTTGCAGATGTACCTTGGGAAACACCACAACCTCCATTAAGTTTCGTAAGGATAACTCTGAAGCATTCAACACGGATAGAGATCTCAGGCAGGGCGATAACTTGTCCTTTACACTATTTAATATACATAGTTATGGAGATGGTGATGAGAGGGGTTGGTGTCAAAATGTCTGACACCATATTCCACAAGAGCCACATGCCACTATCCTATGCCGATGATATAGACATCATTAACCGGAATCTTCGGGATGATACTGCAGTTTTCTCATCGCTCGAACAAGGAGTCCTTTCGATGGGTACGCACCGTCAACGTTGAAAATTATTGTTTTGAGGTAGTAGATAAGTTTACCTACCTCGGATCTTCCGTCAGCAAGAAAAATAATGTCAGCTAAGAAATCAAGTGCTTACCAATAGATGTTTTAACAGACTTCGGCAGCACCTTAGTAACACCATCTTATGTCGGGATACTAAGAAACAGCTATACCAGTTGTTAATTTTAACCGTTCTGCTGTATGCTGCCGAATCGAAAGTGCATATGACAACGGACACACAAAACCTGGGAGTATTCGTGAAAAAAGTACTCCGAAAAATATATGGACCTCTCTGTGTCGACGGTGAGTTTCGCCATCGGATGAACGATGAGCTGTATGAGCTTTACCACGACATCGACGTAGCTAAAAGAGTCAGAATCCAACGACTACGATGGCTGGGACATGTTGCCAGAATGGATGTAAATGCTCCGGCAAGCAAGGTGTTTGAAAGCGAACTTGAAGGACGACGCAGAGCAGGAAGACCCAAACTTCGTTGCATGGACCAAGTGGTAGGCGACGTGTCACCATCTAGTATGACAAACTGGAGAACGCACGCAGAAAACCAAAGCGTGAGGAAATTTTAATACTTCTGTCCTCTAATTTATGAACCATGTTCGTAAGTTGTAATGGGCCACTTAAGTTTGTAAATAAGTAAAGGGTTTCCCAATGAGAGGTGTTATTGTAAATGGCCAGCTATTTCGGTAGCTGTCATTTTTGGAGCTTTTATTCTTTGACATCTGACAAGTAGAAACTACGCCATTATCAAAAATGGAACGATACACGCTTCAACAACGCATTGAAATTATTAAAATTCACTACGGTCGTCGTGAAGCATCTTGTCGGACCGCAATACAGAAATTGATGGAAAAATTCGAGCTGTCGGGACAAGTTAGTGATGTTAATAATAAAACCCGTGCACGTCGCTCAAGAACAACTGCGAATATTACTGCTGTAGCCCAAAGTTTTGAAGAAAACCCATGTTTGTTCCTCCTCGTCTTTCTATGGAACTGGGCATTCCACAAACGTCATTACACCGTATTTTGCATAAAGACTTGAGTCTTAAGGCTTGTAAAGTTCAGTTAACACAAGAACTCAAGCCGGTCGATCATCAACAACGTCGTGTCTTTGCTGATTGGTTCCTTGAAATGCATGAAAATGATCCGGAATTCTATCGAAAAATCATCTTGACTGATGAGGCCCATTTCCACCTCGGTGGATACGTCAACAAGCAAAATTGTCGCATCTGGGGCTTGAAAAAGCCAAGATTTGTTGTTGAGAAGCCTCTCCATCCTCAACGTGTGACTGTTTGGTGCGGTTTATGGTCCGACGGAGTCATTGGACCTTACTTTTTCGAAAATGAGGTTGGATCAACAGTTACGGTGAATGGATTGCGCTATCCAGAGATGATTAATGGTTTTTATGGTCGGAGTTGGGTGGTATTGGTCTGGACAACGTTTACTTTCAACAAGACGGCGCTACGTGACACACAAGCGACGAATCACCTCTCGAAGAGGTGATCACAATTGACCGCCGAGATCTTGTGATTTAACACCTTGCGACTTCTTCCTTTGGGGCCACGTGAAAGATACGGTCTATGCTAACAGACCAGCGTCGATTCAAGACCTCAAAGATCAAATTCGTGATGCTATCAAGGACATAGGGCAGCCACTTTGCGATTTGGTTATGAAAAATTTCATGAAAGGATATGGTTCCGCAAGCGTGCTCGTGGTGATCATTTTGCTGGAATTGTTTTCTATTTTTAACGGCTTACCTTCCTCTTTATTATGAAATAAACATCCGATAATTTTTCTCAAAAAATTTAATTTTTCTTTGAATAGCAAAACAACATCTCTTATTGGAAAACCCTTTATTTCAAAATGTTGTGTCAGAATATTTTGTAGGGCTTTAAAATCTGTTAGTAGTGCAAATGTGCCTTTAGTATCGTATTTGTAGCTCTACATTAACTATAATTGAATGGTATGCGAAAATTAACTACATATTAGCTTCCTATGCCAAGCCAATGATAAATGCATTAATTAATCGAAAATTAATACGAAACTTCTCAAATGTTTTAATAGTGCATTTTAACAGTTCACAACTTCTGCCTGCATCTACCTTAATTTGCATAGCATTAGTTTATGTATTTAGTGGTTAATGATGGCCATTGTTGAACAAATCGACATATGCTCAACCTATTCCAATAACACGCCTGTGTGCCAAAGTTTGTCCTTTGCACATTGCCAATTTAAAACCTTTAAATTTGGTCAGCACGTTTATCGTACAAACAATGATTTTGTGCTAGCCGATGTTATCTACCCAAGCGTACAAAGAGTTTCGGGTGCTGCAATTGTGCCATACGCGTATCATCGAAATCTGGTATAACCAGTCCTTATAGTTTAAAGTTGACAAAAACACCTCAAATTCGCACATGTGTCACAGTGTGTGAAAAAGGACGACCTATGTAATTTCCTCCCCTTTATGTTTGAGGGAAATTTCACTACACATTTATCGAAGTAAATTAAAAACATGCAGAACATTCCGTTGTATGTGTTGGTCGAATTATTCGAAGTGAGAAAAGCACCCCTAAGGTTTAAACAATTTCCAGCACCGCATAGCAAAACACTGTGTATGTAACGAGGTTAATGTGATCAGTAGGGAAAGTTTGCATATTTGCATAAATCTCAGAATTGGTTAATAGTATAAACAAACAAAAGCAATTGCCTACAACAAAATAATTAATATGCAAGAAATATAGCATCTACTAAGAATAGAAAACGAAGCAAATAAAATGTTAATTTAAATTATGAATAATTCATATGATGTAAAAACTAAGAAATGTGTAAATATATATGAAATACCGATGGAGAAAATAATAATATCAACAACACTCGTACAAAGTGATGATCTTAAAAGATCTTAAAATTAATTATACTGGAGTTCAATAACCCTTGGCGAAATATTCTGTGAAACAGCAGGAACTATATTTAAAGATTCTCATAGACATCTTATATGGAAAAAATTTAACATATAAAAGTATTAGGCGATCTATTCACCTTCTTTGTTACAAATGATCCTTAATACCATTATATTGATTTTATCAGTGTTAATTCCGAGAAGTTTAGATAAAAATTGTACTTCTATTTAAGGAACGCAGAGGACGAATTCATTGTTTGTATTTATCAAAAATATATCCTCTTACGTTACATAAGCTTTACACCACCTTTACATCTATTACATACTTAAAATTTTTTTGTATTTCTGTTGATATAAGTCTCTCAAATTTTGAACTTTTTATATCGTTATGATTTGTTTTAAAAAATCAAGTATTTGAGATTAATACATTTTTTTACTGAGATTAATTACCGCACTTTGCATACCTCCTCCATGACTGAGTACGAATATCTGATGCTGCTTTCATCTCCGTTGTACTCAACATATTTGTACTATGTATATTGCTACTGCCGTTTCTACTGCATATGCGTAGTCAGACACCGCACAACGTACATCATTTCAAAATCCATTCATCTTTAACCATTTTAAATAGGCTTCGTCTGTCTGCAATGCATGAGACTTTAATTATGACATGATGTCGTTGTGTTGCTGCTGCCCCATAGAACCACAATAATGTAGTTCGTGTTGTTTTTGTAATTCTTTCCTGTATATTTCACAACTCACAAATTAACCAGGGTCATACATGGCTTTTCATTTAAGTCTCTCCACTCGAATGTTTTTTTTATAAGCCCGAGGTCTCGGTCTGAGTGTTTGCATGCACAACTTACAATCGAACAGACAAACTCCAGAAGGGGTCAGAAGAGTTTGAATGGCTCAACAATTGAAATTATATATACTGTCGCTGCAACACATGATGACAACATCACAAACAAACAGTATAAAAAGCAAAACGTATTACATATCTATTATTATGATGACGAAATTCTACGCATCAGTTGCGTTACATTTTCATGTTTCGAACGCTGTACTTAAGATAAGAGCATTTGAGTGAAACTCTCATTTGGCCCAATCACTTTTTGCCCTCAATCTCTTGTGGATGTATTACAAAGAGTGCTTGTTGTAAGTCTCGACATTCATGTAGAAATTTCAAACAAAGAATGAGGTTATAGGTCAATTAAATAAAAATTGAGAAATGCCAACGTGTGAGAAAATATAATAAGGAATTTGTATTGTAGGTAAGCAAAAAATAAAATATATTCGTGTTATATGTAAATGAGTGATTGGCTTAGGTCGATTCAATTAGTGACACTGGGGTAGTATAATAGCTGAATTGAGATTGTCAGCGAAATTAAGTAATTTTTAGAGCTATATGATACTGCTCTAATAAATAGCTAATTTTCCATAATGTTGTCATCCTATATAGAAAAAAAAACTAACATTACTCAAAATTTAGGAGCAAATGTCTTACACATAACCCTATTATTTATTTTCAAAGTATCACAGAGATATGCTGCAATTAAACATATCGATTATTAAAATTCGAAAATGGTATTTGTACGTCCATTTCAATTCCCAACTCGCAAGTAGTTTATAATTTCGCATGTATCTATAATATCATTGTCCATAAAAATCAAATACCTGATATTATTAAACAGAAGAAATAGCATGTAACAAAAGATTTCCTCCATTGGTATTATCTACATCAATATAATGACTATTCAAGTAGATTGTTATTTGAACAATGGATAGATTGATCAATCAATTGATGTTGTTCAATGAACATACATGAATAAAAAAGAGACATCTTGAAGTAAAATAAGATAGATAAAGTTAACCCCTTGAGAACTGTTCGAAAAACCGTCGTCACTTTTACTAAATTTAAATACAAATAATTACTAATACGAATTTTGCTGCGAATAATTCAAATGGAAGAAGCCATTGCAGAAATATACAAATTCACACAGTTACAATACTTTATATGATGTACATACTTTATTGTAATTTCAAATAACAAACTTGAATGGATTCAGTGTATTTGCGACAATGAAGTTGTCCACCCCATTTACGGTTTATCCAAAGGACATTTTCGGAAGAGTCAATTTTTTTTGATACGCGACACTACCTACGGCCTTTCTATGTTTAATTGCGTGTTTGTTTTTTGGTGTCCTATAGCAACAAAGAGCAATTCGTTGTTCATGTTTTGTTCCATTTTTTCATGGTTTTTTAGTAATATTTAAGAACTTTATGAAATACTAGCTTTCCCGGCTCGCGTTGCTTCATCCGACCTTCTTAAGAATTAAAGCAATATAGGTAAACTGCGAAGTAACGAACAACCCCCTAAAGGTACGAATTTCAAAATATACTTTAGTATCGCACAACTAAAATGGACTGGTACCCGCTGTAATTCTATAGGAAACTTATCCATTAACGATTAAAGCTTTAGACGTTTGGTCTGGGTGATGGTACCAGTTTTTTCCCCTCTTCGACCTTTTTTACCGCTAAATATTCGAAATTCTAAAATCGCCATTTGGAGGCTTTCTAATTCTAAAGGCAACAATTGTATGTACAATTTTGTAACTCTACCTTTAGGCAACTAAAATATTCACTAAAATTTTTGCGACTTTTTCTTTAGTCGTTTAGTACCAGTATTATCCATATTATTATATTATTAGCAGTTTGGTCTGGACGACAGTAGCATTTTTATCCGCTTTTAAATTGTTTTTACCCGAAAGTATCGGACTTCATAGAAACCTTCAATCCATTTTGATAGTTAGCATTTTAGCGATTATAGCATTAGTCGATTGGTGTGGGTTATGGTGTAAGTTTTATCCCTTATTGGTAATTTTTTTTCCCTCAAAGTACGAATTCAAAAATCTAATCATAGCTGACGTTTACCCGAAAAGTGGAACAACCACCCCAAATTTCATCATTCTATCTACAGCCATTTTACCTAATCACTTAGTCAAGCAATTTCTATTAATATGACCGACATAACAATTTTTCCAAAAGGGGCGTGGCACCGCCCATTTCTCAGCGAGACGAAGTCCACAATGTACCATTTATATATGTAGAAAATCTCATCTTATACCTTACATGGCTCATAAAATATGACCGATTAAAAATTTGGTTTGTGTGGGCGGTTCCACGCCCCTTTGTCTAACTAAGTTTTCATGTAGCCTATTATAAAGGCGAAATGGATAATACTACACAGTGAAAATTTTATTGCAATCGGTCCATTTATTTTGCCAATATAACGCTTTTTTCAAAAGAGGCGTGGCACCGCCCATTTCCCAGCAAGACGCAATCTTCCTTGTACCAATAACATGTTCAACAAATCTGATCTTCACACCTTACATGGCTCGGGAGATATGACCGATTGAAATTTCGGTTTGTGTGGGCGGTACCACGCCCCATTGTCTAACTATGTTTTCATGTAGCCTATGATAGAGGCCCTATGGGAAGTATGGCACAATGCAAATATAATTGCAATCGGTCCTTTTATTTGGCCCATATAACGATTTTCTAAAAAGGGGCGTGGCATCGCCCACTTTCAACAAACAAAGTATTTTTTTTATACGACCGACATACGTACCCAATCTCGACTTTGTACCTATAATGGCTTAAAAAATACAGTAATTTCAAAATTCGACTTGTATGGAGCGCTGCGACGCCTATTTTACTCCCTTGCAATCCGAAATTTCACATCGCGCCTACGTCATAAAAGAAACCTATATTCCAAATTTCATGGTTCTAGCTTTAGCCGTTTGGGTTGGAGAGCGATCAGTCAGTCACCCAAGCCTTTTATATATCGCGACCTAAAGTTGTAAGTCCAAAATTCAATATTTTACAGGAAGGACAAAAAACTTTACTTTTGCCTTTAACGACTTACTTTTTCAAAACTTTAAATGCAATGATGTGTAAATTGCTCATACTTTTGGTAATATTGAGAAATTTTTCTGAAAAAATGCACTATACACTTTTTGGAACATTTTTTGGGACTTTGAACTTTTTCGCTTTTTAACCTATCGATTTGATTTGGACTTAGCGCCTTTTTATATAACAAAATTTTATGGATAAATAATACTAAATTTTTTTTTTATTATATTTTTTTAATTTTTATTTATAATTTATTCACTATATTTTTATACCCTCACCCTACCGGTAGGAGGGTCTATTTCCCCAAAACTACTTACGGTATTGCAAATAGGCTACATGGCTTCGCCCCTTCTGGTACCTCCCATGCAAATACATCTAACTGGCCACTTTAGAAATTGAGTAATAATATTAATACACCCAACTGGATCGTTAGCAAATTCAGTATTTAGTAAAGCTCAAGCAGGATAAAGTTTTTGTGAACAAATCTAGTTGTCTAGACAGGCCCCTTCTGGTACCTCCTATACAAATGTACCACTCCGCCCACTTTTAAGATGGAGTAATAAAATCAATACACTCGACACGATCGTGCCCAAATTCTATATTTTGTAAAGCTATAACAGGATAAAGTTTTGGAGAAAGTCTAGCGGCGGCCTTCTGGTACCTCCCATACAAATGTACCACTTCGCTCACTTTAGAAATCGAGTAATAATATCAATATAATAGAAAATTTTATGGTTTACTGAGGGTGAGGGTATATGAAAGTCGGGTTGATCGACTGAAACTTTCTTACTGGTTAAGAAGAAAGTATATATTTTTATACCCTTCACCATGCGCATGAACGGAGTGAAGGGTATATTCATTTTGTTCTTCCATTCATGAAAACATATAGGTCGCGATATATAGATTGCATATATGAGTATGGGAAATTCAGTAAAAGAGAGTCAATAGTCAAAATTGACTTCGGAGTCCAATGTTACTCAAGGCAAAAACTGAGCCATTGACAAAATATGAATAACGATAACCGTTTGGTTTAGAAGCAAATAGTGCAAAATAACAAATAGTGCACAAACCAATGCAGACATGTAAACCAAGTAAACTGACTGATAAATACTCTTACCCTATGTATAATATTGTTTAAGGCTTGAGATAGTGAAAAATTCGTCAACAAATGTAAAAAAGATAACTTGACAATTTGTGAGTATTTGGTCATTTTGTATGGGTTTACCGAAGGGGTCTTATGTGATACCAACTGAGAACTATGGAAAAAGTTTAGTATTAATTCGAAAAAAATTTTAAATGGAAACATTATTTTAAATGGGTAGGGTAAACCCCCGTTTTCTCTAGTTTCACCTACAAATACAAAATAGTGAAAATAATTTATATTCAACGTTTTATAGTTGTAAAATATTCATTTATTAATTTGTATAGGAGGGGCTCCACGAAAAGTCCCCCAATGAAATAACGCCCAGAAAATAACCCCCAATGAAATAAACCCCAAAAAATAGGAAATAACACCCAAAAAACTTGAATGAAATAACATCGAAAAATAAATGAAATAAACTCCAAAGCGAAAACGAAACAATTCCCAATATTTCTGAGTTATTTCATATGAAATAACACCCAATGATTAAAATGAAATAAACCCCAATGAAATAAACCCCATCAGCAACATAAATTATTTTTTTTTTTTTTTAATATTTTAAATATTTATTTCAATTTAGATAAGTACTTCAATATAAAAAATAATACAAACATATAAATAAAATAAATTTGTAATTAAATAATATAATTAAAGTACACAATTCAATACTATTAAAGGCCTCAGCGTCATAATGACATTATAGAGGCAAGTTGGCAATTAATTTACATTTTTAATTACATTTTGACTACAAATAAATGTTACTTTTTTTTTAATTTTTGTTTTGCAAACAATAAAAAAGGAGAAATTATAAAATAAATATTAAATAAGAACAGTAATGTTTATTAATCATTATATAGAAGTTCTGCAATATTTTCATACAAATATCTTCTCATTAAGGTTTTAAATTCAGATATTCGCGTAATACTTTTCAAAGATTGTGGTAAATTGTTAAATGTAAAACTTCCAATGTAATCAATTCTTTGTTTGGTCGTATCCAATTTACATTTACAAACCCTTTAATTATTATTATAACGTGTGTTAAAAGAATTCTGATTAACAGGCAGATGAATGGTATGGTGACCAATATTATGTATATACTTGAAAACGTACATCATTAACTGTAACTTATACAGTCCATATAACGGTAGCACTTTTGGGAAAAAATCATTGTACAATGATAACGTTGAAGTTCTTACAGGAAGATTTGCTACTACTTTGAGAGCTTTATTTTGCATTCTTTGAACCGCTTTGAATCCATTGCTTTTCTTGTAACCATATAATACTATCAAATAATTTAAATTACTTTGAACTAATGCTTGATAAATCAAGAACTTAGTGTTTTTATCAAACTTGTTTTTAAATTTGTACAGCAATCCTACAGCCTGCGATAACTTTGTCCTAAGTTTTTGCATGTGTATGTCCCATGACAGGTTGCTTTGAAGGTGTAGTCCTAAATATTTAACAGAGTCCACCTCCACAATTTCTTTACCGTCAACAAATATCAAAAACGTGCTGTCATAACTGTATGGCTTAAAACGTATAATTTTGGTGTTACCTGCATTTAGAAATAATTTATTAATTCTAGCGAATTCACAAATTATGGCAGCATCACGTTCAATGTAAGCTTTCACTGCTATTTCATGAATGAATTTATGTCCAAAATTCATAAAAGAGTCAGTTTCACCAAGGATTTCATGAAGTCAATATGGAACAACAGCAAAGTCGTAAAATTATTGAAAAGAATCGTGTGAATCGTAGATCGTTGTAGCCCTGCTCTATTTTTTGCAGTTCGGAAGACAATTTGCCTTTTACGTTTGGCCTTTACACAACCACTTCCACTGTTCACAAGCAAATCAAACTCTATGGTTTTATAAAATTCTTTCTTCTGAAGAACTCTTACAAATTTAAAAAAAATTCCATTCTTAGATATCATTCTCAAAATGAAAAAATTATCGTAGCATTTTGTTGATTTTCTATCCGTCAATGGAAATATCTGTAAACATTCAAAAGATATTGTAATATATTTACAGGCTAAAAGTTTTCCGATAAAAGGCCTATTTTTATATAATTATATAATTATAATCCCCAAAAACCAATAGCTTTAAAAATGAAATAACCCCCAAATAAAAAATTAAATAACACCCAAATTATACAAGATATAAAACAAGCCCCGAATTTAAAAATAAGGAATGAAATAATTCCAAAAAAAAATTAAAATCGGCCCAAAAAAATTGGGAGTTATTTCATATGAAATAACACCCAAAAATGTATGAAAAAAATTTGGGTAATATTTCATTTTTCGTTTGGGCGTAATTTCATTGGGGGGCTTTTTGTGGAGCCATAGGAGGTACCAGTTCATATTTATTGCTGATTCACACTCTTAAAGGAGTACATAATAGGCAAAATATTACTGAATTCAGTGTACTGACAAATAAGATATGTATGTAAAACTATGAGGGTAAAATCGGTTATTTGTATGGGAGGTATCAGAACGATAGTGGTAAAGGTTTGTCTGTTATTACAAGGTTGTTTAACAGACATTTATATGTTCTTCAGCTGATCGTTTGGTTGTCATAAAAGAAATATTAATTTCCCAAGAATAGGTCATCTTCTATGGAAGGTACACCAGGGCGTCACCCGATAAAGTCCATAATCATTCCTGAGCCAAATTTTCATAATCGTACATCTTACGCAAAATATGTCTGAATTTAGTGTGTTAACATATAAAATATGTATGTAAAGTTATGACGGTGAAATCAGTCATTTGTATGGGAGATAACAGAAAGGGAGTGGCAAAGGCTTCGATTTTCTAAGAGTTTATTTCATATTACAAGGTAATTTAAATGTCCTCAAGCTTTCGGTTTGGTTGTTATTTTAAGAAATATGTTTTTAAAAAAAAGTAATTTTGTGTGGGAGGTGCCAGTGGGGATCAGCAGCTATAGTCCAATTTTATTACTGAGTCAATATCTGCCAAGCTCTCATGCTACTCATACATACAAATAAGATGTATATGTAAAACTAATGGCTAAAGGATAAAGGCTTTGATTTTTTGAAGGTCTGCTAATACAAAGTTATTTAGCTGACAAAATTCAAAAGTCCTTTAGCAGTGCCTTTCGAAGTTATAGAAGAAGAAATATTAATTTCTCACAAATAGGTAATTTTATATGGCAGGTAACAGAAGAGGTAAGATTATACTGCCCATTTAGAATCCCAATACTTAGTTTTGATACTATAAAAACTGGTAACTTTTCATAAGGATCATTTAGGGTTAACTCGAATTATCCTGCCCTCCAGCTAAACATTGGACGAACGGACTTGGCCTTATCGCCTTAGAATGTCCTGAAACGAATTTGGCCTTAAGATACGTGGGGTCTAACAATTCTCCTTAAATGTGTTACACTTTATGAAATGATATATATCCTCATCCCTACGGATGATTGTATAAAAATGAACTGTGGTTTGTTTGGATGCTTAGAACTTCATAACGGCTGTTCCAAATTGGATACTTCCTTTTCCACGTTTGTTCGAAATTGTTACACGAAAAAAGTGGAAAATTATAAAAACCTGACGGTTATAAAAATATTTTAGTTTACGTATGAGTAATGTGACTGATATAGGCTACATAAATATTAATCATTCGTAAAGGACAGCTCTAAAATCTTTCTGAGTATACAAAATCGTTTGTGCATATTAGTTTTCGAACATCAGTTCTTAGCGATAAGACCTACAGACGCCACCCAGCAAACCATTGTAGGAGCGCTCCGAAGAAGGATTCGGAAAAGAATCCTATTAAAGAGCATTCTAGGAGCGCTCCGTAGATGGATTCAGAAAAAATGCCTACTAAAGAGCATTTTCGGAGAGCTCCGTAAAATGATATTTATTGGAGTGTAAAAGGAGTCTTAAGGGCCAATAAAAATCCTAAAATATTCCCCATAAAGAGCGTTTTAAGTGTTTTCTGGACAAAAGAAACACAAGTAACGGAAAGTTTACTTTGCTTCTTGTGTTACTATGCTCTTTTAGAGCTCAAAAAGCCCACCATAAAAGACTCTTTTCTGGCATAAATAAAGCGCTTTTTCTGACGGACCATTTTCAAAGAAAAATAAAAATCTCCTCAAGACAACCCACAACGTCTAATTTCAAAATGTTTAATATGCTCCAGGCCCAGGAGTATCCTTTTAATATATTTGACCCACAAAAATTCGTATTCAATTATTTTGTTGTCAAAACTATCCATAATAAATTGCATAAAAACGTCAACGAAATGGGTTAAATAATATAAAGAAAACAAAAGAGAATTATAGTTTTAAAACTTCCATAAAACTGTATTCATGAAGACAAAGCGGTTGTCTGACATTGTGATATTGACTGACATGCAGCAGTACAAGGGACGCGCTGTACGTGCGTCAAAGCACGTGTGTAACTGGTACCGCTTTATGTTTTGTCCGTGTATCGATGGTTTGGTTGTGTTTACAAAAAACTCCAAAGTGATCGATGTATGCATGTGTGTGTACGTCGAGTAAGAGTAGATATATCTATGCGTTGTGTATTCATAAGATACATACGTGGCACCTACACAAAGTGAAAGGTAAAAATAACAAACGCTCACATCGGCAGCTACACTCGATGCTATTGATAAGTGAATGTTTCAAGACCGACCGAACAACTCCTTGATGTGCGGCTTAAAACAGAAAAGAAAACGCCAAAAAGAAAACAAAACAAAATAACGTCGAGTCGCGTCGGAGTCAAACTGAAAAATATGTGTTTGGGCCGTTTCTACTTGTAATTTAAGACGTCAACCAAGTTGAATTGTTGTACCTTAAGGGTCTTTGCTTTTACACGTATTTGTTGTGTTTTTTGATATTTTGATCTGCTGACATGCATTGTATTTATTTCAGGGGTTTTGAGGTTTTTGTGGTTGATTTTTAAACATTTAACATTAAGTTGTATTGACGACTTTTTTTTTGGTATGTAATGAAAGTTTTATTTTGCCGATAGTGAAAGAAACTTGATTTTTTCGAATATGATTCGCTTTGGTTGCTATTTTGGAGGTGAGAGAGAAACTGTTGCAATTGTTTGTTGTATAGTAAGGGATATGATAAGTTTGGATGAATTACGAGGGTCGTTGCAAAAGTATGCATTGCATGGTGTAATTTTTAGCATATATCAATGCTTTCAATTAAGTTGGAACAAACGGGTTCGTTCATATACTTTTTTAAATATAAACTTAAACCAGTACAGAAATTTCAGTCAGGTAAACTGACTGATAAATACCATCACCCACTATAAGATATTGTTTAAGTCTTAAGTTATTGAAATTAACCGATTTGTAATTAAAACCAGTTGAAACGTTCCAGTTGGGCAACCCGACATACATATACCCTTACCCTCAGTAAAAGAAATAATTTTCTATTATATTGATATTATTACTCCTTTTCTAAAGTGCGCGGAGTTGTACATTTCTATGGGAGGTACGAGAAGGGGTGTGTCTAGGCTTCCAGATTTATTCTCCATACCTTTATCCTGTTATAGCTTTACTAAATACAAAATTGGGCACGATTGCGTTGGGGGTATTGATATTATTACTACATCCCTAAAGTGGGCGGAAAGGTACACTTGTATGGGAGGTACCATAAGGGGCGTGTCTAGACTTCCAAATTTTTTCCAAAACTTTATCCTGCTTGAACTTTACCAAATACAGAATTTGGGCACGATCGCGTTAGGTCTTTTAATAATATTAATCGATTTCTAAAGTGGGCGGTACCAGATGTGTATGGAAGGTAACAGATGATGGGGCGTGGATAGACTTAAAATTTTTTACTTCAAAACTTTATCCTGTTATAGCTTTACTAAAAATAAAATTTGGGTACGATCACGTTTGATTTATTGATATTATTCCTCCACCTCTATAGTGGGCGAAAAGGTAGATTTGTATGGGAGGTACCAGAAGGGGCGTGGCTAGGCCTCCAAAATTTTTTCCAAAACTGTATCCTGTTATAGCTTTACCAAATACAGAATTTGGGTACGATCCCGTAGGGTGTATTGATATTATTACTCGATTTCTAAAGTGGGCGGAATGATGTATTTGTATGGAAGGTACCAGAAGGGGCTGGGCCATGTAGCCCATTTGCAATACCGTAAGTAGTTTTGAGGAAATAATAACTCGTGCAGACAGACAGACAGACAGATAAATTGGGCTTTGTTGGCAACGAGGATTTTGATTCAAGTGGATTTTTAATGTACAATTGACTATCAACAAACCCCAATTTATCGTTTTTGCTATCATTTTAGGTCATTTGTTAATCAGGCGAGGTGTGACTATATACTGCGTTGAAAATAAGAAAAATCTAGATCGTCCAGAACCTTAATCTTTCGCCACATTTCGGATTATGCAACTTGTAGAAGTGTCATTCCAGATCACACTCTTTCTTCTTGGAGAAGAAATCTTACGATACATCAACAGCAGTTTCTTCCATTTAAATTGACATTTATCCACTTACGTCTACTTTAATTTCACAAGGTGAACCAAAATTCCGTTTAAATCTGAATCGGTAACTGCATCGAGCAGCTTCGTGGCTATTGGGCGGTAAGTTTTAGGATGCAAGAGCAGCCAATGGGAATTTAAAGGATTAAAGGATTTAATGCTTTAAGGTCATGCTCACAGGCTCACATTTGAAAGCGAAATGGAAAAGAGCTTTACCAACATTTTTTTCTCAGACGAACCAAAGGACCACCTAAGTGGGCATGTAAACTGGTAAAATTTCAGGTAATGAAGTGACACTTATTCTAAGTTAAGTAATCTCCAAACATATAGTAGGTGTCGATCTGCATTTATTGGGTTTTCTCCAGGATTTGTCGTAGGTGGGTTTAATGGGTCTAGATCCACACTGATAAGTGCCAATTAAATTCGCTAGGAATTTAATATATATAGTATGCGATGGGTAAAAGACTGATACCGTGAAAGTTGGTACTCACACTTGGACCGCCCTTCTTAAGCTCAGGATATTGAACACAAAGGTTCCAATCATCGGAAATGTATTCATGTAGCCAAATCGTGATTATGAGCTGGTGCATGCACGTTGCAAGCTCATCGCCGCCGACTTTAAAAAGTTCTGCCGTCAGTCCATCGGCTCCCGCAGCTTTATTATTTTAAAAACGTGTAATTGCCCTGCTGATATCATTTTGGCTTGTTGGTGGACAATCTACTGCGTCGTCGGTGATTAAGGTGATTTCGTCACTTAACGAGCAGAGTACGTAGGTATTTCTTCAATAGTTGCAGCACACTAGATATTTATCTATGTCCTTACAGAATATGTCCTTCGTAATATGCTGCCACTGTATGTCGGAAACATCAAAATTATCGGGGTTTGTTTGAAGTAATTGGGAGAGTTAGTTAGGGAAGGCATTGGCTATCTCGGTGGTATGCAGCTTTGTGATGATAAGGTTCCAACGCTTTTAGTTACGAAAGTATTTAATCGTGCATACCTTGGCTGCAACTGGCTGGTGATCCGAGTCAATATTTGCACCTTGCACTTCCTTAAGGCTTGAGACATTCCTTCCATCGATTACCACGTGATCAATCTGATTTCTTGTATCTTTATCGGGAAATATCCAGGTTGCCTTGTGGATATCTTTTTGCGGAAATCTGGTGCCACTCACTACCATGTGTTTTGTCGACGCGAAGCTAACCATTCAGAATCTGTTATCGAAGGTGTTGTTGGGTATACTGAATTTTCTGACTGCTGAACCAGGAACAATTTTTATATCATGTGCAGGGCAGTTGTCATATATTTCCTTCAGCGTCTCATAGAATGCATCTTTATTGTCATCGTTTTTTTTTTCTCCGGGACGTGCACACAAATCAGCGTGATGTTAGTAGCTATTCGGTCACTTACAGGGTTACTCCACGAGACCAGATGTCAAAGTCTCTTGCCGGTCTCTTGCGGTGATGTTAAGTTGTACGGCCATTGTGGTCACGGTGGGAGGGGGCAAACACTTGGGAATTAACTTCTCATTGGTTTTCTTCGTAAAGGTCTAGCCGAACTTGTACAATTTTGTTCAGCTTGACTAGCGGCAGTCAACTGTCGGTTGTAAGGGGGTACCAGGCCCTGGCTACAATGGGGCCGAATCTGGGAGTATCTTTGGATACTAAACTTGGCCAGTGGTTTATCTGGTACCACAGGTGGCTGGGAGTTCCGGGGTCAGGTATCCAGATTCCGGCCAGTCATCGCAAATCCTCTGATCTTAGTGGGGGTGCAAACAGGCCTAGCCTTAATACATGGTTGCCGTTCACCGTCGTCGAGCGGAAGGGGTTTGGAGTTCTACCCTTCTCCTACCGGTAAGGGTACTGCATGCCTGTCTGTACCAAACCGTTTCCATCTCTCCGGGGCGCCAGAATGCAAATATCGGTGCCTGCGGGTATGTAAAAATTCCATGTCTGCTCTATTAAATCACAAATTGGTAGTAGCTTAACTACGAAGCTCCAAATGGTGAGTGTGACCGGTAGCGTGGAGGAGCCCCGGGACTTAGTCTCCCGCTTGATCGTTGGTTGTAGGTCCCCTTGTGGGAGCATCACGCGGGCTGTGGTTAAACCCAAAATCGCTGTTAGAGTCTTCGGGCTCGGTGTGGAGTTGCATTACAACCGGGTGCTACAGACCCATAGAGTAGCGGAGGTGTTAAGATAGGTCTCACCTTGTCCAAAAGGGGGTATGCTCTATACTAACATACCCAATTTGGTATCTTCTGGCTGGAAGTAAGAGTCGACAATTGCGGTAGCTTGCTTCCAAAATTGTCGACTCCTATTCCTAAGTGGTTCAAGCTTGCTTGGGCCATTCCAGGGGAGCGCTGTCAATCGCATTGTAATACGCCCAGTGTGTTTAGCTCTCCATGGCTAAGGCCTACACGGCGAGACTCATGTAAAACCATGTGGAATCTGTTATTTCGTCATGTGCATCCCGATCTCGTTCGTAATCAAAATAAACAAATGTATATTTCGCATTATCACATGTACTGACTTTTTAAATCAATATAACTTTTTTGTTTATGAATAAAAGTCAACGGTTTTTTCTTAAATCGTTAATACTTTTTCAAGGCCTTCAAATCTACATCAAAAAATTATATGCTTAGGGGGGTTTTTAAGAATACAATGATGAGAACCGCTGGAAGATGGCGTCGTAGTTAAAAGTCTTTAACACACTAACAAAGCTGTGGCTAATACCTTTTCAACGATGCATAGATCTTGACAATCGGTATACAAATAACCATGTTATGGTAAAAACCCCGAATCCGGCGTTTTTGCCGCGACCACAGAAAAAAAAATTTCGCACCCCCGAAATTGTTTTTACTTAATGTTTCATATAAGGCGGTAACATTGACAACTTTTTTTTTCGACCCGGCTTAAGGTACATATTCTTAAATCATGTTCTTTATTTGTGGAAGACGTCAACATTTGGGGGGATCCTTGTATTATCATGTTTTCATAAAAGTTTTTTATGTAAGGAGAGTTACTTATTAGGTCACCGCTCCCAATCCTAATTTCTTTGGGCTGCCAAAGCTACTAGGAGAGCCTTTGGGCTGAGCTACAGTAACTACTGTTACCTATTCCCTAAGACGCATGTTATGAATACATTTTTCTCTTAAAATCTTTCGCCTATGACTGATACAAACAAATACAAAAATCGTTTAGTCTTACAGCAGTAAGGTGTTTCTGCTATCGAAAGGAATAACACAAAACGGCCACAACGAGCCTCGTATTTTAAGCATCATTGGGTCTTAAACATTTATAGACACGTACATATGTATGGATGTGAATCTTCGAATTGGTAAGATTTGTATAGCTATTTTCTTTTAGCTTTATCTATGACTAGTGACTGGTCTACGTTCTCTTCTAAACATTTGTGATTCCTTTTATTTCAGTTTTAATGTTGTTGTTTTGGTTTTTTTTTTTCTTCTCAATTTTTCTAAGTAATCCTCTTTCACCAGATGTCATCTGGTGGCACGAATGGAGTTTTCAACATGTTGAGTATTTGCAGCTGCCAATATTTCTCCTCGGTCAAATTAGAGTTTCATCTAATATCCGCGGGTATAAGGCGGCTAGAGAGTGCATATGTGTGAGAGAGCGATAGAGAGCTGTTTGCAAGAGAGCGACAATATGTTATATGCCTTGTGTGTGTGTGTGTATGGATGTGTAGAGTATCTGTGTGTGTTTTTGAGTTAAATGTGCAGCACTGCCAACACGTAGCGCAGAAGTATCTGTGAAATAACATCGCGTGCTAGCTCAATGAATTAAATCAAAACTTCAGGCTTGAGATCCCACATGGTGGGTTGATGTTGCTCTGTCCGCTCGTTTTTGTTCTCTTTTCAACTCTGGTTTTTGTGGCATTGCCAGCACTTACAACTCTCGTACTCTCTTTCTTGGCGGGCTGTTGTTGGTGGCTCTTGTCTGTGGTTTGGGTTATTATTTTCTGCCTGGCTTGTATTTTCTTGTCTGTCTGTCTGGGTATCTCTCGATACAACAACTGCGAGTGTATCTGAGCTGAATCTGGTCGTTGTCGGAGTATTGTCGGAGTAGAGTAGTAGTAAGTGAGTACAGTGTGTTCAATTAATTTGTTGTTGCTATTCGCCTCCCTGCCTGCCAGCCTGGCTGTTTGCCGCTTAGCTTCGTTGTTGTTATTGTCGTTGGTACGCTCGGTGGTGGTATTTGTCCGCTCTCCTTGTTGTTGTTTTCGTTGTTGCTGCTGCCGTTGTTATACGGTTGTTGTTGTTGTGTTGTATTGTGTATTTTTGTTCGAAATGTGTTTTTTTCGAGCTTCTTGAACATCAGCCACTGTTCGAGCATATTAGTGTAGTATTTGTGTGTTCACAGAGTACTCAGCTTAAAATATCAGACGACGCGTGTAGAAATTCTCGTTGTATTTTTGTAAAAATATCAAAAACAAAAATCTAAATCTACGATATTTTTTCTACTGCTATTGATCGTAAAATAGTAATAGAAATACAACACGAGTTTTAAAACAATTTCGCACGAAACGACTTTAAAATTCCTAAGATTTGCGCATAAAATCACCTTAGAAAATAGAGGAAAAATATACAACAAAAAAAAAAACAAACAAAAGAGTGCAAAAATTAACATTAATTTCGTGTAAGACATTCACATTCAAGTGCAACGACGCGGCTCATTTACATGTTTAAACGCACACAGTGGATACGCTAAATCCACGTACATAGCAGTGTCAACATAGCCAACGAAACATTTGTGGAATTATTAGACAACATTTTGCTGCAGTCAAAGAAACTGTCAACAACAACGAAGACAACAACAATTGCAATCATAAAAAACACAAAACCTTAACGTCTTTCTAAACCTGCACTAGATATGTTGGCCTAGCTTGCGCCCACTCATCAGCCAAAATTCATAACAAATGATTTTGTAAGTACCTCCTCTTCATTTTATTTTTACAATAACCTATAATATTTTATTGCAAATTTTATTTTTGTAAACATTTCAAATATGACGTGCTGCATACTATGTTATTGAATCACACAGATCACATTGAAATTCTTGGATATTATTATTAGTCACTTAGTTTTCTCACATTCAGTTAGATACTTTAACAATGCAATTTACTATGGCGCTGCTCTCAATTACCGGAAAAGGTCCATTACAGCAGCAGCAGCATAGCTTTTGAATCAAACATGATACCTAGGTAGATTATCGTCTAATTTACCGCTATCAATGATCACTTATTATTAGTAGTAGCCTAGTACTATATGAACGATCTATCGTTCGGTTTGAGGGCATATGTGACTATTTTGTTTTAGTTGTTGTTGTATTTTTTCAATTATTTCATGAATATTGTGGCAACAATCAGCATATCGCTTTAAGATTCTTATCTCTACATGACATTTTTACAATTGTTTGAAATGTTAAATATTGTGTAAGTTCTACAACTTCAACCAGTGTTGTTGTTTTTTAATGTGGGGCTGAAGGTTAACTTTGGAATAAACGACATGTGACTACATAAAAAAGTTCAGGTACAGGCGAAACTTTCAGTGTTTTCCTCTATGGAATAATTGCAACTTTATTACTAAACCGGTTATGGGAATTTTTTTTGTCATGGTTAAGGACTTCAATCTCTTGAAAACAAAAATCATTCTGTAAAATCATTTAAATGTTAAAGAATGGTTCTAATGACGGCCGTTTCCAATTCTATGATTATTCAGGAAAAGTTATATAAGCCTGAACAAAAATGCAAATACATTCTTTTTTTGAGAGATAAAAGCTTACGAACTAATTCTTCTTGACCTGAAAACAGAAAACATTTCGAGGTACCTTACTTTGACATTACTTTACCACTTGGGAGGTACTTCCAAAAGTAATCATTTCTTGTTGTTGGGATGGTGCACACCGTAGCTTGTTGTGTCCAATATGTACAACACATCACTAAATCTGTCAAATCAAAACAATCCCTTTTGTATCCCATGTATAAGATGTGGGAGAGAACTTTTCAACACGCTTATACTGTACTCAAATAAAACGGAACCCACAGTAAGACGACGATTTTGAACGTCAGCTTTTTGAGAAACTTTTACCGTCCAATGGTGATTGACTTTATTACTTGAAAGTTGCTATGTACGATTCTCAGAAGATCGTCGATCAACTCAAGTATCACCCGAAGACCAGTCGCGTGTTCTTTCCCTTAACATTTTTTTGTGGTCTGTAAACAGCCAGCAGTCACTGGAGCTAGATCTCTCTTCACCCATCTCATCGACTTGTGGTACGTCACGTTGTCACGCAACTAAACTTTATGGTCTTCCAAAACTCTTGGACATTTAAAAATTTTCAAAACTGTTTGCCGATTTTGGTCTCCCGGAGCATGTGGGAGATGCCAATGCATGACCAGGGATTTAAAAATTTTGTCAATAACAGTTGATTTTCCTAGTGCAGACTCCTTACAAATATTATAGAATTATCAAAAACGCTATTATTTGATATCTTTAACTTTGGAAGAAATAAAAGTTGTTTCACTTAAACTGTTTCCCCAAATTATAGTTTAATAAAAAAACACAATTATTTAATTTCTACAATTTTAAAAATAATAAAAGTTGTTTCGCTTAAAACATATTTAGAAACTTGAAATTTTGATGCGTACATTTTGAATATTACTAACTTAAAAAACTTAATGTCACTTTGCACCCAAGAATGAGGTATGGGATAGCTTCTCGCGTTGTTGTGAATTATAACTCTTTCTAGTTTAGATTCACAACAAACGGCACTTACTTGTTTATCGACAAATGCGAACGTCACTGTGTGAGAAGCTTTTACTAGATATGCCGATAGACTCGACATTTTACTGCGAAGTTTCTGTCAACAACTTCGAGGGGCTGGCGATGAAATGACCAGTAAGAAAGCTTCAGTCGGGCAACCCAACTTACATATAACCTCACCCTCAGTAAAACAAAAAAATTAATATAATATTGATATAATTACTCGATGTCTAAAGTGGGCGGAGTGGTACATTTGTATGGAAGGTATCAGAAGGGGCGTGTCTAGACTTCCAGATCTGTTCTCCAAAACTTTATTCTGTTATAGCTTTACTAAATACAGAATTTATTTTGTATGGGAAGTACCAGAAGGGGCGTGGTTGCGTTTTTCGAAAGTTATCGTGCTTACCAGCCGGACAGCCACACAGACAAACAGACAGACAGAAGGACACCGCTCAAACGACCTAAAAAGTCATGAATTGAATTTGGTTCAAAGAAACATAGGGTCTTAAGTGACTCCTGCTATGTTTTACACTTTGGGTCGTATCAAATGATATATACCCTCATCCCTAAGGGTGATGGTATAAAAATGTAGATGACTGGAGACAGAAATGGAACCACGGCTCTCCCGCATGGGAGACTACGCCACAACGCCACGGCGTGTATTGCATATTACAACAATCAGGAAAAAATATGGATTTGTCTCCAACTTGAGGAATGATATTCAATATTTTTAGGTTATCGAACTCGGTAATCTATATCCAACCTAAATTTTTATTGTAGACCTAATAAATATCCCCTCAATTTTCTTCTTGCGTAAGTTTAGGGTATTGGCCTATGTTTTTTTTATCTGCTGAGCCAATGAAGACACAATTGGACACTACTTCAAATTTACTGTTATCGTTCACGCTAAAATCCAGACGAACACACTCTGGATCCGGCAATGGTTTCTTGCTATACTCATTTTTGCGTGGTATACAACAACTATACATTGAAACTATTAAGGGACGGTCGATGAACTCTGGCACAACCATCTCATTTATAAGATAAGCGTTCAACCCTTTAAATAGACTAGCACTGTGTGTGTCTGTTTGAAGCTTCTCAAGAAGTTAATGGCTAGCCCGCAATTTCTTACTCCTCACCAATGTTTGAGAAAACTGCAGTGACATCTCGCGATTTTCGATCATTGATTTCTGGCAAGTCGTATATTTGTCCGTTGATAGGTTCCCGACTATTTGCACGGTTGGTGACTCCCTCCCAACTGCAGTAATAGCTCAAAACTTTTCTTTTATCATCAACTTAAGTAGGTCACTCTATCTAAGCAATCGCTTGGTATAATTTTTTTCCTCAAGATCATTACCAATCTTCGTGTCGATAGTGTGATATGTTAAGACATAACGTCTTTACTAGGATTTGTCCAATTGTGAATATTTTATTAGCTGTCGATTTGTCAGTTCCAGAAACACTCTGCTAAGTACTGGTAAACAACCAGTACGGATAGAACCTGCTTAAATCATTTACGTTACGCACCGGACCAGACCTTATAAGCGATATATAAAAAGCTTAGTCTAAGAGATAAATAGGTTATGCTGCACTTTATGAATCATAGAACGGACGCATGGTTGCTATCATCTTCTTTTTACTGGGTTTGATAATGTCTACCAAAAGACATTAAAATTTTTACATCATTTTATCCCGGTGTGCGAAAATTTGAAAATTTTTCTATAATTGTTGTGTTTTTCCACTTGGCCCACTTTGTAGATCTACCGATATGTATTATTATATTTGTATTCATATATTTATTAAGATCTGTTGGCGGACCGTGGCTTGATGCCTTTACCATCACTCGACCATCATGCCGGATATCAGAATTCGAGCCTTGTCGCAGTCATTTACACATCTTTCAACGGACCCCTCGATATTGTCGACAGCAACTTTGCAGACGCCGATTCAATCGAAATGTCAAGTAAAAGCTTTTCAGACGGCTTACGTTTGGAGTCGACTTTTGACTGTTGGTTCCATTGTATGAATCTTAAAACAAAAGAGTGTTACCCACTCAATATTGTCATCATTGTCCTAACAACGGAAGCTACGAATTTGAATTTTGTCTAACGTTTCGTGCCTTACATTTATCATAATTCCTATAATATAAAGCACGAAACTATTTGCTTATTATAAATTAACCGCCCTTTTTCTTTTTCCTGTAATGTACCCCCGCAGTAGGCGTGTATTTGACTATAGCAGTACCATGGGAGCAGCATTTGTTTCTTCCCAAGTACTAATACTTTTTCTTGACTGGATTTACTTTAGACTCAACGCTTTTTGTAGTTTAGCTTTGGTGGGAATCCTGGTCATACCATCTATTGGAAAGCGATAATGTCAGTCTGTTTTTTTTGCCAATTGGATAGTATGAACCTTCCAGGCGAATATCCTTAATTTTAAATCCCTATTATCCTATTAGGAGTATTCCAAAATTAAGGTGGTTTTGTTTACATTCTTTGTCTGAGAGTCATTGTCAATATTTAGCTGATGTAGATTGCCTAACAATAATGAGGATTTTACATCACAATATGTCGTAACCCTTGAACGTGTAACCAACTAACGTTTTCCTGATACCAATACATCGAGGCGAGCTAGTTATCTTGAGGCACAAATTCCACGTTGCATCCCCAAGGTATTCACATGACTCCAAACTGTGTGCTTTACAAACCTCAAACCTTGTAAAGGGTTAATTTCACATTGTGTATGTTCACTACCATTGCCATAGCATATGTATACTATCTTCAGATCGCTCATACCGATGTTGTTATGAATATTGTAATATGATCAAATGTTGTTTAATGTATGTAAATCTGATTGATACCCGAAGCAACAACAAATCAAGCTGTGGTTGAAATATGATTAAACCTCTTATAAATTGACGTTTTTCACAAACTCTTGATTGCAAGCGGTTTAGAACGCTTATGTGGTTTTGCGATAACACACATACCTAGGCTATATTTATATATTTTTAATTAGTGTAGCTAGTTTAGCGAGATTTTCAAATTGTACATCCAGTTATATAAGTACTGTAGTTTAAATGTGTGAAATCAATGGTAGTTTCGATTTCTTATGAATTATGGCTCACAAAATTTTCGGAAAATGTTCTAAATAGATAAAAACTTTGATGTAATTTCCCCTAAAGATTTAGACGACGGATACAGTAATTGAACCGTAGTCTCCCGCATGATAGTAGCGTCTTCTAACCATCAAAAATAACTACAAGAAGCTTTCACTAGACACGCCAATTGACTAAACACTACTTCGAAGATTCTGTCGACAACATCAAAATAAGAATGCGGTTTCCGTTTACATATCGTGCCAGCATGGTAAGTTTATGCTTTTGTTATAAGTAATGTCTTGCATCGGTCATGGCATAGTGGTAAGAACACGCGACTAACATGCGAGAGATCCGTGGTTCTATTCCCGGCAGCAGTCATTTACATTTTTCTTTCATTGCCGGCCCCCTCTATGTTGTCGACAGCAACTTCACAGTATAAGTGTCGAGTTAATCGGCATGTCTTGTAAAAAGCTTCTCAAACAGTGACGTTTGCATTCGTCGATAAACAAGTAGGTGCCGTTTGTTGTGAATCTAAAATAGAAAGCGTGTTAACACACAACAACGCGAGAAGCATGCCATACCTCATTCATGGGATGTAAAGGGAAATTAAATTTTTATTTTATGTCTTTGTTCTAAACCGTGTCTCACTTCAATACATGCTGTCAATTGTTTCAAAAATAATCTCTCTAGTGAAAGTTTTCGTAATTGACCTTTGAGTTCGATTATAAACCACGTTTTCAAAGTATTTTTGTTTCTAAAATTGCTAACGCTACTAAACCTTCTGAGAAGCAACGCCAATTAACAATAGGCAAATCTTATTAATTTATCAATTTATTGGCACTAACGTGATAATTAAATTCACTACAACATCCACAGTAATTCATTGCGTCACGGAATTTCCAGAGACCCCTGCTAGTTATTTCTAATTTGCCAAAGTATTGCAATCGAAACACGTTTTCATTTACTTTGTGTTTTGTTTTCGTCATTATTTCTTGGCATACGTACTATGGTTGATCGTTCTTTCTATTATAAAATTAAAACACACATAAACGTACGTATAAACATACACATAGCTTGTGTGATTACGATTTCCTACTCTTTGTGGTCGATTCTTAATTCGAAGAATGGAAAAAAATGCAAACCAAACAGCAAACGCACCATCTGCTTATGGCTTTTTACTTTCGGTTAGAAAGAGAACCTTTCGTTTAACGTAAATGTGCATCTGACTTCCGTTTCATTGTCACGTTGTTCCACCGTCACCACCACCAACGCGTTTTGTTCTTTAGTTTTTGTGCGTGCTTGGTTGGATGGTTAATGTGTTCTGAGGGTTTGGAGGAGAAGCAGATGTTTTTTGCTTTTGGGGTACTGTAAATAAATACATAACACCTAAAAGATAATATCGTGTTTTCAAATTTATACATAGGGATATTGTAGACAATGGAAAAGATTGTAGTATAAAATACGAGTATCGACTAACCACTAAAAGAGAAAATCCAAATTGTTACTTAATAAGAGAACTTATGAAGCATTTTGTTTGAGAAAGAAATTTTAGTTATTTCTATGATATTTTCTTTATTTGTACAATAAAACATTTTAAAAATTTATCTTTTTCTTAAAACAAAAAATTTAAAGATGACAAAAAATTTTTTTTAAATATTTTTAACGAAATAGTTTATGAGTTATTAATTACTCTTTGGAAAATATGACTGCAATGGAGCCAAAAGGGCGTGGCACCGCCCCATACAGCTCGATATTTGAAATGACTATATCTGGTAAACCATTTTATGGGCGATGTCGAAATTTAATATATATATGTTGCTTGTACAAAAACTATTACTTTTTTGAAGAAGGTGTGCGATGTCACGCCTTTTTTTTTAAAAAATCACTGAACCGGTCAAATAAATGGACAGATTGCATTATTAAAATTTTGAAATTGAAATTTTCACAGTGGTGTATTGTCCGCATGGCCTTTATTATAGGCTATATGCAAAAAAATATTAGACAAACGGGGCGTGGCACTGCCCACATAAACCGAAATCTTATCTCAGGAGCCTGTAGACATATGAAGATGAGATTTGCTTCACATATTACTGATACAAGGGGGATTACATCTTACTGCGAAGGGGCGGTTCCACGCCCCTTTTGATTAAATCATTTTCTCGGTCATATTAATGCACAGATTGAAACTAATTTTTCACAATTTCTATCATATGACTGGCTGAACCCTCCCCAGCCCATACGGCTAAAGTTACAGACTTGAAATTTGGCATATACGTTCCTTCTGTGACGTAGATGCATTATAAGATGAGTTATTTTTTTTATTGAGTTATTTGTATACTTAGGGGGTAAAAAGTGGCAAATAGGGCAAACAAGTACTTAACGCCTCGATCGGATTGCTGAAGCTGGAACATAGAAATTTGGCATGTATTTTGATATTATGACTTAAGCACGGTATAAGTTGGTACGTATTTATCGTAAGATGTACGCTTGTGAAAGTTTGACTGAGAAACGAATACGGGCTGTATCGGCCGACCTCTTCTGGTACAAAATGACCTATTTTTTGAATATTAATATTTCTCCCATAATGTGCAAATGAAAAACTGGAGGATATTTGAATTTTGTCAGTTTAATTACCGTGTAATAGTAGACAAATACTCAGAACCTCTCACACAAATAACCGAATTCAATCTCATAATTTTACATATATATCTTTTTGTAAGTATACTAAATTCAGTTATATATTGCGTACGATGTTCATAATGAAAATTTTACTCTGGAATGAGCATGGACTAACTCCTTCTGGTATCTGCAATACAAAATCACATATTTTTGGAAAAATTTTATTTCTCCCATTATTTTTGATTGAGACAACTGCAACTTTGTTAATTATCTAGTACCTGTCCAAAACCACACTTTTGGTACCTTCCATTCAAATGATCGAAATCTAAGAAATCTCTAAGAATTTGAAACTTGGTGCTTCATCAACTGGTACTTCCTATACAAATTATCCAATTTCCCGAAAATTATTATTTTCCAATAATTTCTAAAAGACAACCCTCAAAAAGTTGAGGGTTATGTTTTTATAGGTGAAACCTAAAGAACTAGGAATTTTACCCTAAAACTTAAAAAACTTAACTTCCCTTTACACCCCATGAACGCTTCTAGCGTTTTACTCGAATTTTACACTACCCATTAGATATTATGTTTTTTTTTTACATATTTGTGCGAATTGGTAGAATTAAATAACTCAAGTGATAAACAATACATACATTTATCGATAAGTTTACCTGACTTAAATGTTTGTACTCGTTAAGTATACCCTTTAGCATTTCGAATCCCTGCTGTTACATATTTGCCATACAACCCTCATACTACAAAAAAACAGCAAAACTGTCAACAATTCAATACGAATAACAAAAACTATTTACCTTGCCTACAAATAATGCTCACTTTAAGTCAAATACTTGTTTTACCTTAAACAAATATTTAACGACATTTTCTAATACAATTTTTGTTTTAAATATTCATTAATAACACAAATCCACACAGTCAGACAGACGTCTTTGTCATCATTTCTCATACCTTGCCATGCAAACAATGTCTGTGCATGTTTATAAATATGTAAGTATACATATACATATTGATAGACATATATACATTTGTATGTACTTGACATAAATTTTGCTGGTGTTTTCCTTTTCCAGAGAATAATGAACTGCAGTATTGTATTTAAAGTCGTTAACCCATCGTAAACGTCAGTTCGACCAAGTTTATCTACCTGTTTGCCCAAAACCGAAAAAAAAACTCACCAAAAAAAAAAACGTAAAACGAAACAAAAATGACGAAATAAGACAAAACGCTTACCAAATGTTCGATGCAACAAGTGTTTGAGAACTTTTTACCCTAATAAAAGTCAATATTGAAATGTTAATAGCGATCACCGCCTGCTATGTAACAGTGTTAAAACCAATAAGAAGGTGAAACAAAATTTAACAAATTGTAAAGCAAATAGTTGGGTATATGGTTTTGTTTTCCTAATGCATTGAAAAAAGCCACGTTTTACATACACACCTTCTCTGCGTACGTATACCTGGCTGAATTAAGAAATTTAAGTGTGCGAGAATTTACATGACGCTTGACGGGGAATTTGTTCTAATGATACATTTCTAACAGAAGCGTAGCAAGCGAGACGGGGGAGTTTAGCATCTTTAAAAGTTGTTATATTTTGTTACCGGCCGTGGCATAGTGGTTAGAACACGCGACTACCATGCGGGAGATCGAAGGTTCAAACCTTGCTCCAGTCATCTTAAAAGAAAAAAAAATAAAATAAAATTGTCTTTCATTGTCGGTTCCCCTCGAATGTTGTTGACAGCAACTTCGCAGTATTAAGCGTCGATTCAATCGTCGTGTCTAGTAAGAACTTCTCAAACAGTGACGTTCGAATTCGTCGATAAACAAGTAGGTGCCGTTAGCTGTGAATCTAAAAATAGAAAGCGTGTTAATTCACAACAACGCGAGAAGCTATCCCATACCTCATTCATGGGGTGCAAAGGGAAATTAAGTTTTTTTTTTTGTATATTTTGTTACGAAATGTATTAAAATCCATCTCTTGGGTATTCAATTGAAATGATGCTTGACACAGATTTGGTTGTATAAACTTAACCAAAAGCATATCAATTGTACTAGTGACTATAGTTGTAGGAGACTTTTAGATCTATGATTATACGGTCGTTTTCTAGTCAATATTTTTCAATTTTATAACAAATTTTTCCTAGATGGTATCAGTTGAGCTTTTTTTATATCATGTCTATGTTTAGATTTTTATATCTAACGATTGGGTTCAACCTTGGCATGATGTTTTAAACATTCGACTATCATGAGGGTAACCAGGGTTTGATTCCTGTCTAAGTCATCTACATTTTTTTTCATTGGCTGTGCCCTCACAGCAACATCGCAGTAGTGTCGAGTCACCGTTGCGTGAGACTAAAAAAGGATGTTAATTTACAATAATGTGAGAAGCTCTCCCATATCTCATTCATTGGATTAAAGGAAAATAAGTAAGGAGACCCACATATACACATTTAATTTTTTCTGGGTTTTCTCATTTCTTAGCAGCGCCAGATTTGCTTAACGCTAAGACGTTTTATAGAAAAATTCGTTATTTCCGAAGAAATACAAGAAAAAGTTTTCATGCTTGCTTCAACTCTCAAATGTTAACTTTTAACTTTGTTATTACTACCTCGCAATACTTTGGTGGTATCAAAGCCATGATTTCGCTGAATATGTGGTTTGTTTGTAAGTATTAATGATTTTATTTTCTCATCATTTTTTTTTTATTTATTTCCAATTTGGCAAATAAGTTTATTTCCACATGTATTCAAATTTCACTTTAATAAAAAACACCTAAATACAGTGTTTTTTTCTTGCTGACTAAGGCATAATATATCTTATGTTTCGACTATAATTATGATTGATATTTAAATAAATTTTGTTTACTATCATTAACGCGGCTTCAGAAGTCGCTTATTAGCGGAACCCTCAATTAAAACAGACGATGTGGCATCGCAGTCTTCTCTTGTCGAGCTCTTAATTAGCAGAATGTGTAAAAGCCGCAGATTTATGACAAAGAATAATAATTTAAATTGCAAAGTGTTAGAGAAAAGTTTCTCGGAATATGTGATGTAAAAGAGATGTTGTTTAAGAGGCATAGATCTTTTTTTTAAATATAACAACAAATTCAATGATTGGCCAACATTTTGTCTTCATTAGCTCACATATTTCATGGCATTTAATGTTTAAAAATAATTTCTGGCATATGGCCTCCGCGCCATCCTGTCGGTTTAGTTTTGCACTACATTTTCCAGCATACCCGGCCTTATTTCGTCAAATGTGCTTCAAGTTCTTGGCTTCTAAATTACCATTCGTTACTGATTTATCACCAGAGATTTGACATACTTACTTACTTAAGTGGCCCATTACAACGCCTTCAAACACCTTTCTTGCTGGAGCATTTGCATCCATCTTGGCAACTTGTCCCAGCCATCCTAGTTGTTGGATTCTGACTCTTTTAGCTACGTCGATGTCGTGGTAGAGCTCGTACTTTTCCCTCAAATGCTCCCAGGTTTTTTACGTCCGTTGTCGAAAGCAACCACGATTCGGCAGCATACAACAGACCGGTTAAACTAACACCTGGTGTTACTAACGTGCTGCCGATAATCGGCGGACGAGCATTATTATCCATTAGCATAGGCTAGTGGCATGTGGCTCTTGTCGAATAAGGTGCCAGATATGTTGACATCAGCCTTTCTCATCACCTTCTCCATAACTATATTAAACTAGCTGACCCGGCAAACGTTGTTCTGCCATACGACTTCGGACCCCGTTAACTTCGTCTCGCTCCTAAGTTAAAACCTTTATATAAGCTCCAGGGTAATTTAATCAAAATCAGTGAAGAGCGAACTGATAAACAATGTTTTTCAATTTTTATTCCGGCGCAAAAACAAACAATGAAGACGGTTTAAATGCTAAATTCCGTCGAAAAAGACTATTAATTTTTTTTGTACTTTTCCGTAATTTTCCAACAAAAATTTTTCCATCCGAAAAGCTACTACGAAACAATTGCAAACACAATTTTATACAAAAATCCAATTTGCGATTTTCATCAAATCAAGTAGTACAATGCAAAATTTCGTCGAAAAAAATCCAAGTTTTCGAGTGTTTCCGGAATTTTCTGAGTTTTCACCAAGAAATTTTCTATTTTTCCATTCGAGAAGTCATTTCGGAATACTTATCCGAATTTTTCACAGTTACATAGTCCAAATTTATTAAATCATAAGATAAAATGCAAAATTTCGTCGAAAAAAAATTAAATTTTGTTTAATTTTTCCGGAGTTTTCCGAACTTTTCAACAAAATTTTTTTATTTTTCTATTCGAAAATCCATTCCGTAAAAATTGCATACAAAATTACATACAAAAAGGCAATTTTCGATTTTTTAAATTTTCCGACAAGGGCCTGAGACCTCTTTCCGTGTTGAATGGTTCAGAGTCATTCTAACCAATCTTAATACAGGCTTCAGTTTCTTCCAAGGTACACCTGCCAAGTCGAATTAGTTTTGCAGAAATACAAAACTCAGTCATGGACTTATACAGCCTATTCCTTATCTAAGAGTCGAAGGCAGCTTTGTAGTCGACAAAGAGGTGGTAGGTGTCATTCTGCTTTTCATAATTTTTTTTCCAGTATTTGTTGTAAAGTTAATATTTGAGCCGTCGTAGACCTACCAGGTCTAAAGCCGCACTGATAAGGTCCGAATAGATTTTCTAAAATAGGCTTTAGACATTCACACAATATGCTCGAAAGGACCTTGTAAGCAATTGGTAATAGGCTTATATTCCACGGTAGTCCTTACACTCACTACGATCTTCCTTGTATATGGGACATAACAGACTTGGAATCCAATCCCCGGGCATGCTTTTCTCTTGCCAAATGTTCTTCATGAGCTGATGCACCTGCCTTAAACAATTCACACGGAAAACCATCGGCTGCTGTTGCTTTGTTATATTTAAGGCGGGATATTGCCACACGTATCTCACTCTGGCTCGGAGGTGGACAGTTAATACCATCGTCATGGATTGGAGCGGGGTCTTCTGGATGGTGTCCGTATCCTGTAAATTTCTGAAATGATCTCTCCATATTTTAAGAACGTTATCCGGGTCCGTCACTGCAGTTTTTTACTCCTAACTCAAGATTTTTGGGGGAGTTTGGGAAATTTAAAAAACAGATTCTTGTTTTACTCAGCAATACCTACCAGAAATATAGTATCACTTCAATCATCATATGGTTTAGATACCCTTTTTCACGTCACTGCTGGTGTCATTGAAAGTCACAACTCAATGGCATATAAGCATCAATACAACACACTTTAGCACTTAATTAACAACTTGGCTTTGTTTTACAAACTAGATTAAAATTGCACTTAGTATTAAATGCACAAACCTTCGCCTTAATACAGTAACATATTATATACATAAACATATAATTATACTTAAATAGATATGCACAAACTTGTATATATATTATATTATATAACAAACACTTTTGTGATTGCATCTATGTAATACAATCTTACTTTTATATTACGTGACGATACAAATAAACCTTGTGCAGATTAATTTTCATTCATTGGTTTGTGGTGTAAAAAATACGCCATCACAATGAGGTGTGGGGCTTTTAATATGATAATGACGATTAAGGTGCCACTTGTTGGAACCGACGTCACCTCCAACAGCACCACCACCCCCATGGACATACACGTTTGAGCCGCACACACCATCAGTCATGTAGATGCAATTTGAATTTATCTCGGTACATCAAGTAGAGAGAGAGGGGTCATTTGTAAATTTGAAATTATGCAAGTTGTAGATTGGTCTGTAGATTGGATGCTGGCATTGTGATAGCAATCATTTGCGGTGAAGTGATTTACTCAGCTGGTCTTCACCGTGGAGAATGGATAACAGATGTGTTTTATTTGTTGGCTTAGGTTTTATTTTCTGGCGGTTATTACTAGTGTATAGGTTTTTTTTGGATGGCAATGATAGTACCGAGGTGCTTACTTTCGGTACATATAAAGAGAAATATGGGTTATGAAATTAATGTAATGTGGCGTGATAGAAATTGTTAAGTTTTAAAATATGTTTAATGTTTATGATATTGACAGCTATAATTGGAAAATGTTTAAGTTGCGTCAAATTCTTTAAATTGAGTTTTTCAAACGCTCTCCAATTTTGGCTTTCTGTGATGCTCTGAGTGTCAACAGTTATTCTGTAGAAATTGTTAAGTCTGAAATAGGTAAATAAATTAAAATACTTGGGAATATGAAATCGATAGATGTAAATGGACAATTTTTAAATTTGCTTCAAATTCTTTGAAATTGGGGTTTTCAACTACACTCCAATTTTGGCTTTTTGTGATCCTCTGAGTGTCAACAATTGTTCAATGTACTTACAAATATTATCATTTTAAAAAAATATCGCTTTACAAATTGTAATTAAAATAACTTTCAGCCATCATCACGTATATCATATTTCTGTTGTTACCCCCCTCTTGATAAATCAACGACTTGGTAACGAATGTATTTCCCCTACTATGCCAATTTGTCTCTTAATTTGCTCATTCCAATAACACTTTCCAACAACACTCTCCCCAAAGCCGCAAAGCAACAGGTATTTATATATGTTTCATATCTCTTTGCGAGCAAATTACGTTGTTATGCAAATTAAGTGCAAAACGTATGCTGAATATTTCTTCAAGCAACAAAACTATTTTACTGTGCGCAAAAGATGCTAAACAACAAAAGCAAATATCAAAAAACTACTAAAAAGTTTAAACAAAGATAAAACGCTACGTATACGGAAATTGCATTTAAAGTGTCTATGTCAAGGTAAAAAGTGGGTTTGTCGTATGTGTGGGTTTGACTCTAAGTGAAATTTTATGAAAGACGTTTAACTTTTTTTGCCTTTATTAAGCAAAGTTATATGAAATTATTTAAATTTTAGTTAAATTGTTTGAATTTTTACATAATTGTCTCAAAAATATCATTTAATTTCTACTATGTTTTATGTATTCTTTGTGTTGGCAGTAGAAAGCCAATATTTAAATTTATTTTGTTGAGCATTCGATGATGGTTCAACAAAAAGGTCAACTGTAAATTAAAAGTAATTTAAATGCATTTCATTGAGTTTTCATGTTGTTCTCAAATTTATATAGGTTTTATTCAATTTGTCAATTTATTTATGTCGAAATTTGTTATGTTACAAAGTGCATGCGAACAAATATATTCCAGAGATAGTGCGCATGCACAGTGTGGGTCAAAATAGATGTTTTACTGAGAAATATGCCCATGCATTGTGTTATTTATCACAATGAAAGCAACTTCGCAGTAGTTTCTAGTCAATCCTCATGTCTAGTGAAAGCTTTTTAAAAAGCTGACTTTCGGATTCATTGTTAAACTGTTGGTTCTGTTGTGTGGGTCAAAAACATATATGCGTGTCAATTCACTCTTATGTGGGAAGCTCTTCCATATATCATTCCAGGGATGTTTTGAGGGAAATTAATTAAGTTAATATATCGGCAACTAAAGACGTTCTAGGGAAAATAAAGTATATCCAGAATATATATTTGAATTCTCTTGCTACAATTGACGATCCTATACCATATAATGTATTGTTTTTTTAATTACTATCACTTTTGTCCGCTACTGTCTACTGAAATGAATACATTAAATCAAAAACTTGAACTCATATTAGAATGCTCATTCATCGTGTAGACGCCTAACAACATTGCGCATTTTTTTACTCGATTACAAGTTACTAAATAAATCAATATTCATTACAAGACTACAACAGTATCGAATGAATTGGGCAGGTTTGTCATTTGTTATTTTTATTAGCTTTGATTTAAAACTACAAATGAATTTATTTATAAATAACAACCTGTGTATATTGTGACTGCAAAATGTACAAATTGTGTGTAAAAGGGTGGATTTAATGGCGACAAAGTTGTATTTTACAAATTATTTAGTTTTTAATAATATATTACTAATTACACGCCTCGGCATGAAAATCGGCCCCAACACTATTCCTTGTGATTCTTATGTATAATGACTTCATGAAGCCCAAATATCTCAAGACGCCCCCCCATTTCTCTCAAATGGTGGTGATATTCGGATTCAGAAGGTCATTTTACATTAGAATCAGTCGTTTTCTCTAGACGCCCAACCTTTCGGTTTGAAATTTACTTGACGTTTCTGAATTTTAAATGGAATTTTTGAACATATTTTATTTACCTCACCCTTGGGGATAGAGGTATTAGATAGAGATATTATTTGAAATGAGAAAAAGTGTAACGCATTAAAGGAGACTAGTTGGGCGCCTAGTGTCTTAATACCAAATGCGTTTCTGGACTATTTCCGACGATTGAGCCAGGACCGTCCGGCTGGTTGGCTGAAAGACTGGTTGGCACGATAGCTCGAGTAAACCTTCACTTATACTTATGAAAATTTATCAGGGTCAATAGTTTTCTTTATACAAAATGAATTATTTTTGAAAAGTTTATATTTCTCTCATAACTTCCAAAATGGGAAACATCAGGATATTCAAACTTTATAAAATTATGTAAAGCCCCTGCAAATCGAAACAATTACCATTTACATTTACACGCCTCACCATGGCACCTCCCATACAAATGAACAAATTCACCGTTATATTTCTACAGGCACACCTGTTTTGTGAGTACACTGAATTTAGTCAGATTTTTGGCCAGGCTGAGGTATACTCAATCTCGTCCTGGGAATGCATAAGGACCCACTAACCTTACGAAATAGGAACACAAGTGATTTTCCTGACAAGGGCTAGGAAATAGTGGTTATTATAGTTTGATTTCATTTGTTTTAGAAATACGACAAATAACTTATTGGCAACGGCAACTGCTTTTCAGGCTCAATCCAAATATCGGCGAGTCGCTATACATACATTTGTTCTTATAAAATACTTATAAACTCCCTTACGAAAAGACAACCACAGTCGCTTGGGGGGAACAGACAACCGAAGTCGCTGTGAGTATGTATTATCACCCGATCAGAAGAGACAGGCGGTGTAAAAAAGGTAGTCACAAGTTCTAAAAAGAACTTATGGCTTATGGTCTGCACAGGTCGAAGTTACGCTAGCGATTGACGACTACTTCTAGTCAAGCGAGTATACTTATACAATTTACCGCCTTAAATGAATGAGAATTCCAATGGACACACTGCGAATTGCTCACACCGAGTGCTTATACCACGAGTGACAACAGTTGCTTATGAGCTTTGTTAATGTATGAATAAATTCTATTTAAAAAATTTATTTCGCTACAAGGAATGAATACGTTCTATATTGGTCCGACCCTTCTAGTACCTCCCATACAAATGACTGAATAGTTTTACATGCATATGGGTATTTCCTGCGAAAGGACGGACGATTTCATAGTATAAAATTGCTATATTTTTTACTTTTTCTTTTTGTAATCATATAACGAATTTGTTGAACTTAAACAAAACAATCTATATATATCGTTGGAAAGTCTTTTCTTTCTAAATCCTCTGAGAAACTTAAAATCGGTTCATATTTACCCGCGTTACTGAAATTTGAGAAACAGATTCTTGTTGTGCTTAGCAGCATCTACCAGAAAAATAGTATAATTTCCCATAATTTGTAGCTCTGGTGTTATACATAGAACAATGTTTATGTCCGCAACGTGTGTCCGCAACACACATTGAGATTGAAGTTAAAAATATTTTAAATCTGAAGTAAGTTGTTTATTAAACCCCAACATGTCTTATTTATTTAAAAAAAGAAGATATGGATCACATTAGAAATTTCGTTAAATTTTACAAATTTTCAAAGACACTTCAAGTAGCTATGGAAAATTGTGTGTGTCCGCAACGCACTCTGTGTTAGTCATAATTTTGAATACCACATTTTAAGTAAAGTTTCATGAAAGAACATTTTAGTGCTGTCGAATATCTAAAATTTTGTACATGAACATAATCTGCAAAATATTTCAACTTTTCGATATAACCAGCGTTTGAAAAAAACTCACAAATGTGCACAAAATGTATGCAAAACTCTTTTCATGAGAGTGTTTGAGAGGTAAATGTGACACAAACTCTGTACCGTTGAGCATGTTAACATGCAAACACATCTCGCTAAGTGTCGGAAAACGATGTTGCTCTTTTTTCTGACTCCCGTCGTGTGTGCGATAAAGATGACACAACTCATATGTGCACTGAGAAACGAAAATACCCAAACACGGAGTAACACATGAATATTCATATAGAGAAAAAAACACATACATACATATATTTACACATATACAGCTATATTTCTTCTTCTTCTCTACCAATCTTTTAGTGTCGCTCGTTTATGTGTGCACACCATCTTTGAGTGCTCAGGAAAAAATTGTACAAAAGAGTTTTGTTATGTGTTGACTCTGTGTGCGGAGCATCTTCGATCATTAAACTCTTGTGTTTTGAGTTCGCCTGCGCTCATTACCGACGTTTAAAATGTGTTGAGCAGAGTGTTTTGGAGTCTTTTCAATCCCTGGATATAACTACAAAATAAGAAAAAACGTCCGTCTGCAACTCTAGGAAATACCCATATCTTTTTTATAAGTATGTACACTGAATTCATTTATATTTTGTGAAGTGTTTTGATGTACGCTTATAGATATTGTACTCAGGAATGTGTATGGATCATATCGGCTGACCCCTTCTGACATCTTTCAATTGGCATAACTTTCGAACAGAAAACAGCAGGATGTTTGAATTTGATGAGTTCAATTATACTGTAATAGTCGGCAAAACTTTAAAGAACCAAAACATTTGAAACACTCCTTCTGGTACCTTCCATAGAAATGACCGAAAACACTCCCTAGTTTTACACGAATATCTTTTTTGTAAGTACGCTAAATTCAGTAAATTTGAATTCAAATCAGATACCTTATGCTGCCCCTACTGGTACTTCCTGCACAAATAAGCCAGTTTCGAGAAAATCAGTAATTTCTTATAGAAAATCCTTGAAACGTTGAAAACGGAAGGTTTACTCCACTGTTTGAATTAGTAGGGGACTTTTTCCCTAGTTCTCAGTTGGTATAGGACCCTTTCGATAACCCCATACAAAATGACCAAATATCGAATTACATTTTTTTTCGTCATGTCTACAAACCTCTGGTCTTACCATGCCAATGTCCTATCTCGAACCGTTCATATCAAATAAGCAGGCAAATTATACGACTAAAGTAATTGTATTCAAAAATCGATTAACTCAACACTAAATCAATATCATACATGGGCTGAGGGTATTTATCAGTCAGTTTACGAGATCAATAAATAATAAAAAAAAAAATAAAACAAAAATTGTATCTCTCGAAGTTCTTACATATATGTTTGACTTTGACCTATCTTCTGAAACATCAATCGATTTATTCATGTTCATCCATTATGATTCTATGCAATTACAAATACAACATCAATCGTTAGTTCAAATACAGAACAACTAGCAATTGAGTTGATATGCCGTTCAAATTTCTCTTTGTATTGTATTATAAAAATCCACATGCATTGATTCGCACTACTAATTGTATGAATAATAAATTATTATCAATTACCACACAATAAAAGACCCAATTTGAAATTTCCTAAGATTTATGAGCATCAAACACAACTTACAGCTGCAAAAGCAGCGATAACACATTTCAAATGCCATCAAATCGGTCAAAGCGAAAGGGAATGGAGCGCCAGAGCATCTGACGGTCAGTTCTTTTAAAATCTGATGTGCATTGAACTCAATTAGTGTCAATTTGTTAAAGGCGAGACGCGACAACGGAAGATCATGATGATGATGATGATGACTGAATAAAAAGTGGCATCTAAAAAAATCAGAAATTCTTTATTTAATTAAAACATTTGTGCATAATAAATGCATAGTTTAGTTTATTTTAATTCATATGAAATGTGATAAATTGATATGGAAATCATCATCATCGAGATGTGAGACAACGCATCCATCCACCAACAAATTGAGGGCAACAAACTCCAAGAGACACACTGAACTGATGCCGAGGCTGCTACCGCTGATCCAGGCATTGTTCTTTCTTTTTATTTTAGTTCTTCGGCATCTTTAAAATAGAATTCTTGGAAACCAGCAGACAGACAACAAACTCCATAAAAGAAAAAAAATTGTTCAGAAAACATTGAAATACGAGAGAAAAGTGTTTAAAGGCAATTTTATGTGACTGCTGTTGCTCTCGAGGGCTTAGTGTGTAAAAGTAAAATTAAAAAAAAAAATATCATTTAAAAATATCATCAAATTTGTGTCGTCGTATTTACCCTGAACTTGAAATGACTGCAGGCCGATTGCTCATGTATGCTGCCAAATAAGAAAATTAAATTTGTCACATTTTTATTTTTAAATGTTACCAAAAAATTACCATAAATTATAGAACATACATATGTGTGCATTGTTTTTTGTTTTTTTGGAAATCTTTTCGATGTGATTACTTGAAATATTTTTGGTATTGACATTTTGGGGGAAATTCATGAAATGTCTTAGATTTTGTGATCACAGCCTCCAAAAGTGAATCATTAATTAACACCATATTGAGTGTTAACAAAAAATGACGAAAACTGTCGGAGGAATTTGTTATAAACTAACATGAAAAAGCAAACAATGCCCATATATAGAAACCGGCTTGTCTTTTAAATACACCCAAAGAGAAATATGTGTTCGAATGTTGACAAGAATGTGTGAAATATATTACTAAAAGGCGTATTAGTAAACAAAACAAAAAATCATTAAAGAAATAAATAAATAACACATATTGTGGCTTCACAACAAAATAAAAATGACCTAGGCTTGTGTACCTATAAACCGATTGCTACCTGTAGTGATAACAAAAAATGCAAACATGAGGTGTGTACCTCAAATCACTGACTTGTACAAAAGATGACTTGTAAAAATAATGAATTACTACCACTAGTTATATTCCCACAACTAACTAGCGGTCTACATATGACTGAAGGGTGCCACTGTGGCGCATAGATTTATTTTAACTTATATTTTTTTGCACTGTATTTTTTCTACAACTAGAAATATTTTTAAAGATTTATTTTATTTATAATTTATATTTTTTTCTACAATAAAAAACACTTTTAAATATTTATATAACTTATAATTATTTTGTTTATTCTTTCTTTTTCTTCCAGCTGATATGAATCTTCTACAAATTGCCACATTTTTAAACATTTCCAAAAACTACAATTGATGTCTTTTTTTCCGCCACCCGCCACCGCAGCCGCATCATCAATTCATCCTTGAATTACACTCCGTTTGATTTTCAAAGATACCATCACACTGCCGCCGCCTAACGCACAACCGCCACCATGTATAAGTTATTAGTCGGCCTAAAGAGCTATCTGAAATGGCAAGATATTCAGATAGACAATACAATATTCCGTTTGCACAACTCTTTTACCACAGTCCTGCTGCTGACATGCAGTTTAATTATCACCGCCACCCAATTTGTGGGTCAACCCATTAGTTGTATAGTCAGTGGTATTCCAACGCATGTGGTCAATACATTCTGTTGGATTCATAGTACATTTACAATGCCAGATGCGTTCCGGAGACAGGTAAGATTAGTTGGATAGTTGAATTATTATACATATTGTAGATATTTAGGGACCGACCATGGCATGATAGTTGGAGCACTCTACTATCATGCGGGTGGCCTGATTTCGAGCCCCTCACCGTAATTTAACATTTTTTAATTGGCTGCACCTCGATGTTATTGGTAGTAACTTCTTAAATGGCGATTCAATCTAGTTGAAACAAACCTAAGTTTTGTTTTTTTAAGCATGCCTTTATTTAAGATGAAGCCCCAATAAATCTCTTTAATGACGTGTCCATATTTCACTTAAAGGACAAGTTATTCAATAGACCTTATCTAAAACTATATCAAATCGTCTTTTTTCTTCTTAATACCATATTTACGAAATATGTAAATATTGTCTAATAAGCTACTCACATAAAAAATAGTATTACTTAATATTATTATTGGCGACCCCCGCAAACATTATAAAGACCATGACTTAAGAATGTGCACCTGGAATGACTGAACTTTCTACAGAGATGAAGCCTCTATTCATTCGACGGTCCTCGACAAATACAAGGCTGACATCACCGTCATACAGAAAATGTGATGGACGGGACTTTCTTTACCGTGTAGAAAGACACGATTTTGGATGTGGATTCATAGTCGGCAAGAGACTTTGACATTTGGTGTCGCGGTTTAACACTGTAAATGACCGAATAGCTACTATTTGCATCATGACTTTAAAATTGTTCTGGGAGCTTTCTATACTAAATTAGAATGGGTATATACTCTTGGTTCAGCAGTCTAAAAATTCAGTATAAACAGACTGATATTGCATTCAAACTGAGTGCAACCAGATTCGCGCATAAAGATATCTACAAAACAACCGGGATATCCCCTGATTTAAAGTCGTGTGTGTAATATGCGTTGCAAATATTGACTCGGATCACCTTCTAGTTCCAGTCAAAAGTAGCGCAAAGAATACTTGTATCTAAATGCAAAGGATGCTAGAAATAACAAAGCTGCATACCACCAAGATAGCCAATGCCTACTCAAACAAATTGTCTCAATCCTTGCACAGAAACGCCTATAATTCTTATGTTCTCGACAAATAGTAGCAGTACATTGCGTATTCTAGAACAACTACTGAACAATCGTACAATCGTACACGCTCAAACAAGCCCTGGTACGATAAGGAATATTGCTTAATGTCTGAGGAAATGGCTGCAGCATAAAAGGGCAAAACTGCAGCCAATAGCAACGCGTGCTGTGACCGAACGATATATTAAAAAGAATAGGTAAATAAAAAGATTCTTTAAGTGGTAAGACTGTCTATGGAACTAAAGAGAGATTCAGGATATCGAAAATTACACGGATTGAGATTAAGCCCGATAGTTCTACCAAAAGGTAATGAGCAAAGGTTTTGGAACAGGGATCCAGGGACGCCCCACCCCCATGGAAATCTGGTCTAGAACACGCAGAGTATACTTCAAACAAATAGAGGGAACACTTTCGTACTCTGCTCGCTCCCCAAGGCAGCATTAGTGACGAATTCACGCCAATCATCGTCGACGGAGTAGATTGTCTACCACCAAGCCTAAATGAGATCAGTACTTTAAATGCACGGCTTAAAAGGAAGTAAGCCACAGGAGCTAATGGACTACCGGCAGTTCTTTTAAGGCTGGCGGCGATGAGCTGGCAACATGCATGCACCGGCTCATAAACACGATTTGGCTAAAGGAATGCGTGCACGATCCTTAACTATCGCGAGATCAGCTTCTTACCCATCCCATTCAAGGTCATTTTTAGTGTGTTGTATGAAAGACTAAATCCCAACCTAGCAAACCAGATTGGACCTTATTAGTGTGGCTTTAGACCTGCTAAATCTGCGTTCGACCAAATCCTGGAGAATACCCAACAAATGCAGATAAACATCTGTTTATCGATTAAATTCGACAGTATAATACGACAGAAACTATTAGATGCGACGACTTTACAGGCGTAAATAGGCAAATATCTGAAAGAGCCATGTTCTAAAAAGGCGAGGCTTTAGACAAGGCGATAGTCTGTCATGTGATCTCTATAACAGTGTAATGGTGATGATCATCGAATGGCTGCGATAGAAAAAAAGTCTAATCCTGCTCGCTTATATCCATGATATGATATCATTGGCCAAGGACTGCGGGATGTTACTTCGACCTTTGCAATCTTTGAAAATCAGTCCGCAATAGTGGATCTGGTGATAAATGTGGACAAAGTCAAGTTATTTATTTCAATGAACAAAGAGTCTATTTATTTGGAACGCCACGTGAACATTGAAAACAATAACTTTTAAGTGGTATATGATTTTGTCTACCTTGACTCCGCCGTTAACAAAAATAATACAATCAGCCTGGAAATACCTATCGAGCGCCAACGGCTGCTACTATGCGCTAAGCTATCGATTTAATGTCAAAACCCTCTCTCAATGAAAAAAAATCCAACGTTAACAGACACGGTTCAAGTTTGACGATCGGAGTGCTAATTTTGACAAAAATGTCTACGACTTGTAAACTTTGTTCTGATATAAGACTTTGTAAGGTGATTAGTCAAAGTCCCTTTTTCATCCCTTTCGTAAGTTCAAAACGTTTAAAAACCACTTCCTGAATTTTTCTGTAAAAGTTCTAATATACTTTATTTATAAGATATCAAAATCTTCCAGAATTAACAGAATAAGTTTTTGTAATATCAACTACAGATATTGTAGCTTGATTGTTTTTGATTACACAGTACAACACATGATTTTGTTACTCAATTCTGAGAATTTCACGTGAAAGTACCCCCCAAAAATAAGAAATTCTGCATCATACGTTTTGTCAAGTTAATAATTAAAATTTATGATACCTAAAAGAACAATTTCACGGTACCTTTTCCTGGTACCTATTCAATATCTACAACTTTGCTTTAGACACAAAAGAGATATTTCGTACGGTATACAGAGATATAACTGTATTAAAATATAGAAAAAGTGCTAAAAATCCATCTTGAGCAAAAAAATTCGTATGGCCAGTAAATTACACTATGACACAATTTGAGGGTCATTGTCTCGGGGGTGAACCAAACCAATAACAAAGATAGCATTTGACCTCAGTAACAAAACCCTAAACTGCATTTTTCTCCACTACGTCACACATTTTGTTTACAGTGGTTTGATGTTTGATTTTTTTGATCAAAAGTCGACTCAAAGAATATGAAAAATCATCTATAAAAATACATTTGGGATATTTCATGTCTTCGAAGACCTATATTTAAACATTCAGGGGAATATTTTCTCGGAACATTTTAACCCTCTAGCTCCTACTCGTATGGGATATCTTAGGATGAATTTTGAAAAACAGCTTAAAAGTCAAATTTCTCTAAACGTTCAATATGGGTGGCAGTTAGATGGCTAAAATGTTTCAAGGAAATATTGCCCGGAAAATTGTAATGTAGGTCTCCGTAGACATGAACTATCACAAATCTATTTTTTCACATGATTTTTCTTTTATTTGACTTTGACCAAAAATATCAAACTTTAAACCACATAAATTGTGACGTAGTGGAGCAAAATGCAGTTTAGGCTTTTGGTACTAAGGTCAAATGCTATCGTTTGATATTGGTTTTCTTCGCTCCCGAAAAAGTGTGTTGCACTGTTTGCTCAAAAGTAGACTTTTTAACATTGAAATTTGATTTTATTTTCGAAGATTCTAAACCTTGACCTTCGTCCAAACTTGACTTTTAAACAGTTTTTCAAATTTGGGCCAGAAATGTACAAGCGGGAGCTAGAGGGTTAAAATGTTCCGAGAAAATATTTCCCTGATTGTTTTTATATAGGTCTCCGAAGAAAAAAATGCCCCAAACGTATTTTTACAGATGATTTTTCATATTCTTTGATTCAACTTTTGACCAAAAAACTCAAACTTAAAAAAAAATCCACGTAGTGCAGCAAAATGGAGTTTAGGCTTTTGTTACTAAGGTCAAATGCTATCGTTTGATATTGGTTTGTTTCACCCCCGAAAAAGTGTGTTGCACTGTGTTATTAATGCAGCCAAATTGACAAAACGAATGATGCTGAAGTGCTTATTATTGAGGCTACTTTCACTTGAAATTCTCAAAATTGAGTCCCAAATCAATGAACTGACAAAAAATTGTTGTATAAATCAATATTGACTATCAACAATTCCTTTTAATTATCTAAAATGTGCGTACACTTTTTTCTGTGTTCAAAATTTTTTACTTTTGAGTGAATATGTGTGATTGATTTAAACTCCTACCATATCCTCAAACTTTTCTTTCGTTGTGCTATTCATCACGCCCATCAACATCTGCTCCGCGAACGTACATACACATGGCATATCATGTATAAAAAGTTGAAGACCCTACTGACAAATGAATAAAATCCTTTTTATTTATCATACATATGTATCCCTCCATATTTGCAATGCAATTAAAATTTCCCTTGAACTCCAGCTTTAAGTCCATTGAGAGACTGCTGCGACGTCGTCAGTCTGTTCATATCAAAGAAGAATTTGAAGTACATACGGATGTGTGGCATGCAATTTCATCGTAAGCACAATGAATTTTATGAATTATTAAACATCATAAACTAAATGAAACAAACAAACGAAATCTTCCCTCTTCTTGAAAAAACAAAAAATATCTTCAATGCAGTGATCACTGGCAGAGCTGGAGCAGTGCACTCCAGCGTCATAAGAAGAGCGTACAACATTTAATTTATGCGCAGACAACTTTGAAACGCCCCATGTTTTCCTTTTCGTGCCACAGAGGGCGGTTATGGTTTTTAATTATATTTCAAATGATATTGGTAAAGGCTGCTTGCTACTAACAGTTTGGGAATCGCTGCTGAAGATCTGTTGAAGCTTTCGTTTCACTTTTTATCTTCTTCAAGTTTACCGTTTTCCTGTTACTGCAAACTAAACGAAGCAGACACAATTGATAAAAGCAAAACAAGGAGGAATTAACTATCGAACATAAAATATGTCGCCCCGCTTTCAAAGAACTGGTAATTGGATATGTTTTTTATATTTGCTCTGCGAGTACCTCCATTTGGCAAAGGTTTCGTTTTTTTATATTCTATTCAGAAGACATTGTAGGCTGTATTTTTATATTTTCTTATATTGACATATATGGCGGTTCTGTTATGTGTGGCTGTGTGCATTTATGGAACTTCTAATGAATTCCTTTTGTAAGAGTTCTAAAGCATATTATTTTTCATTTCAGGTCGGTCGAGAAGTGGCACATCCTGGTGTGGCCAATGATTTTGACGACGAGGATGCCAAAAAGTATTACACCTACTATCAGTGGGTTTGTTTTGTGCTGTTCTTTCAGGTAAGTTCAATAACAATGAAAAAACTTAATAACGATGTCATTGTTTTTGAGGATATACAAATTATATATGCCGGGTGGCAAGCTTTGTCATTCTAGAATGGCAAGGAAATGGGAGCTGGAATTCTCCTTACACATTCTCATTGCTTGAAATTCAATACAAATAGCCAGGATTCGTTATGTTTCGCTAGATTACTCAATACTGTTTTAGGTGAAACTATATGCCACCCATTATTACACAATACGACATTTTTCAGTTCATACATTTGGGACTCAATTCTGAGAACTGCTTGTGAAAGTAGCACCAAAAAGAAGAAGATCTGCATCATTCCTTTTGTCAAGTTACATGCCATAATTATTTCAAATCGATTTGAAGTTAGTAAGTATATTATAGGGGAACTTGTCTTGTTTTAGGCTCTTTTGTTATATTGTTATATTGGTATATGGTGGCGTATGATTATCATAAGTAATATTCGACGTGAATCATACGCCACGGAGTACAACAGTTTTACTTATACTGCTATAAAATAAACCCAGTTCAAAATCTCTTAATGAATGGAAATGTGAAACTCTTGCTTACACAGAAAAAAATTACGACAAACTAGTTGGTATATCAAATACCATTTCGTCAATACAATTAAATATTTAATTAAAAAGGCGCCAACAACTAAAATTGTAAATACAATAAACAGTTTTGTTATAGTTACAATTTGTGTATTTTAGTTAAATTTGAAATGTGGTTGAAAATTTGTCAATATGACAATTTACAAACATGTTCAAATAGAAAAGTTGTTATATATCGAAATTGAATGCTAACAATAATATTTAATTACTTAACATCAGTTGTGTTTTTTTTCTGTGTATGTAGGAAACGTTATATAAACAGATTAAAGGAATTGTAATTCTAAATTTTTCTAAATTTGTTTCAGCTAAGTCGGACTAGTCGTTCTCGAGTTATGTCAAAGAGCCTTAAATGTGACAAACTCCCCAATACGATACTTACTAACCTTAAATCGATATTCAATTATTATAGGATGTAACTTGACAAAACGATTGATGCAGAATTTCTTATTTTGGGTCTACTTTCGCGTCCAGTTCTCAGAATTAGGTCGCAAAATCAATAAGCCGTACTGTGTGATGTAATGGCCATATAAACTTTTGTTCCTCAAGATGGATTTTTATATTTTAAAAATGAAAAAAGGTAAATTTTTTACCATAAACTAATAGGTTTAAGGACATGAGCTCAGTTTAGAACCTTATTTTGTGATAATTGCAGTTAGTGTTGGCTTTTTTAAGACTGAAAACGTGATACCCATTAAATTATTAATGCAGCCAACTTGCCAAAACGAATGATGCAGAACGTCTTATTTTTGGCGCTACTTTCACATGCAGTTCTCAGAATTGAGTCCCAAAATCATGTGTTGTACCGTGTTAATCCTTTTGCAGCAGCTGGCTGAATAATTGCAATTACAATTAGCCGATTGTAAATTGACATATTAGCAACCTTATACACATTTATAATTTTATTATTTCAACACTAAAAAAAAACATCAGTACATAACAAAAACACGATTAAAACATCAATGCCAAAAACAGAAAGAAACAAAGAAATATGTTACTTTAATTACGCTTCATTTACTCGTACTACAATCACATTATGGCTAAAATTATAGTCTTCCACACAAGACAAAGCCATGTTTGAGTCTAGCGTTTTCACGATTTCGCTTCATTTCCAAAGTGACGCAACACTATTCGTCTATGTCTCTTTATGGCCAACAAAACTAAAACGAACATTTGACCATATTAAAATAAAAAAATGGGAACTTAGGTGAAAACGTTTTAATATTTTGTTTTGTGAGAACACCAGCAGCAGCAGCAGCTTTTGTTCACACGTTCGCTTATTAACTGTTTTTTTTCATGTTCGTTATATTTCTCTTGGAACTGTTTAAACAATATTTTTATTAAATTTCCATAAAAATGTTAATTGGCCGCATAAAACGTGCTTTGTATATATGTCTCTCTATCTTGGATTGTTTTTTTTTTTTTGTTTTATGAGATCTTAACTTAATACAGAAATGATGATTGATTGAAGTTTGGCTGTCACATTTTTGTTTCGTTTTGGAGGAGTAATAAATAAAATCAATTTTAATGTAAAACAATTGTGTGTTACTGTAAGGTAGAATGCTATGTATTGCAGTGTAGTACACTTTTTCGGGGGTGAACCAAAACCAATATCCAACGATAGCATTTGACCTCAATAACAAAACCTTTAACTCCATTTTGCTCGTTTTGAACTATTGCAATGAAAAGTAGTAAGAAAAGAATAAGAGGTCCATGATTTGGAGATATGCACCAGGAATGTTAGAACACTGTATAGACCAGGTGCCTCCATCCAACTGGCGGAAGTCCTCGAAGAATATAAAGCTAACATAACCGCTTTACAGGAAATCCGGTGGACGGGACACGGGTGCTCGCGCTTGAAGACGTGTGCCATCTACTATAGTGGTCATGCGGACAATCACGAGCTTGGAGAAACGCGATGAGGACAAATACGAGTTTTACGAGAGAAAAAGGTATATGACCGTAGCCCAAGCCACGACATCAAAATTGTACTAGGCGATTTTAATGCTAAAATAGGCATTTGAGCCTAACATCGGAAAATTCAGTCTGCACACCGAAACGTCGAACAATGGCATCAGACTGATTGACATCGGTAAACTGCGGACCACAGAGGTAGCAGACGCCTACTCCAACCACCTAACTCAACTGCCACGGAATGCTTCAACCCCTGATAATATTACCTTGCAGTGGCTATATATAGCCGACACCATAGAACGGACTGCTAGAAGCGTACTTGAGTACTCAGAGCCGTCTCAAGAAGGTGCCTGGTACGATGATGAATGTCGCAATGCGCGTGAGAGACTGATGATACATAGGGGGCTAAACTGCAGCTAATGGCAACGTGAGCTGTTCGTGAACGGCACGGGATGAAGAGACGTGAGGCAACTCGTCTTTTTAGACGGAAAAACGATAGGCTAAGGAGACAGGATGAGTGCACAGAGTTGCTCCGAAGTAGAGTTAAAGCCCGAAAATTCTACCAGAGAGCCGATGGCCAGCTAGAGACGGACCCGGATAACGTCCTGAAAATATGGAGAGATCGTTTCAGAAATTCATTGGATACGGACACCACTCCAGAAGACCCCGCTCCAATCCATAACGATGGTATTAACTGTCCACCTCCGAACCAGAGCGAGATACGTGTGGCAATATCCCGCCTTAAAAATAAATCTGATAAATCTACGACGGATTGAATATTCACTTTACGATAAATCCTGGAAAAAAACTCACGAAGATCAGATCGACACCTACCACATCTTTGTCGACTACAAAGCTGCCTTCGACTCTCCGACTAGGAATAGGCTATATGAGGCCATGTCTGAGTTTGGTATTCCTGCAAAGCTGATTCGACTTTGCAGATGTACCTTGGGAAACACCAAATCCTCCATTAAGATTGGTAAGGAATACTCTGAACCATTTAACACGGAAAGAGATCTCAGGCAGGGTCTCTACACTATTTAATATAGTTATGGAAAAGGTGATGAGAATGGCTGGTGTCAACATGCCACTAGCCTAAGCCGATGAAATATATATCATTGGCCGAAATCTGCGGGATGTTACTGCAGTTTTCTTATCACTAAAAATCGAGTCAGCAAAAATGGGTTTAGCTGTTAACGAGGACAAAACAAAAATAATGATTTCGACGAACAAAGAGTCCTCTCGATGGGGTCTCACCGCCAACGTTGAAAACTATTGTTTTGAGGTAGTAGATGAGTTTACCAAGAAAAAAAATGTCTGCCAAGAAATCAAGTGGAGAAAAGTGTTCGCCAGTAGATGTTTAACGGACTTCGGCAGCACTTTAGTAACACCACCTAATCTCGGGATACTAAGAAACAGCTATATCAGGTGTTAATTCTACCCGTTCCGTTGTATGCTGCTGAATCGTGGGTGCTTACGACAATGGACACACAAAACCTGGGAGTATTCGAGAGAAAAGTACTCCGAAAAATAAATGGACCTATCTGTGTCTACGGCGAGTTTTGCGGTCGGTTGAACCATGAGCTGTGTGAGCTTTACCACGACTTCGACGTAGCTAAAAGAGTCAGAATCCAATGACTACAATGGTTAGAAGTTTGATATTTTTTGGTCAAAAGTCGACACCTATGTATATGTGAGTACGTTGTATACACATCATTTACGTTATTGGCCTTATATCAAATTACAAATACCTAAACACTACTAATTGCAACAATTGTTGTAAATTAGCAGCTAGATAATTTAGTTTAGCCCACACTCAAAATATAAAAAAAAATAATATTTTTAATTTATTACATTTCCTCTATTTCTGACCTCTTTATATCACGCACCTTTAGAATGATGTCAAGTCATGCAGTGGCTTGAGATATTTGTACTCTATCTGTAGTGTCTATTGGTATTATTCCAACCTTTCTTCAACATTTTCTTAATTTGTTCCTCCACCCCTCTTATGCTTTTCGACGACTCAAAAAGAAACTGGTTTAATTTGGTTATCGTCGCCTGCCCACCATCTGCACCCTCCCTTCCTAGCAATCAACTATATTTTGGACAATTTAAAAGTCATTTATTTCGTCTATATGAGAAAAGAAAAACGAAATGAAATTAAAAGATCTTTCAAAGAATCATCATGATCAGACTGCTCTGAACATTATTGAGTAAAGTGTTCCAAGCATCGGATGCAGAGCGCGCACGATATCTGTGGATATGCTGTGGTGCTATGTTGTTGCTGGTGCTGATGATTTAGGTTTCCTGTGGTTTTTTTTTGCGCCGTTTTGTGATTTGGTTTTTTTCGGAGCATGCTGGATGGATGGATGATGATTACAAAATAGTTTCAATTCCACTTCAATTGACTTTAATTAAGGTTTAATGTACATCGCATACATATACGCATTTATGTATCTGTGAGTGTGTGTGTGTGTGTGTATATCAATGGTTTTATGCTGCTTTTGGAAATCTTTATCATTTGATTATAATCAACAACTTACTCACAAGTAGGTTCTCACAACGTTGATGATAAAATGAAAATTTTTGGGAGAATAAATGTTTAACCTTTAAGTTCAGTTTGCATTAAATATTCATGATGTATTAGTGTATGATACAGAGGTAAATGCCAAACAAATGTTATTATCTAGACATTGGTGTTAACTTCAAATAACATGTCAATAGCTAAAGGTGAATGTCATATGCGATTGTCCGATACAAAATGTAATTGATAAATGCGAATAGTACTTGCATTTCTTTGCTCTCTATTTCATCTGGAGTTTGTGTGATAAATAGATTCAAATATGTTGTAAGTATTTTCCGTCTTAACATTGCCAGTCACGACCTGTAAGAACGAATATTCATACATTTTTCGTTTATATGTATATTTTGATATTATTAAACGCTCACCCATGGGAAGATATCTGTGGTTTTCACAAGCAACCGCTTATATCCCAAATCCCATATTTTCAGGAGAGCAACCATTACGATATGGAAATTACGTTCATCGTAAAGTTTTTATTAACCACTATTGAATCAATTTTTGAATCCACCCCAATCCATCTCTTCTCTGATGGGCGGTCGTGACTGTTTTAATTGATACGCAACTTTCCTAAGAAAAACTTCAGTGGTGGCCCATTGATGGTTTGGGGTGGTTTCTGTGCAAAAGGAACTTTGAAGCTGGCCATCCCAAGATGTCTCATGAGTCATGACCTCTGCAGAGTATGTGGGCATACTGAAATTGAATTTATTGGCATTCTTAAGGCGAAGCCCGAGTTAATTAAATTTTTAAGCAAGAGACTAATTCATTCACTCTATTTAGGAAACAAAAGGTTGGTTTCGTTCACAAACCTTTAAAGTCTGAGCGAGGACGGAGTTTTTCCCGACTTGAACCATCTCAAAAATGTATCGGGCATACTTGTTAATTAAATGTACTCCAACAACAAGTAATACAATAGAGCTGCAGATCGTCAAAATCGGCAGTAATAGCGGCTTGGGGCTCCTTGGAATATTCAACCCCAAAAACTCTGATAAATACATAGTTTGTCCTGACGAGAAAAAAAGAAAACAAATGGAGGTCATACGCGTTATTTGAAAGTGTTTTTTATGTTCATTTTGTTTTAGTAAAACCGTTTTATTTAGTAATTAAAAACCACTGCGTATAATTTTATGATCACCCCATAAAGTAAAGAAGTACACAAATAATAAACTAAGCTAAATACTTACTTTTATCCCTCAAGTTCATCTGCAACGAAATACAGTGGCGCGTATATCTTTATGCTCACCAATGTTTAGCCATACCAATTAACCACTTTTTTAATTATTATACTTTTTGCTTCGATAGACTTCTAAACTGCGAACTAAAAGATATTTGAATTTTTTGAGTTTTATTACATTGTAATAGTAGGCAAAACCTCAGAAACCCTAACCCCTAACTCTCTTCTGATACCTCCCACACAAATTACCGAATTTTCTCATATACATTTACATGTACATAGGGGTAGGATAGTATTGGTAAAGGTAAAGGTAAATTGTATGACCGACCTCCACTAATTTTTTCCTCCTAACATTCCCCCTATCTTTTTCCTCTAAAGGGGATATACAAAATCAATTTTTTTTAAAATTTGCTACCAAAGATGCCCCTAGTCAAAAATATTACCGATCCCCGGTATCTCTGAACATATCCACTCCCCATCTTTAAATCATAAAATTTTTTTATATTTTATAATTTTTTATAAAATCAGCTCCTGCCGCCCCTTGGTATCGCCTTAAGGGGTAAAATGTAGGACCAACATACCTACCTCCTATCGTCTCGCCTTAAGGGGACTCCGATACAAAAATCATTTCTTTTTTTATAAAATTTGCTCCCACCGCTCTAAGGTGCCCCCAGAGGAGTCAAATTTATGATTTATGACAACAGTTTCTCTGAACATATCAATCCCCCGCCCCTTTCTGATCCTCTTAGGAGGATATACAAAAATTTAATATTTATAAAACTTGTTCCCATTCCTGTAACTGCCCCAAAATGCCCCTAGCGGAGTCAAATGTATTACCGACCCCCAATATTTTTGCAATACCAATGTAAATGTAGATGACGTTGACGCGCACTAAGAAGGGATTTTGGGAAATTCGGACTACAAGGGGGTAAAATAGGCGGGGCACCGCCCATACAACTCCAATTTTGAAATGGCTGTATTTTTTAAACCATTATAGGTACAAAGTCGAGATTTGGTACGTACATCGGACTTATAAGAAAAAATACATTGTTTGAGGACATATTGGCCAAATAAATGGACCGATTGCTATTATATTTTCTTTGTGTGATACTGTCCATAGAGCCTCTATCATAGGCTACATGAAAACATAATTAGACAAAGGGGCGTGTCACCGCTAAATACCTAGAGGATTACGTCTCGCTGGAAAATGGTCGGTGGCACGCCCATTTTGAAAAAATCGTTATCTGGGCGAAATAAATGGACCGATTAGAATGAAATTTTCACTGTGTTGCACTAACCGTATGGCCACTATCATAGGCTACGTGAAATTATTATAAGATCAAGGGTCGTGGCACAAACCAAAATTTCAATCGGTCATATTTCACAAGCCGTAAAAGGTAAGAAGATGAGATTTGCTACATATGTAAATGGAACATGGGGGATCACGTCTCGTAGGAAAATCGGCGGTGACTCGCCCCTTTTTCAAAATTCCCAAATAATGGACCGATTGCAATTATATCTTGTTTATGTGATACTGTCCATAGGGCTTCTTTGGTACCAATCCATTTTAGTTGTGCGACACGAATGTACTTCGTTCTTTTAGGGATTCAAAGGGACTAAAGCAGTAAATCACTCAGACTAATGGGATAAAACTACAATCACCTACATTGGATGTTCGTTCGTCTTATGAAGCGTTTACTTTTTACATTTATTGCTTAAATTCTTAAGAACGCGAGCCGGAAAAGCTAGTTGTATATAATTCAATAAAAAGTTTTTTTGTTTCTGTTTCAATAAAATTGGGGGTTTTTTTAAAGTGGATCAAAAATTCACATAATTTGAAAATTACTAGTAGTCTCCTTTTTATTAATGCCAAATTTTTTAACAGATCCGACCAATGTGCCGTTTTTTGAAATTCATCTTTTTTCGTCAAATGTCGAATTAAACCATATGACAAATCATGTGTAAAAATACATTTGGGTTAGTTAATGTGTTCGGAGACCAAAATAATTTTGGAGTGTTAAAATTTTCCGATTAATAATTTTAATATATGTCTCCGAAGATATGAACTAACACAAAAGTATTTTTAAACATGATTTTTTTTTATTAATTGTTTCGAATTTTGATCACATTTCAAACCACTGTAAAAAAATTGGGACGTAGCAGAGCAAAATGGACTTTAAACTTTTGTTTTTGGGGTCAAATGATATCATTTGATATTGGTTTTGTTCACCCCAGAGACTATGACCCTCAAATTTTTGCATAGTGTAATTCATTTTCGATATTAAACGTAAAAAACCTTAATTTGAAACAATACACCAAATTGGCTATCGAAATCAAAATGTTTTCATTGTATTAGAATTCAAAAATGTTTATAGTTCGAAAATTTAAATTCAAAACACATCAATTGATATTAATCGACGAGTTTTGAATTTGAATTGATGTTTTTCGAATTTCAAATGGAAAATTTGAATTTGAATTGATTTTTTTTTTATTTCAAATGGAGTTTTGAATAGCAATTAATGGAATATTTGAATTTTAGAAAAAAAAAATTTTGAGCTTCAATTGGAAATAGTCAGCTGTTCAGTAGATTAGGAAGAGTAAGTGATCCTAATTATATTTTATATATGATATTAAGAAAAAACTAATGAAAACACCACAATCTCGATATTTGTACTCTAAATATTCACATTAATTCTGGTTTTCGTAAATTACTCAATTTGCCCCAACAAATCACTGACGGCAAACGTGATTTTCGTGGTTTTTATGCTGTACCGTAAAAAAATGATTGTTATAGACGTGATTGAAATTAATGATGATGTAGTGAAAAAATTGCCAGAAAAAAGACAATAATAAAACTTAATTAAACGTGTGTGTATGAAATACTGTAATAAGTATGAAGTGATTGAAAACCTCACGCTTCTGAGCCTATATTTAATTTTGGTTTGTAATACAAGACACGTGTATGAACCCTTTTTTTATTGCCAGCGGGCACATACATTTAAAAATCTTATCTAACTACACATGAGATCAATGACCAACCAAATTATAATTTATAAATATTAACATTGATGATACATTTTTAATAATTATAGTAGCTAACACTTTTTTATATCTCTCCTATCATTTCAGGCCATTGCTTGCTATACCCCCAAGTTTCTATGGGAAAAATTCGAAGGTGGCCTTATGCGTATGATAGTGATGGGTCTTAACATCACCATTTGCACGCGAGAAGAGAAAGATGCCAAACGTGATGCTCTCTTGGACTATCTGACCAAGCATGTGAAACGCCATAAGATGTATGCCATTAGATATTGGTTGTGTGAGGTTCTGTGCTTCATCAACATTATCGTTCAAATGTATCTGATGAATCGTTTCTTTGACGGCGAATTCATGTCGTATGGCACACGAATAATGCAGCTATCGGATGTGCCTCAAGAACAACGTGTCGATCCCATGGTTTATATATTCCCGCGTGTGACCAAGTGTATATTCCATAAATATGGTGCTTCAGGATCATTGCAGAAACACGATTCGCTGTGTATATTGCCATTGAATATTGTAAATGAGAAAACCTATGTGTTCATATGGTTTTGGTATATGATTCTGGTGGTCTTGTTGATGGGACTTTTGATATTCCGGTAAGTTGGATGAGAAAAAAACCAGTAAGAAAGTTTCAGTCGGGCAACCCGACTTACATATACCCTCACCCTCAGTTAAACATAAATTGTTCTATTATATTATTATTATTACTCTGTTTCTAAAGTAGGCAGAGTTGTACATTTGTATGGGAGATAGCAGAAGGGGTGTCTCTAGACTTCCTGATCTGTTTTTCAAATCTTTACCCTGCTATAGCTTTACTAAATACAGAATTTGGGCACGATCGTGTTGAGTGTATTGATATTATTACTCCATCTCTAAAGTAGACGGGGTGGTACATTTGTATGGGAAGTACCACAAGGGACGTGTCTACGCTTCCAGATTTTTTTCTCCAAAACTTTATCTTGCTTGAGTTTTACTAAATACAGAATTTGGGCACGATCGCGTTGGATGTATTGAAATTATAACTCGATTTCTAAAGTGGGCGCAATGTTTTTTTGGCACAATGATGTTTTTGTATGGTTTGTACCAGAAAAGGGTGGGGCCATGTAGCCTATTTCAAGTAGTTTTGGGAAAATTTTAACTCGTGCAAAATTGCAAACATTTGGTTGCGTCTTTCGTAAGTTATCGTGCGAACCAGCCGGACAGACAGACGGACATGGCCCAAACGACTTAAAAAGTCATGAATTAAAGAAACCTTGGGTTTTAAGTGAGTCCTTGGGTCGTATCAAATGATATACACCCTCCTACTCGTAGGGTGAGGGTATGAAAATTATTTAGAAAAAATAAGTTTTGTATTAAAATCGGAGAATTTTTACACATTCTTGTTCTGTGTTTCTTAATTCTTGTAAATGATCTTTGGAAAATTTCGAAATATTGAAAATACATTAACAAAAAAAAAAACAGACCTTGACCTTGATTATTTAAAAAATAAAATATAAATATAAAAAAATAAAAAACGATAAAGTTAAAAAAATTACCTTGATATCCCGTTAGGTAAATTACCAATTAAATTACATAAAAATATGTAAAGGTCGTTATATAAAAATTACTTAAATAATAAATTTATTTTAGTCCATTCTTATTTATATAATTTACATAATTTCTTTGTTTTTTTTCTAATTAATTTCGTTATAAATTTTCTATCTTTTAGTGCCTTCATTGTATTCATGCCCAAGTTCCGTCCACGTTTGTTGCATGCTCGTAATCGCATGATTAGTTTGGAGACTTGCCGCATCTTATCACAGAAGCTCGACATTGGCGATTGGTGGCTGATCTATATGTTGGGCCGCAATTTGGATCCCGCCGTCTACAAAGAAGTCATGAATGAATTCTCGAAAGAAATCGATCCATCGAGATACAATCGCGCCAAGTAATGTTGATCAACCCCTCCCCATTTCCTTCCCCCATCACCCAAAATAAAAAATATAACAACGACATTTACTAAAAAGAAAAAAAATCTACAACAATTTTGCCTAAATGTAGTTCTGTGATTAAGTTAATTAATTAATTATTCATAGTAATTTTTCGGTTCCCCCAAGTCCATTGGAAACGCCACAAGAGAAACTGAAATTTAAGCTTCGTCTCAAGCGAAGATCTTAAATAAATACTCGTGCAGCTTTTAAATCTTTTACTTTTCTTCGCCACCCCCACCCTCTTTTGGTCTTTGATATATATTTACATATAGTATATTTAAAGAAAGCAATGATCACAACTCTTTTATATATTAATCAAGTTATATATCATTCTTTATATATTTCTTAGTTTTATAAGTTTAATAATAAAAACAATTAGTTCGTCTTTTTATAATAATATTAAAAATAAAAACAAAACATTAAGAAATAAAAAACTACAAACAATGTTCGTTTTGTTTAAATCATGATATATCTGTTTTAAATTTGAAATAATATAGACTTTTTTATAATAATAATACTATAAATTTTGTATAATATAAACAAAAAACAGCAAAAGCAGCTGAATATTTAATTGAATTGAATTGCAAAGAAATGGAAAAGCATTTACATATGAAAAAAACAATTTTTTATAACAAATGCACTTCTTCAGATGCATCACTCTATTAGTAAAGTACATCATATTTATAAGAGATTTTTACAAAGAAAAACTATTAAAACAAATTTAATAAAAACTACAAACACATGACAATACAATGGGATTTTTTAATATGGTGGACTTGAAAGGCTATTATTTACATACAAGCAACTCCTTAGGTTGTAATTAATGTAAGTTATATTTCAAACAATCAATGTGCACAACTTTTCACCTAAAATCAGATATTATGTGATGAATATAAACATTTCAATTACCTATACTTCTTATCTCCTCTCCCACCCGCATTATAGAATTGGGTGCAGTAAACAATCCTCGTTATGCCTCTTTCACTACACACATAATATTTGAAAATACTTGCAACTTCTTTAATATTTTAATTTTTGTCAAAATTTAAGTCCGTCCGTCCAGCATTGTCCAAATGTGATGTTACTTCCCAAGTACCAGGCACACAGCAATATCAGCACATAGATATTTGGTTTACTGCACCCCCAATGCGAAATAAGTAAAACAATAACAAAATTTAAATGCAAAACAAGTTTTGACGATCACACTCCCATTTCTTTACTATGGATAATTTTTGTTGTTTCATATGCATCCACATGAAATGATAGTGACGTAGTAAATGTTGTGACGTAGACAATGTGTTTTGACCTGTTGATATTTCTGTGCGCCTGGTACGTTGGAAATGACACCGCCATGACTTCTTGATATTCTTGGCAAAATTTTGGTCCGTCCGTCCTGCATTGTCCGAAAGCCTTGGTGATATGTACCTCCCCACGTACCAGGCGCACAGCAATATCAGCAGGTCGATATTGCTTTCTCATCGCATTGATTTTGTAAACAAACGTAATGCACTAACAAAAAGCATTACTTACCCCAATGCGAAGTAAGAAAATAAACAATAACAAAACTTACATTGCATTAATGTACAAAATAAAGCATACTTTTTGGCGCACACTTTTTACATATACTGCGCTAGCAATCGTTATTGTCTGCTCCTAAGCACATTCTGTATTATTTAGTGGAATAAAATTCAATTTAAACATTGGGAATTCTGACCAAATTCATAATATATTAATTAATTTGGTATATTTTGCCCACTTACATTGTTTCGTTGTGGAAAATATTAATACAGATAAGGTTTCATAAGGATCAGATAAGGTTTACTCGAGTTAAACTGCCCACCAGCCAGACAGACGGACATGGCTCAATCTTCTAATAAAGTCCTGAAACAAATTTTGGGTCTAAGACGTCTGTTTGTCTCCATTAACGCAGTACACTTTTTCTCTCATCAAATGATATACATACTTAGGATGTTAGGGTAAAGATATAAAAATGCTTCAAAACACTTTTTCTGAACAGTGAACTCAGAAATTTTCACAGCAATATAAATATTTTGTGTTTATTTTTTAAACTGATTACACTATTCAACTCCAAAAGACTTATAAGATTAATTTAATCTGAAACAGCTTTACTATAAATTTTATGCTTCAATACTACCGTAAAAGCAACTTCACATAGGAGTTAAACGTTCTTTATAAACAAATCAGCATTTGTTGTCATTTCACACTTTACGATTCTGTCTGTAGTCACAGTTAAAGAATTAGTCTTTAGCGATTATTGTCTGACATTAAAAATGTTCTTTTATATTTTTTTTCCCCCAATTTCAATCTAGTTCTTGTTCTTTTGTTTATATTTGTACATATAGACAGATAAGTTAGCCAGAAAACCAAATGATAAACATTGTCATATAGATAAGCGGTACGTTTTATTTGTATATATTAATGTTTCTTCTTACACAATGACAAAGATATTTATTATTTGAACAAAAGAAAAAAATAAGCTAAAGCTACAAATCTAGAATGTCAGGCAAAATAATTTTTTCTATAAGTTTCCTTTTTCTATATATATATAAGTTACACAGAAAAATAATTGGAGAGAAGAAAAAATTACCAAAAAAAATAAGGAAATATATATATTCGATAAATATTAAAAAAATATTAACAAGTATCCAGTTATCGTTATAAATACCTATATAAGTTTTGCTTAATAATTTATCACATTATTTGTTTTATTTCTGTTCTTAAATCAAATCTATATCATACACATAAAAATCATGTTTGTCGCATTAGCTACTCCTATGAGGTGGATATTTAAATGTTATCTGGAACAAGAAAAGAAAAAAAATTGTTATTGATAATATATAACATGAATATTCTGGCTAATATTTTATAATTATTCAAAATTTTTACTCTTAAAAAATACTTAATTTTATGAATTTCTTAAAGCTTAAGAAACGGTTGGTTCGGAATTCAATAGGGACTATTAGAATCAAAACTGTTATTCACTTTATTTACTCAAAGGAAAACGTTGTTTAGGATGAATATAAATACAGTTAGTTTTTCCTCCCCGTCTCAATTATTAAAAAACTAATATTTAAAATTTAAATGTTACAAAAACTTGTTTAGGGTCATATTGTCACAATAGGTTGTATGCGTAGAACTGGATAAAAGTATCGCGTAGATACATAAAAAATACCCTGCAGACTCTGAATACATGCCCGATGATTGGAATCTGAGTGTTCTATGTCCTATGCGATCCAAGTGTGTGTACCAATTATCGCGGGATCAGCCTTTTACCTATCGCATAAAAGGTCCTGTCTAGTGTGTTATGCGAAAGACTTAAGCACATTTTAGCGAACCTACAGATATTCATACTACGACAAATTCTGGATAAGGCCCAAAAAAGCTGCATTCGACAGTCCGATACAACAGAAACCCTGACACTGACTGACAAGAAGTCTTCAGTAAAAAAAGGCACAAGTCTAACAGAGCCATTTTCTACCAAGCGAGGCTTCAGATAAGGCGATAGTCTCATAATTGAGATGATCATGCGGAAGGCTGCAGTAAACTCGACTGGTAACATTTTTAATAAAAAAAAACAACATGTTGCTCGCGTATGCCGATGATATAGATATCATTGGCCGAAGACTGCGGGATGTTACAGCGGCCTTTTCGAGCATTGAATAGCAGTCGGCAGAATTGGGTCTGGTGATTAATGAGGAGAAAACCAAGCTATTTGTTTCAACGAACAAAGTGTCCACTCGTCTGGGCACGCTGCGTGAACGTTGACAACTATAATTTTGAAGTGGTAGATCAGTTTGTCTACCTCGGCTGGAAATCAAGGAACGAGTATTGACCGCAATCCGTTGCTACCATGCCCAGAGCAAGCGTTTGAATGATAAAGCCCTCTCTCGACGAACGACGATCGAACTCTACCAGACACTGATCCTACCTGTCTTATCCTGGGGGCAGATCAGTCTATTCTGGGAGTTTTCGAGAGAAAAATACTTCGCAAAATATTTGGACACATCATCGAGTACCGTCGTCGAATGAATCATGAGCTGTACAACGCCGTCGACGTAGTCAAGCTGGTTTGGACACGTTGTACGATTAAATGAAAAGGCTCCGTCTCAAAAAGTCTTTGGTAATAAACTCGATGGGCGGCGCTGAAGGGGTAGACCAAAACTTCAATGGATGGACCAGGTGAAAGAGCTGTTATATAAAAGTCAGAAGCGCTTGGGATACTTTTCTATGTGCGGCTACTGATAGATATTTTTTTGTTGTTGCTGCCATTTAAGAATAAGAAAAAAATAACAGAATGAATGGGATTGATTAGGGATAATCAAGGGCAATTTGCAGAATGGACAAGCTAATAAGGCTTGGGACTGCCTTAAAAGTTTCAACGCAATTAGCAGCATGCAGAAAATTTGATGGTCACAACAAATGATCTGAAGGCCACAGTAAATGCCTAGCAATGTCCAGCTGGGAACACTCGGTTTCGAGAATTGTATAGTGCAATTATACCTATTTTATTTATACAGAGCTATTTTATTAATACATATATAATTGACTGACGTTTGCCGAACTGAAACCGATGTAGAAGTGTTATCTTTTACCAATGGATAATTTCTTTCGCTTAATAAGTTCATTACTGCTTAGTCAAAATTACTCAAATTTATATTTTATATTTTATCTAAAAAAATAACCCCTCCATTTGGCGTCTACTACTTACAGTATATGCCCATATATCTTTTTAGGTTTTTATCGTGTTTTACATTTCTATTTTCACCCACCTTTTTTCACATTCCATAGCTTTAGCTATGCCATACAAACACAATTTAAGGGGGATTTAGTTTTTAGCTTGTTATCCCAGATGCCTCCCTCCTCAACCGCAACATGAACGTGAACCTTCAGGCACATGTGAACTTTGCTCATCGGTTCCGTCCTGTGAGTCCTCCACAATCAAACGTCTTTGGCCAAATTGTTGTTGAGCGCTTGCTCGTTGTCTTTGATTGGTCTGCTGGGCATGTTGCACCATAAGTCTTGTCAATTCCACAAACAGTTCTTCGATATTATCATTTGTTTTGGCAGAAGTTTCAAAATAATGCGCACCCACACTCTCTGCATAAGTGATAGCATCGTCCTGCGGCACCGTGCGCTGTTCCTCCAGGTCAATTTTATTGCCAGCTATGGTCAGGATGATCTCAGCGCCCAACATGCGCTTTAACTCCTTGACCCAATTTTTTACCTTCTGGAAGGAATCCTGATCGGTGATATCATACACCAGAATAGCACCATGTGAGCCACGGTAGTAGATGGGACCGAGGGCGTGAAATCGCTCTTGACCAGCAGTGTCCCAAATGTTTAGTTGCACTTTGTTACCATTGTCAAGGTTGACTTTCTTTGTAAGGAATGAGGCCTGTAAAGTGCTAATGTGTTGTGGATTGAATTTGTCTTCGACATAGCGCAGAACAATCGATGTCTTGCCCACACACCCTTCGCCGAGCAGCACCACCTTGAAATTGTATTGCGTCGGTTGCTGCTGCTGATTGTTGGACGTCATGTCTGTGGTGTATTTTAGTGTGTGTGAGTGCGTTCTGTGGTTGCTCCTTCCTACTATCGTTCACATGGATTGCTGATAATTTCCCACAATTCACTTGAGATAATATTTAACACTTATATTAATTCGTTGTTGTTCGTTTTTTTTAACTATTTCGCTTTGTCTCTGGTGTTTATTGTGTGAAAATTTTAATTAAATGCAGCCTAATGAGAATGTCAACAACAAATGGTGTTAGATTGCAAGAAGTACAATAACAATTTGACAAGTGGTATTATAGCGATATTAGTGACATCTGCATGTGAAAAAACATGTCATTGTTAATACGTAGTTGCCAGAGCGATATAAAGCAGAGCTGTTAATTTTAAGAGTGAAATCTTATTATGTGGCATTGGATTGCTGATTTTAGATTTCATTAAGCAAAAGCGGAAAATCTCATATAAAATTAACAAGAAAATTAATTGTCTTAATATATTTCCAACGCAACACATCAGCACTACAAAAAACGGGTTACGATATAAAAATAAGTAACAAAATTTTTTGTTCAATCCTAGGTCTCCATTGACAGATTTTGTCTGAAATTTATTTGATTTTTGTTTTTAATTTATATACAAAAACAACTGTAATCTCTTATGATAAGAAGACATAACTGCAGGGAAAAGTACAAAACCCTTTTTGACCCTCAAAGTAATGCTCAAAAAAATAATTTTTTTTTTTGAAAAAGAGCAGGAATAACCAACATTTTTGACATAAATTGTAAATAAAGTTAGTGAGCAAAACTCTCAACTACATTATTGCCGAATATAGTTTAGCACTATCACAAAATGTGAGTTAGCTGTTGAGCAAAAACTAATAACACCTTCTTTCGAGGGGCTCACTGATTTTGAGAATCTTTTGAGGTCCATAAAAAAAAATTGGTCACCAATCTCGCCAAACTGAGTAAGGGTTTTATTATCCTTCGAATAAAATTGTAAAATTGCATGCTGAATTCAAATCTGTTCTCAGATATGTGAAAAGTTAAACGGTTTTTAAGATATGGTCAAATTTTAATTTTTAGTGTTTTGAAAAAAGGTAGGTCTACTAAAATGCCATTTTCTCTGGTTTTAGTTCACGGATGTGTGATGTGACGAAAATAAAAGATAATAAAATTATTTCTTAAAAAACGATAGCTGTTTAAAAACCAATCATAAATGATTTAAACTCAGCGTGAAATTTTACATTAAAATCAATTATTTAATGTCCCGGATACAGAAACTTTTGAAATTTTGTGACATAGTGTAATAGAATCGAACCTATACTGTCAAGTTCTTGTATTAAGGTTGAGCAAATTGCAAAAACTTAACATCTTTCACATTTTAACATTACCTTTTAATTGTATTTTTTGTAATTTTTCAAGAAAAGAAGTGACATATCCCCACTCCGAACATTGAACATGTTAGAATTCGTTCGAGCCTAAACAATAGAGAGAGTTGCATGCCCATTGGTCTACACGCTACTAAAAAATAAAAACAAGCAAACAAACACAAAACTCATTATAGTAAAGCTATAGCTGGATAAAGTTTTGGAGGAAAAAACTGGTTGTCTAGCCTCGTCCCTTCTGGTACCTCCGATACCCATGTAGTACCGCCCACTTTATAAATTGAATTATATTACCAATACACCCAACGCGATCGTGATCAAATTCTGTATTTAGTACACCTAAGGCAGGATAAAGTTTTGGAGAAAAAATTTCAAGGTCTAGCCACGCCCCTTCTGGTACCTCCATACAAATGTACCACTTCGCCCACATTAGGAATGGAGTAATAATATCAAAACGCGACCGTGCCCAAATTCTATATTTTGTTAAGCTATAATAGGATAAAGTTTTGGAGAATAAATTGGAAGTATAGCCATGCCCCTTCTTGTACCTCCCATACAAATGTGGGCGGTGCACAGTGGCACCGCCCATACATTTCTTGGAAAAAATAGAAGGAGTGGTCGTACAGCAATAAAATTTTGCAGAAACACTTCTCTGGGCTAAATTAATAAATTTTGAAAAAATCTTGGAAAACCGACTACTGCCACACCCACCTCCGATATAACTCCACTTGCCAAAATTTTTATTTTTGGACCTAGGGACTCGAAATTCGGGACACTTCTTAATTGAGTTATCCTTATAATAAAAAATTAAACATATTGGGAATGCCATGTCTACTTTAAATTTTAAGCCCATTGAAAGTTGTAGATTTTAGGTGTTTTTCTTCCCTGTCTAGAATCATATGAAAATTTCATATAAGTTAAAAATGTTAATTTTTATTCAAAAGTTAAACATGTGCTGTCTCCATACAAAAGAAGAGAATATCCCCAACAACCCTACACCGAAAATATCGCACAAATGCATGTATTAAAATCGATGTTACTAAAAGGGACGGTATTTGGCGGTTATTTTATTTTTCTTAATTGGAAGTACAGACTCGGACCTTTCATTTTTTTTATAGTTAGAGGGCTAAGCAAGGCAAAGCACATAAAGTTTTTTTCCATCAAAAAGTGAAAAGTTGATATTTTTTAGTATAATTTTTGATTAATTATAATAATTAGTTTACTTTTCCAATTTCAATAATTTTTTTTTATAAAAGAGTAAGTGCTAAATTTTCACTAAAAAATAACACAAAAGCCATAGCTATAAACTTACACACAAATAAAGTTCTTTATTTGGACAATAATCTTAATCTAATTTCATTGAATAAATTTCCGTTGACTTCTGTTAGTTTTTTTAACTACAAAATTTCACTTTTCATAAAAAACATTGTTGAATTTTTCTTATCCAAATACTTCTTTACAAAACCAAATCATTTAAATTTTGAAATTGGAAAGTTGAAAACCCCTATTTTTTCCGCCGAAATGCCACTGTGCGGCGTCACTTTGGGAATCGTGTAATAATATCAATATACTAGAAAATTTTATGTTTTACTGAGGCTGAGGGTATATGTAAGTTGATTTTCCCTACTGAAACTTTCTTACTGGTTTTTATATATATATATATAGATAGGGTGAGGGTATTTATCAGTCAGTTCATATGACTGCAATTACTGTGCGGGTTTTTCATTCATCTTACCAAACAATGTGTAAATGCATACAAAACATTTATAACAAATCCCCCTAGCGATAAGTCTAAATGATGTCACAAGTGAGTAATTTCATTATGCACTCTCAATAATTAATATACAATCCATGATGTGAATTAAAAATTGCACTAACTAATGCAAAGATGTTAATCACTCGCCGGTCAGTTGACACGCTACATCATATATTTGTCTAACCATTATTTATATGATGCAAATGCACACCAGGCATTAATAACATTTACGGCATAAAGTTCGAATCCATAGCACAATATGAACTGATATTTTATGCTTGACAGTAAAACGTCCATTGAACCACTGGGGTGGCAATTAGGTTACTAATGCGCTCCTGCACTCTTAATGAGCAAAAATTACTGTAATTTTCCTCTGTGACACTTTGTTATTATTATTGTGGTAGCTCAATTTTAATGCAACCTCATTTGTGTTAATATTCACATTGGGGCTCATTCACATTCGATAACTTAAGTTTACAATGTTTGTAGCTAATGTAATTTGTTTTTAGAATCGATTGTAAAGCGAGTGTACGTTAAGAGACATTTGTTATTCTTTCTCAGAGCTAGTGATGTTTAATTGTGCAGTCGTAGAATTATTTACAATTTTTACGTTGCAACATTTAGTTTAAGTTGGAGCGTCATCGTATTCGTATTGAGAAACATCTAGGTTGGTGTTGTTCTATTAGAGTTAAGTGTTGTGTTGTTAAGAAAGTTGTACCATTTGATCTACAAGTAAGTGTCTTTTAATGTTATATGTAAACAATGTGAATCATTTGCAAGTTCTCGTTATGTTGGCCACAAATTGCATATTGGATTGTGAATAACCTGGTGATGGTGATCTTCACTAAGGGCTGGTTCAGTAGTTGATTCAGTATGCTAGTGTAAACGATGTACTAGATAGCAGAACGTTTCCTAGCAGAAATCTTAAATGTAACAGCTTCTATAGAGCAACCTAAAGATAAACTTATATCCGCTGCAGATGGTTAAAGTTTTTTGATTCCATATTGATATAAGTACCTAAATATTGCAAACAAATGCGGCGTAGAAGACACTGGTTTGTTTTTTACTTGCTTTATAAAAATCCATTCTAGTTTTAAGTGTTTTTATCTTCTTAAGTCGGAACAACACTATTCGACATCAATATTTTCACAATATCACACCTGATATCGAAAATGCACTAAAACAATAAGAAACAATTTTAGGTCGCTATTCAAACAGTGCACATTGGTCGGAAATCAGAACTTTCTGGTAGAAATTCAACAAATAAAATTGTCCAATTCGTACTTTATATAAAAAGTTTACACTCCAAATAAGATAAAAAAATAAAAGTTTTGTCCATGTGATAATTTACCATTATGCTGTAGCCATTGAAAGTTGACTTATGTTTTCGATATTCGTCATATAAAATATTAAGGTTATATTGAGTTATAACGAATTGAAATGGCCAAATATTATATTTTAATAGTGTCTAATTCAAAAAAGAGTTTCTTGGTTTTGTTTCAATAATAAAGGGGGTTTTTTAAGAGGCTCAAAAATTTACATAATTTTAAAATTTCTGATGTTTCTTGGACTTAAACTTATGTGTAATCATCTAACATTAGCAAACCCTTATCAGCTTAAAATTTTATGTTTTCTCCATCGAAAGGACTTAGGATAAACTGCCACTTTTTTCATTAAAACAAAAATTAAAAAAATTTTGTCCGAAAAGAAAAAGAAGGCTTCTGATATGCATAAAACATAGCGCTAAGGGGTTTTTGGGGTCGCTGATTTCGAATCCGGAGTCGGATTTTGAAAAAAATGGCAGACATTATTTTCAAAAAATACTGTAACTCACCTGAAAAAAATGTTTGCCAATTCGTATCCGCCATTTTGTTTTTTTTCTTCAAAATTTGACTTCGGATTCGAAATTTGTGACTCCAAAAGCCTCGTTAGGCACAATATCAGTTAAATTCTAGCATTATTTGAAAAATATCCGTCTTTTGTTTTAACCAACTTTTTTTTTTTTTAATTTGACTCCAGATTTGAAACCAGCGACCCCAAAAACCCCCATACCCACAATATGGATAGGAGGTATAACAGGGTGAAGTTTTGGATCTAGTACCGCCTACTTTATTTATACACACCACGCGATCGTGTCCAAACTCCGGATTTAGTAAAGCTATATCAGAATAAAGTTTCGAAGACAAAAAAAAAAAATCGTAGTATCAATACATCCTACGCGATCGTACCTAAATTCTGAATTTGGTAAAGCTATATGAGAATAAAGTTATCGAGAAAAAATCTGGTAGTCTAGCCGCGCCCCTTCTGGAACCTCCCTTAACCTTCTGGTACCGCCCACTTTATAAATCTATTAATATTAGTAACGCACCCAACGCGATCGCGCACAAATTCTGCATTTTGTAAAGCTCTTATAAGATAAAGCATATAAAACATATTGAAAGTCTAGCCACGCTCCTTCTGGCACCTCCCATGCACATGTACCATTCCGCCCACTTTAGAAAGAGAGTAGTAATATCAATTCACTCGAAACGATCGTGTCAAGATTCTGTGTTTCTGTTAATCTATAACAGGATAAAGTTTTGGAGAACAACTTGGATGTCTAGCCTCGCCCCTTCTGGCACTTCCCATACAAATGTACCATTCTTCCCACTTTAGAGAAGGAGTAATAATATCAATACACAGAACGCGATCAGGCCCAAAATCTGTATTTAGTAAAACTAAATCGAGATAAAATTTTGAAGACAAAAAGTGGAAGTCTAGATGTACCATTCCGCTCACTTTAGAAATCTAGTAATAATATCAATATACTAGAAAATTTTATGTTTTACTGAGGGTGAAAGTATATGTAAGTCGGGTTCCCGACGGAAACTTTGTAACTGGTTTTTTCCAAATTTTACTCCGAATTCGAAATCAGCGAACCCAAAACCCCCTTAGTATCATGTTTTATGTTCATTGAAGCCTCCTTTATATTATATTAAGGCCAAATTTTTTACAGATCCCACCAATGTGCTGTTTTTTGAAAAGAGACAAAAATTATTAGTTAAAGTTGAAGATATCTATTTCCTGTCTTAAAATACCCCGAGTTAAGTTTTCTAAGCTACATTTTTGCAGAAAATTCGAATGTTCTAAAGTCTCATTTTGAAGCACAATTCTGACTTTTGCGAAAATGGAGTAAACAATAAGGACCATAGTTACTCTGACTACTTTAGGTCGCTATTGTTTACTGCATTATCGCAAAAGAAAAAGAAAAAGACAAAATACTTAGAAAAAGACAAAATAGTTGGTAAAAGTTGGGACCAGCAGTGGCATAGCGGTTAGAACACGCGACTACCATGCGGGAGATCGCAGGTTCAACACTGGCTCCAGTCATCTTAAAAAAAAAATTGTTTCTTTCATTGTCGGCTCCCCTCGAATGTTGTTGACAGCAGCTTCGCAGTATTAAGTGTCGAGTCAATCGGCGTGTCTAGTAAGAGCTTCTCAAACAGTGACGTTCGCATTCGTCGATAAACGAGTAGATGCCGTTAGTTGTGAATCTAAAATTAGAAAGCGTGTTAATTTACAACAACGCGAGAAGCTATCCCATACCTCATTCATGGGGTGCAAAGGGAAATTAAGTTTTTTTTTTTTAAGTTGGTAAAAGTAGAAGATATTGATATTTATTTTTAGAGCACTCTAAAAAATCTGATTTTGAATATGAATTAAAACAATAAAGAAGAAACATGCTTTAGGCTGAATTATGTTATGTTAGTGCAACAACAAAATATAAAAAAATTAAGACAAACAGAACAAAAATTTGACCAATCATAAAAAAAAAATTAAAAAAAGTTTTTGGATCTCGCGCTGATTTAGATAAAAAAAACTTTTTTGGCATCTTTATCGCATAATATTTGACTGTTTAATTAAAAGCTGTATAAAATGTTGTAAATATTTTAATAAATTTATATTGTTGTTTTTCCTTTAAGGGTAACCTCAATGACCTAAAAAAGTTTTATTTTTAAATATTTTTATATTTAAAATCGTGGCAATTTTTAACATTATTTGAATAGTTTTCACAATTTGGAAATGGAGAAATTTCACACTATTTCCATAATGAAAAGTAACTTTCATTTAAATGCCTATTAAAACCTTACATTTTTTCGGATATAATCCAATCCATAAAATCTCAAATTTTTGTGTTCAAACCATTCAAATTATGTTTAAAATCACTGCGATTTTCTGGTATACGATTTTTGCGAAAAAAAATAGACCCGCCCTAATTTTCATATTTGTGTGGCCTAGTACCATCTTTGTATCAAATTTATACCTCTATCTATAAAAAAAAAAGTTTTGTCACTCCCACTTCGCCCACTCCGCGACTACCATGCGGGAGATACCGGGTTCGATTCCCGCCTCCAGTCATCTAAATTTTTCTTTTATTGCCGGCACCCTTGATGTTGTCTACAGCAGCTGCGCAGTATTGTGTCGAGAGTCAATCGACATGTCTAGTAAAAGCTATTCACTCAGTGACGTTCGCATTCGTCGATAAACAAGTAGGTGCCGTTAAATGTAAATCTAAAAATAGAAATCGCGTTAATTCTAAACAATGCGAGAAGCTATCACATACCTCATTTATAGGGTGTAAAGGGAAATTAAGATTTTTTTAAGTTTTAATATTGTTGCTTTTGATATGGGTGAGGTTATAAAAATAAATCAAATAAAATAAAGGAGATGTATTTTATATCAAAACCTATAAAAAAGGGAAATTTTGAACCCGACCCCCTCAGATTTTAATGAAATTTTGCACACAGCTACATTTTACCTACAGAAACACAACCTCATTTTTAGAAATTACATTTTTGAAAATATGTGGGCGTGGCAAGGTTCCGAAATATTTGAAAAATTACGGTTATTGGTACTTTTAAGCTGCGATTACTATGGGATGACTCAACCGATTTGAAAGATCTTGGTGCCATTAGAAAGGTATATAAGTCAGCTTTCGAAAACATACACTGTAAAAATTTTATATTGCACTGAAAAATTTTTTTTCCCAGAAATAAAAGTTTAAACTTGGAAAACACTTTGTCTGAAAAATTTATAATACGATTCTTGTTCTAATCTATTAGAATTACCAAAAAAAAAAATCTGTATTACTTCCAAAGTCTAGCTACTTTATTAATTTTTGTCACACAAAGATATAAAAATATAAGGAAGTTAACAAGAGATGCATTTACTTAAAAATTTAAAAAAATAAAATAGGAAAAACCCCTTTAAGTTTTTGGATATGTTGTATATATTAAATAGACCTATCTAAAAATATTTTTTTTTTGGAAAAAAAGACTTGATCTTCGAAATGCTTTCCAAGTTTAAACTTTTATTTTTGGCACAAACATTTTTTCAGTGTAATATAAAAAAAACATACGGTGTATGTATGTATGTATAAAGCTGACTAATATACCTTTCTAATGGCACCAAGATTGTTCAATTCGGTTGAGTCATTCCATAGTAATCGCAGCTTAAAAGTACCTATTACCGTCATTTTTCAAATATTTCGATACCTTGCCACGCCCACATTTTTTCAAAACTGCAAATTCTAAGAATGAGGTTGCGTTTCTATAGGTAAAATCTAGCTTTATGCAAAATATCATTAAAATCTGAGAGGGTCGGGTTCAATGAATATCGGTTTTGATATGAAATTCATCAGGAGTATTGTATATGCTGTGATTAAGAGGGACACGTACTTATGAGCATCAGCAGAAAAAGCTTTGGTGAAGAATAAATAAAGTACCTGTTCATGAGGACAGTTTGTCAAATCCAAGATCATTTTTTGAGCTAACGATATATTTTGACGATCCAAACACTTGTGCTAGTTCGACCACTACGGAATTCAGTAAACTACTTTTTAGCAAGTTGAAGTTGGTGGTGCAGAGTCCTTATAGTATTTTCGAAGCCTTCCGCTATGCCAAAATGTTTTAGTAGATTATTAATAGGTTGTTGATTAAATTAACTTCGCACAGTGGGGCCGAACACGGTAATAATATCACAACTTTTAAAGCAATTAAATCCGATAAATCTTTTTTTCCAAAACGTACAAAAAACTATAAGATTTTTAATCCAAAAAAAAAAAAAATCTAATGAAAATTTTACAATTTTTACATAATACTTAGGATCTACTGTTTTTTGGCGTATATTTAAGAACATTTGAGTCTACAATAAAAATTAAAAAACACATTAAGAGCAAAAAATTTTTTTAAATTGCTACATTTTCAGAGAATGCTGACTGCATTTTCAAATAATCATAATCAGAAAGTGTATTTCCCAAAGCATTCTCTTGTAGAAAATTTTAAAAATTTGTATAAGTTTCTTTAAAAAACCAAAGAAAATACTGAATGAATCAAAGGTGTAAAGTGTTTACCTTAGAAATGTTCGTTTACCTCAATTGACCGAGTTTTTAACAAAACACTAAAAATAGTCGATGAAAAATTGAAAATTTTAAACTTTGGTAGAGAATATCTTAATGACGGTTAAATATATTCCGCAATACTTTGCATATTTATACTCTCACCCTTCGGGAGGAGGGTCCGGCTGTTACAAACGATAACTTACGAAAGACGCAACCAATAGTTTTGAAATTTTTCATGAGTTAATTTTTCGCCAAAACTACTTTCGGTATTGCAAATGGACTGCATGGCCACGCCCCTTCTTGTACCTTCTATACAAAAACATCATTCCGCTCACTTTAGAAATCGATTAATATTAGTAATACACCCAACGCGATCGTGCCCAAATTCAGTATTTAGTTAAACTAAAGCAGGATAAAGTTTTTCCGACTGCTTGAGAAATCGAGTAATAATATCAATACACCCAACGCGATTGTGCCCAAATTCTATATTATGTAAAGCTATATCTGCAAAAAGTTTTGGAGAAAAAATTTGAAGTCTAGCAACGCCCCTTCTGGTACCTACCATACAAATGTACGATTCCGTCTGCTTGAGAAATCGAGTAATAATATCAATATACTAGAGAATTTTTTGTTGTACTGAGGGTGAGGGTATATGTAAGTCGGTTTTCCCGACTGAAATTTTCTTAATGGTTTATATTTGTCTTACAAAGTAGATTCTGTAATAGTAGGTTGTAATCGGCTTTGAAAGTTTCAACAGCACCCAAGAGGTCAACTGCGTTGATACAGGGTGCATCTGCGTACAAAATACTGAAAGCCTGGCTCCTCCTTTAGAAATGTCTATTACATTTTTAAATGTTCAGTAAAATAATTTAAAAGTAGTGATATTATTACCGCGTATTTTCCAATCGGCCCCACTGTGCTATGAGGACAGTTCAAAAAGTTTGAATGCAAATATAAATTTGTTGTTAAAAATTTTTAGCACAAGTCGTATTCCCTCATAATAATGTCTCATAAAACACTTCACAAATGCTAAGGGCGCCCCTTATCGTTCTAACGACAACGTCCAGTGAAACGGTGATTTTGTATTCCCATATTATACAGAATTTATGGCCTACAAGCAATTGCTTTATGACACACTTAAGTTTAACCAATAATTCAATGATGACGCGTTTTCCTATAGCCGTATGTACATATGAATATGTGTACTTAATGCCACTTACTCATTACACAGTAATGTGAAGCACTTAAATAGAAACATATATCTTCATATCTAATGAGTAGAGGAAGAAAAAACACAACATAACAAAACATACATAAAAATTACAGTGTGTTGGGCCATGTTTAAATGTTTTGACCGACATTTGCAAGTCTTCATTATAATTAACTATAATAATAATCTTAAACACATTTATCAGAGAATGACAAATATTTATATGTGTTGGACACAAAGTCACAGTGGCGTGAAACAAAAGATATGCATCGACAGTTGATCATATAAATATAAATATTTAACGAGTTTCAATATCTACGTACGTAAAGTTATTACATTTTATAATCACTAAAAAGTACAAACAATATTGCTAGAAATTTAAAAAACAAGTAAATACTTAATACTTGATGCCGGAAATATGGAAATGCATGTTTTTTAAAGATGAGATTTTAACAAATGGGAAAGGTATTTACATGTATCATTGTCCTACAAGTGTTTTGAGATCTTTTTGTTAGAGCATATTTTAGCATATTTTACCTATTAAATCATATTTTGGCCTATTTTGATTTTAAGAGCATATTTAAAAAAAAACACATCCTTTTTTAATCATATTTCATGTTTTTTTATGGCATATTTCTTAAAAAATATTCCTTTTCACAAAAAATACTTACAAAGACTGAATTTAAAACAATATTTTTTTTGTTTAAAAATGTTTTAATTTTTGTTCTTTTTGACTTTAAATAAAAATATTTATAATTCATATGAAAAAAATTGTGTGACTGTAATTTTTAAGAGCATATTTTTGTTGTTGTTTTAAGGGCATATTTTATGATTGTAAAGGCATATTTTGCCATTTATAAGGAATATTTTAATCGTTTAAAATACGATTTTTAGGGCATATTTCCGGATGTCCAGGTGATAATAGATGATTGTAACCAAGGTATTGTTCTGGAAGGAATTGAAAAATATCTGTTTTATGTATGAAAAAATATAATAATGACAGCTTTTATTGAGTTGTTAATATCTTTTTATTAAAATTGTTTCTGAGACTGTTGCAAATATTACAAAAAAAATTCTTTAATAAGAATATATGTTTTAAATAAGAATCTTTAGAGAATTTACATAATACACAGTAGAAAATCGATAAACCGGATAATTGATTGCAGATCCCAGTTCCGGATTATATAGTTTATACTGTATACTATGATTTGTCATCATTGTATTTTAAATTTTCTTAAAGATTTAAATTACTTTCGCAAATTGCAAGTCGGACCCCCAATGCTCTGTACTTCACTTAATATGTTGGTAGTAGTTACATACGAAATAGCTCAAAAACTTTTTAAAATATTTTTACTATTTTTGTTAAACATTTTATTATTATTTCAAAGTTACCACAAATTTTTAAGTTTTAATAAAAAGTAAGATAACCACTTTTATTAAAAAAAAAAAACAAAACACATTTTAATAAATACTGTTCTAATCTGATACGAGTACAATTCCGACCACTGTGCCTTTTAAGTCTATTAGAGTTAGCGCGGCAACACACAACAAGGATATACAAAACGTTAACATGTATTAGGACAATTACCACAACTTTTTTGGGGGCCTTTACATTTTTCTGTTTGTTGATGGAAATGCCTGTTAAGCAAATAATCAAATATAATGACGTGACGGACACAAACGGGGTTTTTTAACAGCAACAACAACAAAAAACCCACAGGCGAGAAATTGGGGTAATAGTATACTCGTAGGGTATGAAAACAGCGCTTGGTCAAATTGTTTCAACATTAAGTAACCGCATATCGTCACGATGAACCAAGAACGTGACACAAATTACTTATATTTGACAAATCATGTGTTTGACCTTCTAAGCTTTGTTTTTTTCATGCGATTTGTTTTGTTAGTGCTATTTGCAGTTTTTATAGCCATTTCCGTTGCCGCACACAGCGGTTAAATTAAATCAAACCAATAGACCGGTCAGTCGGTGGGAGTATGTTTACATTTGCTCCTATGTAAATAATTGTTAAATAGTTACTCGAAAATGGGTTAGTAGTGAGAGCTTTTTAGGGAGAATTTATTTGGGGAAATTTCAATCAGAATTTAGTTTGACTAGGAAAACATATTAGGGAAAGTTAAGACGTTGATAGTAAAAGATACATTACTAAAGTAAAAAATTATTTGTTTTAGTTTATATTGAAGACAAAATTAATTTTATATCAATCCGAACCAGCACAAAAATTTCAGTCAGGTGAAAAACCTTAAACTGTATTTCCCTTTACACCCCATAAATGATGTATGGGATAGCTTCTCGCGTTGTTGTGAATTAACATGCTTTCTATTTTTTGATTCACAACTACCTGCACTTACTTGCTTATCGACGAATGCGAACGTCACTTTTTGGAAAGCTTTTTACTAGATATGCCGATTGACTCGACGCTTATACTGCGAAGTTGCTGTCGAAAACATCGAGAGGGCCGGCATTGAAAGAAAAATGTAGATGACTGGAAGCGTGAATAGAACCCGGGATCTCCCGCATAAAAGTCGCATGTTCAAACCATCATGCTATGGCCGGCCCCAGTCAGGAGAACTAACTGATAAATAACCTCAACCGATGTATGATATTGCTTAACATATGAGTTATTAAAATCAACCGATGTTACATAATATTATTTCTCTGGGCATCATCTTGTATTGGGGTACCGAAAGTGTCATTTACGGTACTAACTGAGAATTAATTCGGACAAAAATATCCAAAGAAATCAATATCTTTAATGGGTAGGATAATCCTTCCGGCTGCTTAAGTTTTACCTATAAATAAAAAAATCAAAGTAAAATATTTTTAACGTTTTGATTAGTTTCTTTTGGAAAATATTATATTTCGGGAAAGTGGCTTATGTGTATAAGACGTACCAGCAGGAGGTATCACTACGTTTCCGATTAGAAGGGGTCCACCGATAGGGTCCATATTCATCAGAGAATGACAAAATGTATAATAAGAGTACTGTTGAAGTATTAATGTCCAAACATGTACATGTGTAAATAATAAACGACCCAGCAGCAAAAAATGGGGCTTTGCATGCCTTCTTTCAGGCCTGCAAAGGCAGTCAGAAGCCCTACCCTTCAAATGCAGTCTTCATTTCAAATTAACATAGGGTGTCATAGGCAGGCAAGGCCTGCACATTCCCTTTCTCATTGAAGGCGTTTCAGTAGGCATGCCTAGTATGTCCTGCTTGGAGTCCTAATAACAAGGGCCTTCTATGAGGCATTGCTACTGCAGACCAGCTTTCAGGCCTGCAAAAGAGCATTTATAGAAGGACTTAAATAAAAAAAACATATGCGAATTATTTCCACATTAAATGATTTCGTACTTTTTATAAATTTTTAATACAATATTTCCTACAATTTGTAATAACTATTTTTTTTTAATTTCCAGCAGTAGGAATCGAACTCGCGACCTCAGTACTCATAGTTGGGCATGCTACCTACTCGGCTATTATGTGATATAGTTGTTGTACGACAAATAGCACAAATGTGGTTCTCATAAACAACAGCATCTGTCTTTCCTTCCCTTAAGAGGCCTGTCTACAGGGCTAATCGGAGAAGTGACAAGTGCATGGCTTTGAACTTCAATTCTGCCTTCTACTAATAGGACTGTCTACAGGCCTGTTTAGAGCAAGAAAGTTTGCATGCCCTTTGTGCACATCTATGGTATTTTGAGGGGTACACAGTAGGGCTGCTCACAGGCCAGTTTTTAGAAGGAAAAGAGGCATGTCTGCGGGATCTTTTCTCAACCTAGTAAGAGGCCTCATTGCAGGTCTCATTTGAGAAGCGAAATGTGCATGGGTATGGAATTTTTTGTTAGGCTAAGTGAAGGACTTATTATAGACTGTATACATGCCTGGAAAATGAAGGCGTATTTGAATGTCAACAAACTGCCTTTGAAGGCATGTTTGCAGGTATATTTTTACAATGCCTCGTCTTTTCCGCTGCTGGCGATCAAACCATGCCCATACCCGCACACACTTGTGCATTGGTATACCCAAGTACACGAGAACCCAGCACATGTTGTTACAAGTGTTTGTTGTGTTGGGTGCTAGTTATACATGTCAAATTTCTATTTCTGTTCCGTAGAGTATGGGAATGTACAGGAGTACACATAAGTACTCATGTCACTCGTAGTGCTTAGAAGTATTGACGAATGTAAGAACGATCAAACACGATGATCTATGATGATCATTATCGTAGATAAAAAACTTCATAATTAAGTTGAGTCTGCTACGGCTTCTGACCTCGTGTGCGTCGAGTGTATTTTGTGTATACTTGTGTATGAGAAACAAAAGTAAGGGTAGGTAGAGTTAACGTTCGTTATAAATGGTGTGCAAACATGTCTTTTTCAACGCAAATAAGAGTTTGTAGGCATTCTCTGTGTGTTAGGTATAGTTCCACACAAGTATACAATTTATGGGTATGTACTTAAGTATACATTAATGCCGAGTACTTATTATTCATTCATTCCTGAGTCAAAGATAAGTAGGCGTATATCTTACGCAATATATGACTAAATTCAGTGTACTTACAATATATTTTAATTATATTAAACTATAAGGGTGAATTGGTTTTTATGTATTGAACGTACTAGGAAAGGTGTAGCAAATATTTCAGTTGTCTAAGGATTTGTTTACTATTACAAGGTAATTAACCTGCCGTAATTTAACTAGCCTATAGTTGTCCGTTTGCATGTTATGAGAGAATCATAAATTTTTCAAAAATAGGTAATTTTATATAGGAGGTACCAGAAGGAGTCAGATAATATAGTCCATATTCATTCCTGATTGCCAACTCTTATGCAAAATATTCCTGATTTCAGATATGTATGTAAAACTATGAGGGTGAATTGGGTTATCTGTATAAGAGGCACCAGAAGGTGTGACAAAGATTTCGGTTTTCTATAGGTTTGTCTACCATTAACAAATATTTAGACTGACCACATTCAAATATACTCCAGTGGTCCATTTGTAAGTTATGGAAGAAATATTAATTATCCAAAAATAGGTAATTTGTATAAGAGGTAATCAGCAAATATAATCCATATTCATTCCAGAGTTAAATTATCATAAGAGTACATCCTACGCAAAATACGACTAAATCCAGAATACTTACGAAAAACATATGCATGTAACACTTTATGGGAGCTACCAGAAGGGGTGTGACAAAGGCTTCGGTTTTCTGTCATTACCATTGGTAAATATTCATTAAGATCAGGTAAGGTTTACTCCAGTAATCCAGCCCACCAGCCATCCAGACAGACGGACATGGCTTAATCGTATTAAAATGTCTTGAAACGAATTTGGTCTTAAAGTACATGGGAGCTTACACGTCTCCTTTATTAAGTTATTCTTTTTCTCGTGGCAAATGAAATACATATACCTCCATCCCTAAGGGTGAGAGTATTAAAAGAAGCCTATCATTTGAATATTAAATAACACAGTATAAAAAATTTTTAGGGGCAGAATAATTCCTTTACGGAATGAAAGCCTTACTTGAGTTTATTTAAATTCGGTAAGAATAGATCCATCCCGTCCAATTCCAGCCGAAGTTTTCGGTTTCTTTTTGTTTCATTGAATTCTCAATATCAAATGTCTTCAATAAAATTAAAGAAGGATTTTTTTGGAATCTTTTTTTAAAAATCTATATCTTGACTCCTTACGTGTCCTTTTCTTCATTATTTCGAGAAACCAGTAAGAAAGTTTCAGTCGGGAAAACCGACTTACATATACCCTCACCCTCAGTAAAACATACAACTTTCTAGTACAGTCGAAACTCTCTATAACGAACTCCTATATAACGAAGTTTTCTTTATTGTGGAGCAATTATAAGAACACTGTGTTTTGGGTCTACTTTGAGTGTATTATAATCTCCATATTACGAATTTCCCTATAGCGAATATTTCCTTATAACGAAGCATTTTTGCGACCGTAACTTCAAAATTGAAGCGTTTTCAATCTCCATATGACGAATTTAAGCAAAACCGAACGCACGCACACAAAAAAGAAATGGACGTCGCATTTTTGTGTGTTATTGTTGCTTTCACAAAGCACAAGCAGAGACTGATGCTTTGAATCGTTTATTCAATATAAAATTAAAAGTGTGTTTTGGGGAACCACCGAACTATGCAAGTCACAACTGGAATCATTACATTCCCTCACATTTTTTGCAGCCGCTATCAGTTTGCCTTTGCATATCGCGATATGTACTGTGTTAACTTCTAAATTATATTGAAGAAGAAAAGTGGAAAAATGTACTTCAAACAAAAATAACTGACTACTACAAATAAAAAATTTTAAATGGAACAAAATTATTTTTCATTTCTATATACCGAATTTTCTTTATAGCGAAGTAAATATCCAGTCCCTTGGAATTCGTTATAGAGAATTTCGACTGTATATTGATATTATTACTCGATTTCTAAAGTGGGCGGAGTGGTACATTTGTATGGGAGGTACCAGAAGGGGCGTGGCTAGACTTAAAGGTTTTTTTCCTCCAAAACGTTATTCTGATTTAACTTTACTGTATACAGAATTGGGCATGATCACGTTGGGTGTATTGATATTACTACTCCATCTCTAAAGTAGGCGGAATGGTACATTTGTATGTGAGGTACCAGAAGGGACTTTCAATTTGTTCTCCAAAACTTTATCCTGCTTGAGCTTTACTAAATACAGAATTTGGTCACGATCTCGTTGGATCTATTAATAATATTAATCGATTTTTAAAGTGGGTGGTTCCTGATGGGTATGGGAGGATGTGGTGTGGCTAGACTTACAGTTTTTTTCTCCAAACTTTATCCTGCTATAATTTTACTAAATATAGAATTTGGGAACGATCGCGTTGGGTATTTTGATATTATTACTCGATTTCTAAAGTGGGCGGAATTGTACATTTGTATGGGAGGTACCAGAAAGTGGCGTGGCTAGACTTCCAGTTTTTTTTTCTCACAAGCTTTATCCTGTTATAGTTTTACTAAATATAGAATTTAAGAACGATGATTTATGTGGCGTATGATTTATGTGGAATATTACTTATTATAATCATAATTTTATGGTGAAAACATCAAGAAAAAATATCCTCTTTTCCCATATTTTTGCAATTTTCATGCACTGGATGCAATTTTTTTGGGTCAGTCTTTTTGAAACTTCATTTGCTCTGGTTTAGATCTACAACTTTGCCGAAGACAAAAAGGAAAATTTTCGAACGGTTAATGAAATATTGACTCCGTAAAAATGGTAAAAAAATCGTGTTGGGGTGAAAATATTGGAGTATCCATAAAAAATGTTTCGATGTAATGGGGCCAAATGCTTTGGGGATTTTTTTATTTTCGGGATATACTTCAAAAATAGCTGGGTACGAAGGTGGCACCAGACGATGACCTTAGAAATGTTGCACTGTGTTATTACTCGATTTCTAAAGTGGGCGGAATTGTACATTAGTATGGTAGGTACCAGAAGGGGCGTATTCATGTAGCCCATTTTCAATACCTAAGTAGTTTTGAGGAAATATTAACTTGTGCAAAGTTTCAAAACATTTTGTTTCGTCTTTCAAAAGTTATCGTGCGTACCAGCCGGAAAGCCAGACAGACAGACGGACTTAAAAACATGAATCGAATTTGGTTCAAAGAAACTTGACTCCTTCTATGTGTTATACTTTTGGGTCGTATCAAATGATATATACCATCCTAGCCGTAGGGTGAGGGTATAAAAAGAGAATAGTGGCTTAAAATGAGACTTTAGAAAATTCGAAATTTTTTTGAGGTTTTCTAAGAAAAGAAATCGATATCTCCGGAATATCTAGATAATAACCTTCATTTTGAGTCCCAGTGCAATTGCCCTAATATCAAAAAATATTTGTTAGCAAATTTTTTATCATATGCCATATTTATAATTATATTATGAAATAAAAAACAATTTTAATGATAATGATGATTTAAGGTTTTTGTTATCTATATATGTATGGAACATATACGTTGATAACATTTCAATCAGTCTAAAATGAGATAATATTTATCAAATGGTTTTAAAATTTATGCCGTTTTAATAATATCACGTGTCCTTTCATAGCATACCATGGTCTGTCTGGTTCAACAAACAGTCAATCAATAAAAATACATCTTAATTTGTCTTTAATTTTTTGTAAAATTGGGTTATTTTATTAAATGATACGAATTATCATATCAGGCGCAACACAAAATTTTAAAGCAAACCATTGAAATGGTCTTTATTTTGTTTTGTTTTGGTATATTCTCTTTCCTACTAAAGTACACGGTATGTTGAGTTAGTGGTGTTGTTTGTAACATAAATATATGTGTTTATGAAACAACATAACAAACATTGACTTTTAAACCTCCGATGTGCTCAAACCAGTTTCCTTAAGAAGACATTAAGAGATGATTATCTCAGATCACTTAAACAACGCATTTGGCACATTCGGTCAATTATGAAGCCGTTTTTCGACTTTTCTTAAAAAAAAAATTTATATTAGACCGGGTCAAGAAAAAAAATTTCCAAAGTCGAGGGCTAATATTAAAGATAACCTAGAGACAACTTAAACTCTTCCCCCACTCCCGGAAATCAGCCAAAATCGTTTTTTATCGCTGTTCTTTTGTTAGTGGCTCAATCGTAACATTCAAGATGTCGCTGAATTGGTCTCGATAAGTACTATAGATGTCGTTTCTACCCCTAAAATTTAAAAATATTTTATCTTAGGATTTAATTCTTTACAAATCAAGAATATTTTGCTTTGGAAGTATAAAGTTTTATTCAAAAACAAAAAACATTGAACATGATCTTATCCTTAGGGGTGAGGTAATAAAAAAGTTATTATAAGTTTAATTTATTTGGCAAAAAATTTTGCAATCAAATTCCCCAAATTTCATAAAACACCGTATTGGTTTAATTGTTGACAATATTTCGGACGCCTCTGACGCCTTAATACCAGTTATGGGTTTTCTTTTTTTCATTCATTGCCTTGACATGTTCAATGCTATGATGGTATTGTGATAGTGAGGTGGATATGTGTGTGGTAGACAACGCCAAAACAATTTTAAAACCTTTATGATTATTGTTTTTTCATTACAATAATGTCATTGTATTGCTTTCGTTTCTATATTTTCTAAAGGGCATTTCAATTACAAGACAAAACCAGTGTAATAGGTTGTGTAGTATCCTTCACGAAAGAAATGCATAAAAATAACAAGTGGAAGGTTGCAAAGTCATGTAGCGGCATTGGCGGGAAAGAGTATTAGAACGGTCAAAGGCAACTTTATAGTATGTATATAAAAATAAATTATAAAAAAGTTACCCCATAGACATTACTTTAGCTTACTAGTAATTATCTGATTAAGACAACTTTGTTGTGTTAGTGTGGAGACAAGAAATACATGCGCCTAAATATGTAATAGTCAAATATTGACGTGTGTGGGCGGCGATTTAGTTTTTTTTGCCAACTTGGTTCCAAATAGCCTGGTTTTTTCTCTACTATAATGTGGTTTTCAGGATAGTCAAACTATTATTAAGGCTGTTATAACCATTTTTTTTTTAAATGAGCGTATTTCTGTAACCTCTTATAGTTTATGAGATACAGACTTTCAAAGTTTCATGTTTTATACCACGCCCTCTAATCCGATCCAGCACATTTTTTGTAGGATCACGAACTTTGCTGCCAAATGCATCCACACAAATTTTCAAGGCGATTGGAGAAACAGTTCTTCAGATATATGCGATTTCAAAAATAGGGTAGAATGGGTAAATTTTTGATATATCAAAAATGCAAGTACCCTATTATCACCACCGACCACACAGCTACTTTCTATGAAAATTTCAAAATGATCTATCTATCAAGCCGTTTTCGTGTCCATACAGTAATAAAAAAAGGCAAACAAACAAGAACAAACTTAAATTTTGACCATAGTCGTTTTATAACAACTGACAGAATATTCCGCTCGGGCATTACCGAAAATTCAAAGCTGAATTTTCGCTGCCACCCTAATGATGTAGTCGAGATAGTCGAAGTTTCAAATTCTAGTGTAAATGCAGGTATTACTTGAACTGTTTTTCGGCTACTGATAATAAAAATTGATCTCATCTCATGCTACTAGACAGAGATAGTGTCAAGAAGCACTACTGCACACTTATCTCAATTTTTGTCAGTTTGTCACTTGTACCCCTTTGCTTCTAACCCCCTCATATGTCTCCAAACAGACGTAATCATTCTAGTAAAGGAGAAAGATGGTAATATCTTCTTCTTACCGCAGGCCTCTCGATTTTGGGATCACTTTTCACTGAATAAAATTAAAATAGTGGTTGCACGTTTTATCAAGTCTCTACATTTCAATGACCATGATACAATTGCGATGCCATAAAAAAGAAAATAAAAATTCTTTCATTGTCGGTTCCCTCGAATGTTGTCGACAGCAACTTCGAAGTATTAGTGTCGAGTCAATCGGCATGTCTAGTAAAAGCTTCTCAAACAGTGACGTTCGCATTCGTCGATAAACAAGTAGGTGCCCTTAGTTGTGAATCTAAAAATAGAAAGCGTGTTAATTTACAACAACGCGAGAAGCTATCCCATAACTCATTCATGGGGTGTAAAGGGAAACTAAGTTTTTTTTTTCATATTTATAACGAAATATTTAATCTATCACTTTAAATAGCCAAAGGCTTTGCCTTATAGTATTTTTCTATACCATTGACATTTATCAGCCGTATGTAACAGTTATATATGTACTGTATTCATAAATTGCTTATGTACAACCTCAGACACGTTAGAACACTTGAACTTATACACACCTTTAACTGAAGAAATAAATACAAAAAAAAAAAATACAAATTAAAAACGAAACCATAATTGCAAGACAAAAATCATTGGCGTGGTATGAAGGGAGTACAAGGTGTTTGCATGTTGCTTCCTAATAATGTATGCCATGAAGTTAAACGAACAAACACGAAATTACTTTGCCTTGGCAGTAGCTAATTAAACCTGCACGCTAAGGTCAGTACGTTTGTCTAGGTGTTAGCTAAGTATGACTTAATGCGCTAAGAAATAAGTCAAACTGTATAAAGTGATAAAGTTGTAAGGCCAATGTTGTAGGTGTCACATCCAACTACAACTATATTGTCTACCCTACTATATCTTTTGTAGAATATATTATATAGTTATTATTTGCTCATACACCACAAGGACCAACTATTGGAATTCCAAACTTGTTGCCATGAGTTCAAAAAGAAACACTCAAAACCGAAGCTGTTTAAATTAGTTTCGAGTGTTCTAATTAATGAGGATTGTGATATCCTTTTAAATAATTAATAAGTTTTAATAAAGAGAGGGGTAGTGGAATGGATAATTTAGCTGCGGTTATAAGGCCATCTTTCGTGTCGGTATTTCTTACTAAACTTCTTATAAATAACGTCATATATTATCGAGTCGTCATATTTTTATGAAGGGAGTGTCAAACTACCTCATTATGACAAGAAATAGTAGGTAATCAATACAAAATTCTCAGACGGTGTTAACTCTGCGTTACTAGAAATTAGCAGTAAAAATTTAATTATTATTTTATTATTACCCGAGAAAACGGTTTTACGACTCTCAACCTTAAGGATGAGGGTATATATCATTTGATAAGAGAAAAGTATAACGCATTTAAGGAGACGTGTTAAACCTCAAGTATCTTAAGACCAAATTCATTTCAATTCTTTTTAAGGCAAATGAGGCATGTGCTTCTGTCTGGCTGACTGGATGAATAGATGGTCAAACGCCAGAAAACCAAAAAATTTGCCACATTATATTAGCCAGTCCCTTTTGGTATCTCCCATACAAAATGGGTCCATTTATTGAAAATTTATATTTCTCGCATAACTTCAAAACTGATAACTAGAGGATATTTAACTTTGGTCTGCTCAATTATCTTGTAATAGTAGACAGCCATAGTGGCATAGTCGTTAGAACACGCGACTACCTTGCAGGGGATCCTGGGTTCGATTACCGCCTCCAGTCATCTACATTTTTCTTTCATTGCCGGCCCCTTCGATATTGGCGACAGTAATTTCGCAGTATAAGTGTCGAGTCAATCGGTATGTCTAGTAACAAGCTTCTCAAACAGTGACGTTCTCATTCTTCGATAAACAAGTAGGTGTCGTTTGTTGTGAATCTAAAAATAGAAAGCGTGTTAATTTCCAACAACGTGAGAAGCTATCCCACACCTTATTCATGGGGTGTAAAGGGAAATTAAGTTTTTTTTTTAATTAGACAAACTCTTTGAAAACCGAAACATTTACCACACCCCTTCTGGTACCTTCCAAACATACGACCGAATTCACACTCATTTTTTTATATAAATACTAGTGGACCCGACAATGCTTCGCTATTGCATACTTGAAAAATACTTGTAATATGTTTTGCGTGCATATTTAATGGGCTTAGCTTAACCTTCGATCTTGTACGCTCTGTAAACAATTTGTTACTTCAAGGTACTCCTTAATCAGATCAAACTAACAACGTCTCACTAACCGAAACCCGACTTACATATACCCTCACCCTCAGTAAAACATAATTTTTTTATTATATTGATATTATTAATCGATTTCTAAAGTGGGCGGAGTGGTACAGAAGGGGCGCTGCTAGACTTCCAGTATTTTTCTCCAAAACTTTGTCCTGTTATAGCTTTACTAAATAAAGAATTTGGGTTCGATCACGTTGGATTTATTGATATTATTACTCCATCTCTAAAGGGGCGTGGCTAGACTTCCAATCTTTTTTTCCAAAACTTTACCCAGTTATAGCTTAACAAAATACAGAATTCGGGCACGATCGTGTCGAGTGTATTGGTGTTATTACTCGATTTATAAAGTATGTCTTTTGAAAGTTATCGTGCGTACCAGCCGGACAGCCAGACAGACAGACGGACATGGTTCAAACGACTTAAAAAGTCATGAATCGAATTTGGTTCAAAGAAACCTATGATCTGAAGTGACTCCTTCTATGTGTTACACTTGTGGGCCGTCTCAAATGATGAGGGTGAGGGTGTAAACAATAAAAATACTTCTTGAGACAATCGGCCTTATTCCCGTAGACGTCGTCGACGCAAAACGACGTCGTCTTGTGACGACGCTATAAAATCGGTATTCTCGTAGTCGTTTTCGATAACTATCGGTTACTATTGACACAAATTTGGTATTCTGTAAGGAAATGTGACGACGACGTTGAAACGAAACGACTCTGAATCTGTCGTCACAGTTGTTAGTAACGACTTGAAACAATTTGAAAGAATAACTTTAGTTTTTGTAAATTTAAAAAAAAGGGTTTGTTTAATGACGTCAAGGATAACAATGTCGAGTAACAAATAGGGGCTTGGAAACAAAATCCCTCATTTTAAGGGGTAATGTGAGAAAATTGGTGAAAAACAATTTAATTCCTTTGGAGCGCCTTTAAGAATCCTTTGCGGTTGTAGTTACGAATCTGGTCTTCTTTATTTGTAGCAAAAATTTTGATATGGGTTCCATCGACATATCCAATTACTCCAGTAAATCCTGTTTTGTTAAAAAAAATTTAGTTTATGCTTCCGATTTGTCATCTTCAGTTACTTCCAATTGTATCCAAGGTGGACAAATCACCTCACCTTCAGACAGGAATCTTGCAACTACTGGCTGCACTTACACTTAGGTTGTAAGGCCCCTGTCCAAAGGACCTCAATGTTGCTGACAACTTAATTATGACTGAAACATATGTCCTGAGTTCACTTTTCATGATAGGAACTATTTCTATAGGAACGATTACGTAATTAAATGCTGCCTTATTAAGACTTAGGTAGTTCTAGAATCTAAAAAAAGTTGGAAGGCCGGCCAACAGATAACCTCAAATTACGATTTTAACACCGATGAACATACTCGTTATTTGGCAAGTTTAAGATCATCGGATCATAGTCGAAGTATTATCCTTTCCAGTATAAGATTATTTTTACTTTCCTCATCGCTTGAATCTGAATCGGACACAAAAAACATTTCACAACAGAAAATAAAAGTCAAAATGAAAATGTTGTCGACGACTTCTACGGGAATAGGGGTGAATAAAAATTATTTTTGGAACAATTAAAGAACTTTTTGGTACAATAAATGCACTTTAATTGTGTACAATATTTCCTTTTTAATACAATAAATTTTACTATTTAGTGGAATAAATTTTACTTTTTAGTACCAATGAAGTACTTTTGATACCATAAATGTACTTCTTGAAACAATAAATGTACTTTGTGTTCAATAATACTACTTTTTGGTACAAACAATCTTACTTTTTGCTACAATAAATATACTTTTTAGTACAATAAATGTACCTGTTGTACAATAAATTTTAATTTTTAGTACAATGAATGTACTTTGTGGTACAATGAATGTACCATTTGGTACAAAAAAAATACTTTTTGATATTGTAATTTTTGGTATCGACTATTAGACCTAGGGCTAAAATACAGTTTTGTATAATCGTCCAAAGATTGAGAATAACAATTTCGTCTGTAAATTTAAACCTGAAATGCCGAGTACTTTCTGTGTACCAAATTTTATCTCTCTGGAGATAAAATACAGTTTGTTCAGGCCCCCTCCGACCACTGATCCAAAATGAAAATGTCGTTTGCCATGTACTATCTGGGTGTCAAATCTCTCTAGGGCTAAAATATAGTTTTGCCACGCCCAAACCGCAATCTGATCCGAAAAATAATTTCGTCTGTATATTCATATCCATGTTGTCAAGTACTATCTGTGTACTAAATTTCATATCTCTAGGACTAAAATACAGTTTTTGCCACGCCCACTTCGCCCACTGATTCAAAGCTTTAATTTCGTTTTTATATTCATATACGAGTAATCAAGTACTATTTTTGTACCAAATTTTATCTCTTTGGGGCTAAAATACAGTTTTGTCACACCCCTCTCGCATATCCATACTACTGTTGCCAAATTTTATTTTTCTAGCTCTAAAAAAAGGTTTTGCCACGCCCACACCGCCCACTGATCGAAAATTAAAACTTCGTTTGCATATTCATATTACTGTTGCCGAGTACTATCTGGATATAAAATTTTATGTCTCTTGCTCTAAAAAAGTTTTGCCAGGCCAACTCCGCCCATATGGTTAAAAATATATAGCCTACGGTAATTTCTATGCGGTTTACTAACTGCCTTACAATCTTCAGTGAAATCGGTACACACGTTTAGACGTTATTGAGCCACAAACAAACACAGAGACAAACAAATTATGATAGATCATTTCTCAGCGCCACTCTGTCGTGTAGGGTATATGTGCAGCCCCTATCTCGTGACACCAGCACAACCCCCAGTCAGTGTACAGCAAAGTGTTTAATTTAGGAAACCTTCAATTGATTCTAATGGATCGCAGTTAATGACATATGATATCAGAGTGATCTCGTCACTGGGTTTTTAGTTGATATGTATGTAGAGTATGTCTACCTCCCCTTATACTTACATGTATATTTGACAATTGTCGAATATCTTTACCCTGCAGCCGGCAATATTGCCCATAGCTGGGGTAAATATTTGATTTCATATAGATGATACATATACGTATACGTATATAAATACATATATTCTCGAGTAATCTAATGAACTGATAATTAAGCTGTGCGACAACGACGACGACGACAACGGCGTGTATCTAAACAATACATTGTATTGGAATATGCATAACCATCCATTTATTGAAACGCGTACAAATGTGAGTATTTACAAACATAAAATGCTTTTGCATTTCAAGTCAGCCGATATTTAAATACTTGAGTGTATAAGTGTGGTAGACATATGTACGTAATGTAGAATCACTATGCCACCAACATTGCACTGTGGTTTGCAACGTTAAGTTCGTCATTACATTTCGATCTGCAACATTTAGTCAGGACGTAGTAAACATATGTTCAAACTCAATTTAGTATATTTTGTGAGACCACAAACAACACATGACATACACAACCTGTTCTCGCTTGAGATACAAATATAAGAAAATTGCCAAAAATACCTATATTTGTGGTTTCAATGTGTTTATTTTTAGTTTTGTATTTTGTAAACGAAAAAATGCTTTACCCTTACTTGCACAATATTAAGAAGATGCTTACTGTTTGGCACTAAATATATACATTCTATATATCTCGGGTGAAAAGGAAAAACTGCTTAAGTCTGATTTTGCAGGAGAGCACTTTGCAAATTTAAACCTTATATTTAAAAACTTATAGTGATTCTAGTATAAGTGAAAGTCATCCATTGAATCATTGCTAATTAAGGAACACATTGTTGTACATTCCAATTCAGAAATTATTTAATTCATAATATGGTCATAATAAAATCTTTGCTTAAGTCGACTTAAGCACTTTTTCCTTTCCACCACAGATATGCAGAAAACGACAATACAAGCAAAATTGTGCAAAAAGAACGATTGCCATAAACTGTCTAGTGGATGTTGTGCATTGTTTATGGTATTTTTAGCCACAAATGAAAGAAATGGTAGTGCCTATAAGGGGTTCCCAATATCTTTTAGTTTTTTGCTATCTCTATACATTTGTGACTATTGTTTCGTAGCGAAAAAATTAAAAAGGTTCTAGAAATTACAATTGCTGATATCCTACTTCTCGTCACATAGTAGTTGTTAATGGTAATAGGAAAGGAATACAGTTTTCCGTTTTACGGAAATTGAGTTGCTCTGGTGTAGTGGTTTAGCATGTTCAAAATGCCTCGATAGCTTAACGCTTCATTAGAGATACGGCGCCAGCCGATTCGGCCATTGTATTAGGACATTGTGTTCATTGCCCCACTAAGACGTAATAATGCTGATCTTCGATATTTCGTCAAGGTATTCAGAATGTATTTCTGGCGAAGGGATCTCCAGCAAACTCCGGTACCATAGAAAAGTATTGTTCTTAATATTGCTGTATAAATACCAGAGTTCGCATTATCTCGCTCTTTTCGGCTCTCGCCTCGCGAGCCAGCTCGCAATTTTAAGAAAAAGAGCAGCTCGCGAGCTAATTCAATAAATAAAATTCAAATGCAAGAACATTTTAAAAGTTAAGACACAAAATTAATGAAATTTTTAAGAACTTCAAACATGTTTTTAGAAACATACATATACATTTTGTTGATCTGTCAAAGATTACTTTCTATATACAAAAAGTTCTTCGGGTAGAGTAAATGTAATTTTGCTGCAATAAAATACTTTTTAGTACCAGACTTGCTTTTATAACTAGAGTACTTTTGCTGCAAAAGAAAATACTTTTTAGTACCAGACTCGCGTATAGTGCTATAAAGTTCTTTTGTTGTACCAAAAGTCCCAAAAAGTACTTTTATTGTACTTTTTGCTACAAAGTATTTTTTTGTGTTCTAAATTACTTTTTTGTAAGAAAAAGTACTTTTAATGGCCCAAATGCACTTTTTTTGTTGCACAGAGTATTTTTTATATATCAGAGTACTTCTTTGTAGCAAAAATTACTTTTATTGTACTTTTTGGTACAAGCACTTTCTTTTGTACCAAAGTACTTTTTTTGTAGCAAAAATTACTTTTACTGCCCCAAAGTACTTTTCCGATCCACAAAGTACTTTCTTTACCGAAGTACATTTTTGTACTAAAAAGTACTTTTATTAGCCCAGAAGCACTTCTGTTGCACAAAGTACTTTTTTTGTACCACAGAGTACTTTCATTGGCCCAAAAGCACTTTTGTGTTGCACAAAGTATTATTAATATATCAGAGTACTTTTTTGTAGCAAGAAGTACTTTTATTGTACTTTTTGGTACAAAGTACTTCCTTTTGTACCGTATATTACTTTTACTGCCTCAAAAGTACTTTTTCGATCCACAAAGTATTTTCTTTTATACGAAAGAACATTTTTGTACTTAAGAGTACTTTTATTGTACTTTTGGGGCAAAATTTCAAATGGGTTCCTGGATCGCGAGCTCGACTCTTATTGAAACATTGAGAGCTCATTTGTAATTTTGTGGCTCTTGGCTCGCGAGCCGGTTCTTAAACAGCGAGCTGGGCTCGAGAACCGAGAGCTCATGTGAAATATTAAGGCTCTTGGCTCGCAAGCCGAGAGCTCATATGAAGTTTTGTGGCTCTTGGCTCGCTAGCCAGCTATTAAATAGGAAGCTGGGCTCGCGAACCGCTAGGGAATACGAACCCTGATAAATACACATAAATAGTGACCTTTGAAAGCAGTACCCAGCGCTTGCTCGATTTTAGTAGTAAGAAGCAACTCATGGTGACCTTTGGAGAGAGTACCCAGTAAAGTAGTAAGTTGCAATAGATGCCTATTTGGTCCTCCCAAGATTTTCAAGATAGTTTCCTTTAAGGATAATACTTAGATACTTGAGATGACAAGTAGTCAACAGGGGTATTTTTACATTTTCGAGAAAACTGGACAATCACGGTTTTAAGTGTGGTTAGCGATAATCTGCTGTTGGCGGTCCAGTTTGATACTGTTTTAAGTAGGCTGGTTGTACGAATTGAGGATTCAACCTGTTCAGATGGTGGCAAGATCATCGACAAAAACCAGACATTCGGCATTATCTAATAAGAAAAATTAATCACAGAATTAGAGACAAAACTACTTCTTGAGGTGTGACCCCTTCTCATTCAGCTTGGACTGCAAAACCAGACATTCGGCATTCTCTAATAAGAGAAGTTAATCACAGAAGTAGAGACAAAACTACTTCTTGAGGTGTGACCCCTTCTCATTCAGCTCAGTTGGCAAAACCAGACATTCGGTATTCTCTAATAAGATAAGTTTATAACAGAAGTAGAGACAAAACTACTTCTTGAGATGTGACCCCTTCTCATTCAGCTCGGACGGTTCTTTCTGCCAGAAACATCCCAGTTAGGTAAGTTACTGAAATGTCAACCCCGCAGGTCATGTAATGATTTTAGGATTTCTTTAGGTAAAATATTATAAATGGAACCCTCGATAAAAATCTCCAGAGCGTAGATGTCTATTGTATTGTGGAGAGCTCTCTTAGTTGACCTTTGTTTAGTATAGGCATGCGAAGATTTTGATAGTTTATTCTGGTGAAGATTACATCGCACATGGTTTTTTAAAATGACTCAAATGTTTTAAGAACAAAAGATCGGAGACTGATCGGTCGAGACTGCGGTTTTAGTCCACGCCTAAGATTTATAAAAAAACTCAATCAATATTTGATGTGAATCATTAAAGCTGTTTGTATATTTTATTATTAACTTTAAATACCCTCACCCTAATCAAAAACGTAAAGTTTCCAAGTTTAAAAATTTTAGTTATTTGTTTGCTTAAAAGTATTAGAAGAGGCGTGGCTAGACTTCCAATTTTTATACCCTCACCCTACGGGTAGGAGGGTATATATCATTTTATACGACCAAAAAGTGTAACTCATGAAGGAGTCACTTAACCCCCAAATTCGATTCATGACTTATTAAGTCGTTTGAGCCATGTCCGTCTGTCTGTCCAGATGATACGCACGTTAATTTTCGAAAGGCGTTAATTTTCAAACGACTTAAAATGTCATGAATAGAATTTGATTCAAAGATACCAAGGGTTTAAAGCAGTGACCGGCAAACAAATTCAACTATATTTTGTCATTGTATGTGTGAGATGAAAATCTCATTCTCTCTATGCACTGTAAAAAATGTTGTGTCCTTCACTAAGTGGCGTTTTTTCTTTCACACATTGAATAACACAGTGCAACACATAAATTGCCATCTTCGCACCCATCTATTTTTGAAGTATATGTCGAAACTAAAAAGATCCCCAAAGGACTTGGCTCCATCACATCGAAACATTTTTTTATTGATACTCCAATATTTTCACCCCAACACGATTTTTTGAAAAAAGGACAATTTTTACGGAGTCCATATTTCATAAAACGTTCGGAATTTTTTCCTTTTGTCTTCGGCAAAGTTGTAGATCTAAAACAGAGCAAAAAAGTCTCAAATAGACCGACCCTTGTACTTCATACGCCACGAAGAACAACGAAATAAATTTTATGGTCAAAACATAATGAAAAATATCCGTAAAAATGGTCCTTTTTTTTCAAAAAATCGTTCTGGGTTGGAAATATTGGAGTAGCCATAAAAAATATTACGATGTGATGGGGCCAAGTCCTTTGGGGATTTCGGTATATACTTCAAAAATAGAGGGGTACGAAGGTAGTACGAAGGAAGGTGGTACGAAGGTGTAAGAGAAAACAAAATCTATTAAGTGACTCCTTCTACGTGTTACACTTTTCTGTCGTATCAAATGATATATACCCCCTTACCCATAGGTTGAGGGTATAAAAAACTTCATGTCCCTTTACACCCCATGAATGAGGTATGGAATAGCTTCTCGCGTTATTCTGAATTAACACGCTTTAAATTTTTAGATTCATAGCAAACTATACCTTGTTTATAGACGAATGCGAATGGCAATGATTTAAGAAGCATTCACATGGCATGTCGATTGACTCGACACTATAATGCGATGCTGCTGTCGACAAGAAAAATAAATGATTTTCCCTTCGAACTGAAAACAGTTATAAAACTTCTTCTAATCGCTTAAAGTGTCACTATGGTTTGATTATCTGACTATACTACTAATGATTGCGGGTAGAAATACCATACAGCTATCTGCATTTATTTGAGCAGCGGTCACTTCATTAAGTACGACAGTCGTGACAGAAGTCGAGATAGCTGTAGAAATTGTTCGTACCGTCAATTGTTGTAGGCAGCTACTTTGAGCAGTCAACTCTATCGGCTAGAATTTTCAAAACGCTACATTTTTTTATTATTTCCACCTATCAGTGTGGGCTAAGATGTAGCTCAACTGCCGTAACATTTAAAAATAAACATATTTTTCAGTTGGCTTCCAGTGCAACCACTCAATGGTCTACCATTAAATCCGAAAGTTACAATCGACAAATACATAGCCTCTATTAACTGATTTGGGCTGACATTTGAACTTTCACCTCTTTGCGGCTCTATATAAATGTCAAATGTAATATTACCAAAATTCGCAATATTTGTTTAACAATAAAACAAAGACAGTTAATATTAATTTTAAATGGAATTTCATAAATTCCCACAGAAGCCACACGCTAACTTTCAATCAACCCAATGACTTTTGTTTATTTACACACATCAAAAATTAATTAAGAAACCAAACAATTTTCAATGGATGAAAAAATTTTTGATGCGTCTCAAATGCATGATTGGGAGTAACTTCGTTGGAAGTGAAAAAGTCCTTTGATAATACTAGTATACAAAGAAATATGAATTTATGAGCTTTGAATAAAAATTTATGTTTCGTTTGTCTAACGGCATAATACCTTGGCAAATCAAAAGAATTTGGTTTAATAATTTTTGTTCGAAAGGTAACATACAGTCACTCTAACCCCCTTTGGGGTTTTTTCTATACTAACCTAGTATCTTCACTGTGACTTAAAATTTCTCGTTCTACAATATTATGTTAGAACGATGTGCGTATGATTTATTTAAAATTCGCATTAAATTAATATTACTCATACGTAATACATACATATTATATGTAGCAGGTACGCAAACTCGCTACATATGTTCAGTATAGTGCTTGGGTCAGGGTCGTAATTCAATATCAACAGCAGTTACCAGTACCCTACTGATCACATATGAGACAGATTGATTAAAAAAGGCAGTGTGACAATTTTTTTTAAAAACTAAGCAAAAAACATCAAGATTTGGAAAAAATATTGTTTTCCATTTACACCCCATAAATGAGGTATGGGATGCTTCTCGAGTTGTTGTGAATTAACACGCTTTCTATTTTAGATTCACAACAAACGGCACCTACTTGTTTATCGATGAATGCAAACGTTACTGTTTGAGAAGCTTTTACTAGACATGCCGATTATCTCGACACTATACTTCGACGCTGCTGTCGACAACATCGAGGGGGCCGCCAATAAAAGAAAAATGTAAATGACTGGAGGCGGGAATTCATCCCGGGATCTCCCGCATGATAGTCGGGTGTTCTAACCATCAGTCCCAAGGAAAAAATATGAAAGGACTTAAAAAAATTCTTTGGGGGTTTTACTATTTTGACCTAGTATCATCACCATGATTTGAAATTTCTCAACCCCTCAGATTGGCTGTTTCACTGTATTATCATTCAATGAGCACGTGGTGCCAAAAGGGTTAACAGGTTGTCCGAAGGGCAGGCAACACATCACGTCACACCACCGTGCAATGTGTGCCGTTTTGTATGGCATACATTTAAGAGTGCAAACAAAATGTTCATACAAACGACAATCGGTCAGGCAGTAGTCAAGTCAATCATCCATCCATTCGCACATTTAGCCACTTACTCACCCATTCGCTTCACTTTCTTTCTGTGGTTTGCGTTTCTTTTTTTGCTTTTTGCTGTCAGCCTTTGTGCTTTGCGCCAGTGTGTGTGTGTGTGCGCGCCTGTTTCTGTTTTGGACCTCACAAGTCAGTTGTGGCAGGCGATTAGTAAGCGTTTTAACGTTGAAGAGTTAACGGGCAAACAATTAAGTGCTCTGTGTGAGCTGCCTTACGTTTTTTTCGTTGTATATTTTTTTTCTCTTGCATTTGACTTTGGTTAAGGTTTACCCTTATTTCATTGTCGGTGCCGTGGTTAATTTTTACACACACACACATACACACTCGTAAACATACTTGCACTTCAAACGCGGACGTGGAAGTGACCGCGTATTATCTATGTGTATGTGACCGCAAACACCTTACCAGTACGCGTGTGACAGTCTCCAAAGGTGCCTTTACAGATTTACAAGCATGGGATCTAATTACTCGTCAAACACTTGATAGTGAAGCTTTATTGTACTTAATAGATAAAAACAATTTTATGATTGAAAGTGTATGTGGAATATTTGAATCACATACGTACATACATCAAAACATCATTTGATTTCGTCGTGTTTGCTTCGCAATTGTTATTATTTTGGCAAAACAAACAAAACCAATACCAACAACAACAACAACAACACTATCATTACATTATAGTATACGAATTTATCTACGAAATTTCGTCATTTGTAGCAATGAAATAGCAACAATTGCCGGTTGGCACTGAATACTCAATACGCCAACTGTAATATTCTGTAGAAAACAAAAACAAAACAACAACAACGTTACAAAACAAACAAAAAACCACTCAGCGTGTGAATCATATAATAGTGAATGACTTCACACAGAAAAAAAAAAAACAAAATTGTATATTAAATAATTTGAATTCTACAGAGACGGTAAAGGGTAAAATATTTGAAAATACCGGAATTTATATACAAAAATCTAAAAGAAAAGCCGCATACTAAATGATATTTAGCAAAAAATAAAAAATACAATAATACAAAAAAAAAAAAAAAAATACAGTGTAAGTTAAAAATAATTCAAATGAAATTCAGTTTAAACGACAATTTTATACGTACGCGAAATAATGCAATAACAAATAGTGGTGTTCGCAATGTCTTAACATTTATAAATAGAAAAAGTGCATTTAATAATACTAATGCAGTTAAAGTACAACTGACACTAACAGCAAACAAGCCAATTTACATTGTATTGTTAATAACAGTTGAATTTCAATAGATCCCGTGACCGTCATTTTCATAGCGTTGTGTGAATATTTTTACAAAAAAAAAACTTGTTGCAATTCTGCGTTGTGATGTTAAATTGCGACTGTTGCTAAAAATCTTATTGACAAGTAAAATTACACAGTTTCTAAATTTTCCGTGAACGTGTAAGAAATTTAAGTACTCGACTTAGTAATACTGAGAGACATTCTAGTGTTGGCACTGTGAATGATTGCAGTAGTTTAAAAAATCATAAGAATAGTTTGTTTTTTTTTTAGTAAAATGATATTTTTTATCCATCAAAATAACGGGAAAAAAATATTTGGAAAATTATTTTTAATCGATCTGTTTTGCTAAAGTTGTTTTTTTCTTTGGCAGCAGTTTCACAATATTACAAAATGGTCTCAATGTTAAGACAACTTTTTGGAAAAACTTTTTAAGAAAAATTGGAAACACAAAATATTATAGAAAAAACAAATGAGAAAGTTTTAGTCGGTTAAACCGACTTACATATACCCTCACCCTCAGTAAAATCATAAAAATAAATTTACACAATACAGGTGTATTAATATTATTATTACTCGATTTCTAAAGCAGTCGGAATGTTTCATTTGTATGGGAGGTACCAGTAGGGGCGTGGCTAGACTTCCAGTTTTTTCTCTAAAACTTTATCATGTTGTAGCTTTATTAAATACAGAATCTGAGCAAGATCGCGATGGGCGTAATAATAGTATTACTCGATTTCAAAAGTTGTCGGAATGGTGCATTTGTATGGGAGGTACCAGAAGGCTGGACTTGCAATTTTTCCTCTGAAAGTTCATCCTGATGTAGCTTAACAAATAAAAAATTCGGGCAAGATCGTTTCGGATGTATTTATATTATCGCTTTCTAAATATAACGGAATGGTACATTTGTATGGAAGGTACCAAAAGGGGTGTGGCTAGTCCTCCAATTTTTTCTCAGAAACTTTATCCTGTTATAGCTTAATAAAAAACAAAATTTGGGCACGATCGTTGAGTATGTTGATATTATTACTTCAAAGTGGGCGGAATGCTACATTATATAGTGGTACATTTGTGTGGGAGGTGCCAGAAGGGGTGTGGCTAGACCTCTATTTTTTTCTCAAAAACTTTATCATGTTATAACTTATTAAAATACAAAATTTGGGCACGATCGTTGGGTGTGTTAATATTATTACTCGATTTCTGGAGTGGGCGGAGTGGTACATTTGTATGGGAGATACCAGAAGGGGCGTGGCTAGACATCCAGTTTTTTTTCCAAAACTTTATCGTGCTACAGTTTTACTAAATACGGAATTTACGCACGATCCCTTTGGATGTATTGATATTATAACTTGATTTCTAAAGTGGGCGGAATGATTTATTTGTATGGGAGCTGCCAGAAGGGGCGTTGGCATGTAGTCCATTTCCAATACCGTAAGTAGTTTTGTTAAAATATTAACTCTTGCAAAATTTCAAAACATTTGGTTGCGTTTTTCGAAAGTTATCATGTGTAGCAGCCGGACAGGCAGACAGACATGGCTCCAACGACTTAAAAAGTCATGAATCGAATTTGATTCATAGAAACCTAGGGTCTAAAATTGCTCATTCTATGTGTTACACTTTTGGGTCGTATCAAATGATATATACGCTCCTATCCGTAGGGTGAGGTTACAACGTGTCAAATGATATATACCCTCCTACCAGTAGGGTGAGGGTATTATTATATATAAAATTGACTATTTAAGACTATTTTATCCTACAGATAAAATCCTAGTGATTATATAAATTATAGAAACAAATTGAAAAACATTTTTGAAAAACATTTTTCAAAAAAATTCAAAGAGTATATCAAAAACACAGTTTGAAAACCCCTGCTAAATTATGATCTTAAAGTTAAAGCAAAGTAAAATGTTATCATACAAAACGTCTAGTTTAGTAAGTTTGTGTAATGAACCTACCCTGATAAGCGAAAAATTATACGCCCCACTGTATTCCGGTGCAGATGTACTTGAGATTTCAAAATCCCATAACAGAATATGAGGAAGGAAAGATAATCCAAAACTACACTTTTACATCCAGCAACAACGAAATAGTAATTTTCTAAGTTTATCTTTTGTGAATTTCTTTATATTTGGGAGTGATCATGAAATTAAATGCAGTAGTTATTAATTACAAAATAAAACATTTTTATTAAAACAAAAACCAAATTTGACATTAAAAACACTTTTTAATAATATATATGACCTCTGGTTATTTTAAGTAAGTACAAAAATGCCTTTCGGTCTTAATATTTATTAGAATTATTGAGGTTGGACTTTCTAAGCAGTACCAAGAAGCTATTGCAGCCGCTTTTAGCTCTTCAACGCTTTGTATTGCCTGTTGTTGGAGTACATTCAATGTACAAGTATACACCATACGTTTTCAATAGCATTCATGTCATAGAACCACGTTGGATCCTCTAAGACTTCCATGTTTTCTGTACGAAACCAACCTTTTGTATTCTTACTGGAGTGAATGCACGCATTCTCTTGCTGAAACATATGCTTTATCTTCTGGAGCTAAAAACGACATTATATTTCATTCCTCATAATCAGTTTAAGGTTTTTAATTCCTCAAGTACATCTGCACCTAAATACAATGGAGCGTATAATTTTTCGCTTATCGCTGGATTACACTGTGGAAGTTGAACGAGAAATCGAATTGCTTCATTAGATTTTTCAGTTACAGTTAAGGTTTCATACAAAATTCATTTTACCCTCAGCCAACGGGTAGGAGGGGATATAACATTAAATACGACCCAAAAGTGTAACACACAGAAGAAGACACTTTATACCATAGGTTTACGTTAAACAAATTCGTTCCATGACTTTTTAAGTCATTTGAGCCATGTCCATTAGGCCGTTTCACCAAATGGGTTTTTTGCGATTTTTGCAACTCTTGAAGCGGAATATTAAGGCTTGTGATCTAAAAAAATTTCGAAAAAATTTTTGGATTTTTTGAAGATGGGTATGGGGTCGCTGAAATCGATTTTATCAAAAAAATGAGGTTATGGAGAACAAATTTTTATATTATTTTTTTCTGGTGCTTTTTGTTCACACAACTAAACAATTCTCTTAGTAAGCATCCGATCCCACGACAAAAAAATTATTGGTGTGAAAAATTATTATATTATAGACCACTTTGATAGTCTTAAAAGTGAAAAATTATTTTTCCTAGATTTTAAACCTCGATAACTTGAAAAGTTTTCAACATTTTTTCAAGATGTAAAATGCGTTGGAAAGGTCTTTAAATTACCTTTCATTCGGTACATTGATTTATTTTTACTTGTTGGAAAAATATAAGAAAAAAAATTAAAGTTTGAGAAATTTTTTTTTTATTAATCAAATTTTATGAAAGTTAAAAGAATTTCATTATGTTTCGTTCTTGGTTAAGTAAAAAAAAACCTCTAAAATACATTGCTTTAATAAAAATATCAAAAACTCAATTCATCAATATATTTGTATTCCCATACAAAATCAAAAGATATTAAATAAAACAAAACAAGAAAATACAATGATTTGTTAAAATTACTAGGCAAAATTATAAAAAAATCTAAAAGAATATCTCGATCTGAATATTTCTATTACCATGTATCCAAAGCCAATAATGACCCTAAAAAGTGCTGGTGTTTTCTTAATTCTGTATTGTGCAGGAACCAATCACGAAAATTTGATATTGTGTTGCCATCTGGTCAAAAAGCTCAAAATGATATTGAGAAAGCTCAAGCTTTAAATCATTATTTTATAAATTCCGTTAAAGATTTGAGACAATCTATTGTTGTGAGACAGGATGATAACTGGAATGCTTTTAGAACTTTGCAACAAAGAAGTGAAAGATTTATTTTTTCCATAATCATTGAGGATGAGGTAAAAACTGTTATAAACAATATGAAGTTGAACAAATCTGCAGGATATGACAACATTACCTCGAAAGTTATTTTTGAGTGTAGAAATCAATTGTATAACATTTTATGTTTTATTTTTAACAAAATTATTACCACTGCTAACTATCCTATTAGTTTAAAAGTTAACAAAGTAGTACCGATTCCAAAAAAATCCATTGCATCAATTCCTTTAGATTTTCGTCCAATAGATAAAATTTTTGAGAAAATAATTCATGAGAAATTGCTGAAATATTTTGAGGATAATCAATTTATTTACGAGTTTCAATTTGGTTTTAGGAAAGGTTGCGGCACTGAGGAAGCCGTTGCTAATGTGGTTAACTATATTTGTGATGGATTGGATAGAGGTTATGTTGGTGTTGCTGGCTTGTTTTTAGATTTTTCAAAAGCATTTGATCTTGTTGATCATAAAATATTGCTAGAAAAGCTACCTAAGTACGGGGTTGTGGGCAAAGAGCTATTGCTGTTCAAAAGTTATTTGACTAACCGTAGGCAGTTTGTACAGATTTTGGAAACAAAAAGTAGGATAGAGTTAGTAGATTGTGGAGTTCCTCAAGGAAGCTCTTTGGGGCCACTACTTTTTTCGATTTTTATAAATGATTTGCACAATTTAGACCTTACGGGTCGTATGTATATGTTCGCTGACGATATATGTTTATTCTATCCGTACAAATATGACTTGGTTTTGAAAACGTCGATTGAACGTGATATTTCTTTAATTTTTGAGTATGCCAGATTAAACAAATTGATACTTAATGGTGACAAAACCAAGCTAGTTAGATTTAGACCTCACTCAAACAATTTTACTTTTGAAGTATGTGTAAATGGAACTATCGTAAATGAGGAACGTTGCGTAAAATATCTTGGCATCACTTAACAGAGTAACCTTTCTTGGGATTTACATATTTGTAGCCTAAAAAATAGATTAGCACCGGCAATTGGAATATTGTACAAAATGAAAAATTTGCTAGACGTGAACACAAAGTTGCTAATATATAATTCTTTGATACAAAGCCACCTAAACTATTTAGCGCTTATTTATGGGTACAAAAATTCATCGGATTTAAAAAGTCTTCAATGTATGCAAAATAAAGCTTTAAAGGTGATTTTTAACCTACCTCCTACTCACAGTACGATTTTGTTGCATTCCGAAATATGTAAATCAGTTATGCCGATTCATGCTGTATATGAATACCAAGTTTTAATGTACACATACAAATCTTTAAATCAAATTGGTTACCGAACGCTAAAGTTTTCTCAAAGTCAAAGTGCGTTTAATACGAGGAATAGAGGAAGCTTGAGGTTCCCCAGATGTAGATTAGAGAAAACAAAACAGCGTATTCAATACATGGGTAGTGTTGAGTATAATAAGCTACCTTGTGTTATTAAAAACATAAATACTATCTCACGGTTTAAATCTACACTCAAAGACTACATAAGTCAAAATATAGAAACGCTTCTTATGTAGTATAATTTTTTAAATGTTATATTTTTTTTATGGTTATGTAACTATATCTTACATGTAATTATAATTACATTAAATAACTTTGCCAACATGCCTCTAAAATGCCTTATTGGTGCAGAGGCAAATTTTACGTTGTTCAATAATATACATGTAAATAAATAAATAAAATGAAAAAAAAAAAAAAATAAACAAAATCAACATATTTAATGAACAAATTAAAATTAAAAAGTAAATTTGTATCTAAAATTACAATACATTAACCATTAAATGTGGAACAACTGTATAAGTATTTTCAAATTGGTTTCTTAAGAGCTTTTTCAATGACATTTTTGTTAACATTAGATATAATTTTTTGATTGTTATCAACTCTAATCAATAAGTTTTGAAAATCATCCTCATTCTTTGTAATTTTTTTGTTATATATTGTAGCCAGCGCCACGCCTCTTTCTGATAAATCATTCACAACACATAGTTTTTCTAGCTTTTTCTTTGAAGAAACAAAATCATCATCATTTTCCCATAAAAGTGTATCTTTCGAATAAAAGGAAGTGGGCAACTTTAATTCATCAAAAACCCTTTTACTGTTTGAGGTTACAAAATTATGCATTATGAATTTTGTTCTATTTGTCTATTTCAAATATTTTAAAATTCAAATAGTGTGAATTTAAAAATAAAAAATAATTTTTTTTGTCTATTTTTTATTTTTCGCAAAATTTTTCACAAGTAAGATATAAACTTGTATATACCAAAATAAAGGTATCTAAATTATCTTTCTAACGCATATTACATCTTGAAAAAATTTTGAAAATTTTTCAAGTTATCGAGGTTTGAAATCTAGGAAAAATAATTTTTCACTTTTAAGACTATCAAAGTGGTCCATAATATAATAATTTTTCACACCAATAATTTTTTTGTCGTGGGATCAGATGCTTGCTAAGAGAATTGTTTAGTTGTATGAACAAAAAGCACCAGAAAAAAATAATATACAAATTTTTTCTCCATAACCTAATTTTTTTGATAAAATCGATTTCAGCGACCCCATACCCATCTTCAAAAAATCCCAAAAAATTTTCGAAATTCTTTTAGATCACAAGCTTTAATATTCCGCTTCAAGAGTTGCATAATTTTTTTAGTGAAACGCCCTAATGTCCATCTGTCTGTCTGTCTGGTGGCTGTCCGGCTGGTTCGCACGATAACTTTCGAAAGACGCAACCATGTTTTGAAATTTTGCGCGAGTTAATATTTCCCCAAAACTACTTACTGTAATGTGTTAAAGTATTATAAGTATAACTTACATTTTATTATTAATACTTGTTTGTTCACATTCTTTATACCCATTTATATTTTGTAAATGAAAAATTGTCATGGATGAACAAATATATATTCAGTTCATAATCAGAATATCAAGTGAAAAGACTCGTTTAATTACTGTATTGCAAATGGGCTACATGGTCCCGCCCCTTCTGGTACCTCCCAAACAAATACATCTTTCCGCCTACTTTAGAAATCGAGTTATAATATCAATACACCCAACGCGATCGTACCTAAGATTTGTATTTAGTAAAGTTAAAGCAGGATAAATTTTTGAAAAAAATTGGGTGCTTAGCCACGCCTTTTGAAATTTTCCCCGAGTTTGTATTTGAGGTACCAAAAGGGGCGTGGCTAGACTTCCATTTTTTTCCCAAACATTATCCTGCTTTATCTTTACTAAATACAGAATTTGGGCACGATCGCGTTGGTTGTATTACTAATATTAATCGATTCCTAAAGTGGGCTGTACCAGATGGGTATTGGAGGTTCCAGAAGGGGCGTGGCTGGACTTCCAGATTTTTTCTCGAAAACTTTATTCTGCTTTAGCTTTACTAATTACAGAATTTGGGTACGATCGCGTTGGATAAATTGATATAATATTATTACTTCATCCCTGAAGTGGGTGGAAAGGTACATTTGTATGGCGGGTACCAGATTTCTTTTTCAAAAATGTATCCTTTATCAATACACACAATTCGATCGTGCCCAAATTCTGCATTTAGTAAAGCTATAACATGATAAAGTTTTAGAATAAAGCTGGAAGTCTAGTCACGCCCCTTTTGGTACCTCTGATACAAATGTACCATTCAGCCCACTTTAAAAATCGAGAAATAATATCAATTCACCCAACGCGATAGTGCCCAAATTCAGTATTTTGTTAAGCTATAGCAGTATAAAGTTTTTGTTTCTCCGACAGAAAATTGTATACATACTTACAAATTTTATGGGTAAAAGTCGGTGTACCAAACTGAATTTTTCTAACTTGTTTTTTATTTTGACTAATGGAGTGGATATTTGTATACCCTCTTATACCATTTAGGGATGAGGGTACGTATCATTTGATCCGACAAAAAGTGTAACGCATTAATAGAGATGTTATAGAGCCCCAAGTTGGGACGGGCCGTAGCATAGTGGTTAGAATACGCGACTACCATGCGGGAGGTCCGTGGTTCGATTCCCGGCTCCAGTCACCTACATTTTTCGTTAATTCCGCCCCCCCCCCCCCCCCCCCCCGGGTGTTGTAGACACCAACTTCAGAGTATAGTGTCGATTCAATCGGTATGTCTACTAAAAAGCTTCTTAAACATTGACGTTCGCCGACGTGACAAGTAGGTATCGTTAGTTGTGTGTCTAAAATAGAAAGCGTGTTAATTCACAACAACGCGAGAAGCTATCATGGGACGTAAAAAGAAATTAAGTTTTTTTAAGTTAGACCCCAATTTGTTTTAGGACATTTTAAGACGATTGACCCGTGTCCGTCCTTTTGGCTGCCTGGCTGGTGGGCAGGATAACTCGAGCAAACCCAAACTGATCCTTATGAAAATTTATCAGTACTAATGTTTTTCAAATGATGTAATGAGATTGTAAATAGGCAGAATAGCACCATCCCTTCTGGTACCTCCTATGCAAAACGACCTGTTTTTGGAAAATTTATATTTGTTCCATAACTTACATACGGACAACTGGAGGATGTTTAAATTTGTTTAGTTTTATTATTTTTTAATAGTAGAAAAATCCTCGAAAAACTAAAACCTGTGCCACACCTCTTCTGGTACATCCTATACCACTGACCGAATTGACCTCGTAGTTTCACATACATATCTTTTTTGACTCAGAGATGAATATGGACTATAGCGGTTGACCCCTTCTGGTACCTCCTAAATAAAACGGACTATTTGTGGAACATTTATATTTCTCCAATAACTTCAAAACAGAGACATTTTAATTTGGTCATTAATTTTGTAATAATAGATAAACCCTCAGAAAGTCAAAACCTTTGCCACACCCTTTTTGGTACCTCACATAAAACTGACCAAATTGACATAATAGTTTTTTTTTTACATACATATCTTTGTTATAAGTACGCTGAATTCAGACATATTGTGTTTAGATGTATTTATAATTATATTAATTTGACTCAGCAATGATTATAGAGTAAATTGGCTGACCCCTTCTGGTTCGTTCCTTACAAAATACCCATTTTTGGAAAATTTATATTTCCCCCAAATAGACAACTGAAGGATGTTTAAATTACCTTGCAATAACAGACAAACCCTCAGAAAACCAAAAACCTTTGCCACGCCCCTTCTGATACCTCCCATACAAATGACCGAATTGATTTCATGGTTTTACATACATGTAATTTTGTAAGTAAGTAAGTACGCTTATGTTAACTTGACTCAGGAATGAAAATGAACTATATTGGCCGACCCCTTGCAAACGGACAACTGGAAGAACGAATATGGACTATCGGCGGACCCCTCCTGGTACCTCCCTTACAAAATTGTTTTTTTTTTCCAAAATTTATATTTCCCCGCAAACGTTTACTGAACTTTGATTTACGAATAAAATGTGGGCACGTTGTGCTGCCTCTACTGCCACCTTGTATACAAATTATATGCCACCTCGAAAATTACAGACAGCCGGACTCTGCTCATCTAAAAACTTAACCTCCGCTTAGATGTTAGAAGTTTGCTTATTAAACTTCAGCTCGATAGCTTTTAAACTACGGCTGTAATCACAATGTCATACAGATTATAAAAATAAGAACAATATTCGTGGATGTAATGGTACATTTTTGGGGAAGTTTCCAGAGGGTTCCATTTTTTCTCCAAATTGAGTGTACTGATGCGGAATGGGCGTATCTTTCGAAAGTTATCGTGCGTACCAGCCGGACAAATAGACAGACATGGATCAAACGATATGAAAATTCATTAATTGAATTTGGTTCAAAGAAACCTAAGGTCTAAAGTGACTTCTTCTATGTGTCACACTTGGTGCGGTAATAAAAAGGCAAACTTTTTTTACTAAAAATACTTAAATTTTTGCGGACATAACAATTAGACCTACGTCAGAGTGGTCAACGTTCTTTATCTTGATATGTACATACTATATAAGAAATTCAACAACAATAATTTAAAATCAGTGATATAAAACTACGGATAAATACCTGACCATAAGCTAATCTTACCTAAATGATATCAGCAAAAATATATAAAAAGCGGAAATGCTGCAATGAAACAATTAAAATCGTAACAAAGCCGAAACAGTGATATGAAATCAAATAAATTTGTGACATTAGCCTAAATGCGTTTTTCACATACAACTAAAATAGAATTAAAAATTCTACCTCAACAATAAACAAACAAACATACAAACAACAAAAGAACGTAACGTTATTTCCAGTGCACACCAACCAACCAACCAACGTCTTGACATCTTAACAAAAATGAAATTCATTTTCAATGTATTAAAACCCTTGTTAGTCTACGGATTTGTTGTTGTTTTCACAATATTGACACACATTTTCAAAACAATCGTCTATCAAGTGCACTCAATAAATGTATGAGAATACCTCGCCGCATTGCTATTGTTGTAAAGATAATGAACGCTGAAATGATTATGAAACGAATGCGCAATAGAAAAAGGATAATGTGTAAAATGAAGGTAAATTTATAAAAATATCTGTAAATAAAAGTATATTTACTTATTGATACGTATATATATGAAAAAAGCGGCTAATTTTGGTTTTATTTTGCCATGTGTGTTTTATGACAGATATTATCAAAGTCATGTAGTATGTTATTAGTTAACAGTACTGTGGAGACGAAGGTAAGGTGTGTGATATAAAAATTAAATGATTTTGCAGTTTTTTACTTCAAAAGTTAGAATGTTTCATCATACCAAGATTTGCCCGTAGTTAAAAGAGGCCTTCGTTAACCCATAGTTTTAAATTTAGAGGAATATGCTGACGAAATGTTCTTTGGAAAATATTAATTTCCAAAAATTAGTTATAATGGTATCAACCAGCTGGACAGACGGGCATGGTTCAATCGTCTTAAAAAATCATGAAACGAATTTGGTCTTAAGATACTTAGGGTCTAACACGATACACTTATTCTTGTATCAAGAATACCAAAAATGAAGATATGTGTTCTGCAAACTTTGGACAAAATTGGTTCATTAAATATGAGAGGGTACCAAAAAGCCTAGTCCGACTCTGCTCAAACTATGCACGATGAGGATAAGAATCAGAAAAATTCTTTTTGAAAAATTTGGTTAAAATTATTCGATCCAAAAGGGATCGAAACCCTTGTAAAAAAGCTTGAGCTTTGAGGTAAAAAGGAAATTGTGGGAAAAAAATTTCCTTCATTCACATGTTTGAATATTAACGGTCAAACTCAAATAATTGGTGCTGGACATTTTCGGCTGATATCTACTTCGCATGTACATGTTTGACATAATTGTAGATTAATATACAGCTGATGATGTACCATTGTACATCAGCGTCATCCTAGTGAGTGCACCAGAAATATCAAAAAAATAAAACACTTTTCTGATCGTTTAACCAAATTTGATGTATCATTTAATACACTAACATAAATTGATTAAAATATTATGGGGATGACAATGGGGGGTACCATAAAGCCTCATTCGATTCTGCTCAAACTTTGTACAATAAATATAATAGTCAAAAATATGCATTTGGTAAAATTTTGTCAAAATTATTCGATTCAATAGGGTGTTATAATGTGAGTTTCATTACTTTTGTATGGGAGGTACCCGAAGGCGTAAATCTTTTGGGACCAAACTTTGAGATTATCTTTATTTTGTTTGGCTTGGTACCAAAAGTCACTAATTGTCATGTGTGCTGCAACTACATCTTCTATTTTTGTCCCATCGATGTATGGGGACAAAGCAATGTGGGGCGTGGCAAAAATAGATATAATAAAATACATAGCGGGGTTTTCATGTCAAGTAACCGATGTCTTCATAGCATTAGAGTTACATATCATTTATTATGATAGATATCCCACTCGCAACCCACTATCAGATCTAGAGGAAAAAGACCTAAGCTATTTAAAATTCCGGACACCTCCAAAAAGGGGGAGTTTGTATGAAATTAAGGTGTAGTTTTCGTCCAAAAGCGTTCATCTTCGAACCTAACTTCAGCTTAGATGATAGAAGCTTAAATGCCAAATTTTTGCTCAATAGCTCTTAAATTAAGGCTATAATCGCTGGGTCAGTCTCTCCCAGCGGAGGACTGCCTTAATAGGGGGAAAGTGTTTGGGAGATGGGAGTTGTATTTGTCCGATATTGTTCATCTTAGAGGATGGAAGCATACATACCAAATTTTAGATGGATATTTTTTAAACTACGGCTGTAATTGCAGGGAGAGACCCCCCAAAAAGGGGTTAATTGTATTGGAGGTGGGAGATCGGTCGAAACGATCTTTTCCATCTTAGAACTTCATATCCACTTAGAGGACAGAAGCTTACATACAAAGATTCAGCCCGATGGCTTTTAAAATGCGAATGTAATCGCAGGCGCAAACCCCTAAAAAGGGGCAATTTCTATGGGATGTGGGAGTAGTTTTTGACCGATTGGGCCCGAAATGCGAATGTAATCGCAGGGACAGAGCCCTTAAAACGGGCAGTTTCTATAGGATGTGGGAGTTGTTTTTGACCGATTGGGCTCATCTAACAAATTAACTTCCGCTGTAATTGAGGGACAGACTCCAAAAAGGAGAATGGGGGGGGGGGGGTGGGAGTAGTTTTTGACCGATCGGGCTCATTTTGAACTTAACCTCCGCTTTGAGGATATAAGCTTGTATTACAAATTTCAGCCTTATATCTCTTATAGAGCAGCTCAAATCTAAGGGAACAGACTCCAAAAAGGGGAAGTTTCTATGGGGGGTGGAGTAGTTTTTGACCGATCGGTCTCATCTTAGAACTTTACCTCCGCTTAGAGCATAGAAACTTGTGTTCTAAATTTCAGCCTAATATTTCTTAAACTGAAGCTGTAAGCGAGGGACAGACTCCAAAAAGAAGGAGTTTCTATGGAGTGTGGGAGTAGTTTTTGCCCGATCGGGCTCATCTTGGAACTTAACTACCGCTTTGGGGATATAAACTTGCCTGAGACGGACATCTTTAAATCGACTCAAAATTTGACGCTGATCTTTTATACATATATGTTGTCATACCAACCACGCCTCCTTATGGGCCTTATAAATGAAAGAACAAAATTTTTATACCCTTCAATCCGTTCGAGAGCGTGGTGAATGGTATAATTATCCGAGTTATCGTCTTTACCATTTGCCCAGCCGGACATAGGTCAGGGCAAAAACTTGGAAAGCACATTGTTAACAAAATTTAAAATTTTGGCCTAATTTTTTAAAGCAAAAACTTTTGCATAGTGTACTAAATGTTTCAGGTAACCATAGAACAATAAATCACAAAACCTTTCTATATTTCTTTTCAAGGAGAAAGAATTATCGAATCAATTTAAAAATACAATGTTTACAAAAATAGTTTTACCGAACTCGAAAAACTTTGAGTAGTCAAGAAATAGGCAATTCTGTTAAAATTTTAAAGAGTATGACTCGTTTATTAAATTAATTTATTATAATAATCCCAGTAACTCGTTAAATATCAAGGAAATTCACTAGATTTTGGTGTTGTGAAATGCCACTTTCTCTCACTGTAAGCGTCAGTTAGAGCGATTTGTGTAAATACTCCCCATATTTTTGCTATAATTTCTGAACATCCAATCGCATAAGGCATTCATTCATACTCCACCAAAGAATACGCTGATAACAGAATGTGACATAGGCAATGACTATGATAATATTTATTTAAGCAAAATTTTATCGGTGCAAAATAAAAAAATCATTAAACAAAATTTGTTATGAAATGTTTACTTTGGATCTTTTACAACACCGTACAAATTGTGACGCTGCTAATATTAAGGTGTTCTAGTACTAATTATTATAATAACATATAATATATAAATATAATGTATTATAATAATATAAAATTTTCCATGTTTTTCTTTCATATTTCAGGTGCAACGTTCCGTCCAATCTGCATTTTCTACTGCTTTCTCAAACTAAAGATCGCCGACCCATAGCGTCGTATATCAGAGCTAATAACAGTGTCCAATACAGACCGACGAGCAATTATCTTCGATAAACGATAAGAAAATTTGACACAAGTTTCTATTGTCAAACAACATTTGTCAGAAAATAGTATTAATACACCACAACAACGCGTAATTGATGATAAAATCACATACATACTTGCACTTGAAATTTGAAGTTACCGCTAAATAAAAGTGTATTTGAGTGCGCGTATGTGCCCGAGTGTGCGTGTATCGCCTGAATAGAGTATAGGAACAACCTTTGTTAACTATTAGTTCTCACTAATGGGCTACAGTTAATGCCTGAACGAAACACCTACTTAACGATGTGTTGATATTTTCCTCAATAAAAATTACCACTAATGTGTAATCAGTTTGCATTACTCATACATCAGTAAGGGTGTGTGCGAGTGTATGTAGAAGGAGAGGTACATAGCCCAGTGCGGCTATGTTCAGGGAGACATAATTAACATTGGACTTGCGGCAATCAATTCAGTCGTACGTATTCAATGGCCATGTTTACCACGTCTCAAGTAGAACCGCTGTTACGAAAACATTCTAACGACGAAGCCATTGCGTCCACTAGCCGCGCACATGCTACACAAATTGAGAATTTGGAACAAATGAGAATTAAAAGACATAAAACCAAATTACTGCTTATAGTTGTCAGTGTGTTAGCGGTGACGGGTTTTCTGACATGGCTCTACATCGAACACACAGTGCCGGAATTCAATCAGTATCGTTTAGTGAAAAGTTATGAAGAATCCAACATTTCAAATACAAATGATCAAATACGCAGTATATTGTTATGGAATAATTTCTTTGGTGATACACGTTGGTCCCTGCCCGATGATCTCATTGATCCTTCGTATTTCCGCAATGATATGAAATGTCCAGTTTCACAGTGTGTGCTCACTAATCAGCGAGATCTATTCCCCCAACTGCACATGTACGATGCCATCCTGTTTCATACGGCTCAACCATTTCCTGTGATAAACTCAGTGCCTTCGCAGAGGTCATGGCGTCAACTATATGTATTTGCTCTAATGGAACCACCGGGTGAAACAAAGCATATCCTCTCGGATGAAAAGAATTTCTATAATCTTACCATGACCTATCGTTCCGACTCGGATATTGTTTGGGCTTACAATTGGTTTTTCGACAAGAAATCCCAGATGCGTATCTTACCAATGGAATATCCACAATGGCGTCCGGTGCCGTATATCTATAATGATACGGCAATTTGGAAATTATGGCCATATAAAACTAAGTTGGCCGCTTGGTTTGTATCACACTGCGAAACGTTGTCGAAGAGGGAGAAATTGGTGGCGGACTTGCAAAAATTTATCGAAGTGGATGTTTATGGAAAATGTGGACCATATAGGTAACTATACAATTGACATTATGGGTTCAAAGAAACATGTTTGGTATAATGTTTAATTAATCTAAAATAGAAATAGTATAAAGTAGACATTAGAGTGGGTCAATTTTTATAGAGTATGAATTACGATGAATTCTAAGAAAATTTGCCCTAGAAATCATGGGTATAAAATCAAAATCTAGCCCCCGGTTTTTAACGAGAAACTTTTCGTATAAGGGCCAATCCACAACAAGCCCAGCAACTGCCCCGGAATCGCCCCTAGAGGCTTCAAATGTATGACCGACCCCGAGTCATTTTTCCCAAACATATCTACTCCCCATCTTAACCCCCTAAGGGTGTTTCCATACACAATTTTTTTATATAACATTTTCTCCTGACTGGAGGAGGAAACTGTATGACCGACACCCAGTAATTTTTCCCACCTTACATTTTCGCAAAACATACCTACCCCACATTTTCACCGCCTATGAATGCTCCCATAAAAAAATCAAATTTAAAAATAAAATTTTTATAAAATTTGCTCGTAAATGGTAGAGTCAAATGTATGACCGACCCCAAATATTTTTGCAACCCCATCATTTTCTATCTATCATATCTACCCTCTATCTTCAACCCTTAAGGTGACCCAATACAATTTTTTTAATTTTATAATTTGTATACCCTTTACCACGCGCTCGTACGGAGTGAAGGGTATATTAATTTTGTTCTTCCATTTGTAACTCCCATAAAAAGGCGTAGAATTTTATTTTGATTTTAAAGCCACAGTTTAAGAGATATAGAGCTGAAATTTGGAATACAAGTTAATATTCTCAAAAACTGCTATCACTCCCCATACAAACATCCCCTTTATGGAGTCTGTCCCCTCGATTACAGCTGTAGTTTAAGAGATATTAGGCTGAAATTTGGAACACAAGCTTCTATGCTGTAGGCAGAGGTAAAGTTCAAAGATGATCGGTAAAAAACTTCTCGCACCATTCAAACAAATTGCCCTTTTTTGGGGGTATATCCCTGATATTACAGCCGTAGTTTAAGAGATATTGGGCTGAAATTTGGAACACAAACTTTTATGCTCTAAGCGGAGGTTAAGTTCTAAGATGAACCCGATCGGTCAAAAACTACTCCCTCCCTCATACAAACTTTTCCTTTTTGGGTTCTGTCCCCGCGATCACAGCTGTAATAAGGTTGCTATCGAGCTGCAAAATTTGGTATACAAGCTTCCAACCTGCTACTGGAGGCTGATTGCTTAAATGAGAAAGATCGGTCAAAAACTACTCCCACCTCCCATACAAATTGCCTGTTTTTGGGGGTCTGTCCATACGATTGCAGACGCAGTTTTAAAGCCACCGAGCTAAAACTGTGTATGCTACCTTATGTCCTCTAAATGGACATAAGGTTAAGTTTTAAGATGTACAAGATTGGTCAAAAGCTTCTCCCACCTCCTTCTCTCCCTGCGATTTTGGGGGTCTCTCCCAGCAATTACAGACACAGTTTAAGAGGTATCAAGCTGAAATTTGGAATACAAGCTTCTATCCTCTAAGTGGAGGTTAAATTCTAAGATGTGTAAGATCGAACTAAAACTACAACCATGTCCTATATAAACTCCCCTTTTTGGGGTGTCCCTCTATCTGTCCCCGCAATTACAGCCGTATTTTAAAAAATATCGAGCTGAAACTTAGTATATATATTTCCATCCTCTAAGCTGAGGTTATTTTCTAAGATGACAAATTCTACTCTCATCTCCCATACACACTGCCCCTTTTAAGTGTGTCCGTCTGTCTCTCCTAGCGGTTATAGCCTTAACTTAAGAGATATTAGGCAGAAATTTGGTATACAAGCTTCTATCCTCTAAGCGGATGTTAAGTTCATTATCGGACAAAAACTACACCACAATTTCATACAAACTTTCCCTTTTTGGGGGAAATCGAGTAAAAATATCAATAAAACCAATGAGATCGTGCTCTTATTCTGTGCTTAGTTATGCTATAACAGAATAAAGTCTTGGAGAAAAAACTGAAAGTCTAGCCACGCCCTTTTGGGTTCCTCCCACACAAATGTACCATTCCGCCCACTTTGAAAATCTATTAATAATATCAATACACCTATTGCGATCGCGCCCAAATTCAGTAAATTGTTAACCTTTAACAGAATAAAGTTGTAGAGAATAAATTGGAACTCTAGCCACGCCCTATCTGGTATCCAGTATACCCATCTGATACCGCCCACTTTAGAAATCGTTTTATATTTTTAATGCACCCAACGCGATCGTATCCGAATTCTGTATTTAGTAGTATTCAAAACAGTATAAAGTTTTGAAAGAAAAATCTGGATGTCTAGCCACACCCCTTCTGGTACCTCGTATATAAATATACCACTCCGCCCTCTTTAGAAATCGAGTAATAACCTCAATATACTAGAAAATTTTATGTTTTCCTGAGGGTGTGAGTATATGTAAGTCGGGTTTTCTAGGTTTGTTTTTTCTCAAGAAATTGAATAGACACCATCATGTAATTTATTGGGGTTTCTTCGCCAAAGTTTCTTAGAGTATCCTAAAGAACAAAAATTGCGATGTGCAAACTAAAATTGACCCACCCTAATGAACATGGAGTAATTTTTGTTTATTAATGCATAACATATATCCAACTTCAATTTCATATTAAAGCCATGTAATATAAAATATACTTTAACTACTATTTAAATATTGCTTACCCCTAAATTAAACTGCAACATTATTAATGCGATAAACATTCCTTTCCTTTTCCCCTTTCTTTTAGTTGCAAAACCTATGCCGCTGAATGTGACCAACTACTGGATGAAAAATATAAATTCTACTTTTCTTTTGAAAACTCACTTTGTACTGATTATATTACGGAAAAATTGTATAGAATCCTGAGGCGTAACATTATACCCGTCGTTTATGGTGGTGCTAATTATAAGCAATTTCTACCGCCATTTTCATATATCAATGCAGAGGATTTTAAAACTCCCCAAGATTTGGCCGATTATCTTATGTACCTGTCGGAGAATCCACTCGAGTATATGCGTTACTTTTGGTGGCGTGAACATTACGAGTTGCGGTCCTATTCTCCGTTCTGTGATTTGTGTCAGAGGTTGCATCAACCGCAGTATCAGATGAAAACTCAAAGTTATCAAAATATTGAGAAATGGTGGCTACAGGGAAGCTGTCGCTTTAAGTCGCGTATCAAATTTTAGTCCATGAATTAGTCTAGTTGTGTACTAAATTATTTAAGTATTCTTAAGAAAAAATTTATTAGGTTTAATGCTTTTTATTAAATATTTCTATTGACCGGAATGTTACTAATAGTACTAAATAAATAAAAGAAAAAAATTTAAAAAAATTAACCACTATGTATTTACCTAAGTTTTCCAAAATTGAAGTTAGGTAAGGTAAGTTTTTGTAATGTAAGGTAAGTCAATATTAAAATTATATTAAAGTCGTACAAATATTTATATCAAACTAGCTGACCCTGCAAACGTTGTTCTGCAATACAACTTTGGACCCGGCAAACTTCGTCTCGCTCCTAAGGTAACGCCTTTATATAATAGTAAAACACAGATAGTTCAAGTTTTAATCTGATTTACTTGAATTTAATCGAAATCTGTGAAGAGCGATCTGATATACAATGTTTTCCGATCTGTTTCCGGCGTAAAAACAAACAATGAAGACTGTTTGCCAACACGCAAACAAACAACGCACAGCTAACCGTGTGAAAAGCAGGGAAATTCGAGGTTGATTCCACAAATTTCCAATGATTGGCCTTACGATTTATTGATTGTAATCGCAAAAGCCAATCGAATGGGGAGTTGAATTGGAAGGGAAGATTGGTTGGAATAATAGATTCGAGGGATAAGGACTTCCTCTCCTTTGCATATGCCCTTGATGATCGTCACTTTAATTACAATTTCGGATGATTCAGTTTCCGTAAAATGATCATGATCGATCCCACCTTCAGATGCAAATTATGCACAACTGGCACATGTAGAGAGTTCGAAAATTCTGTCGAATAGTTGGTCGCCTCATTCTCGTTAAATGACTACGAAAATTTTTCATCGTTCGGTCATATGCCTCCAATGCTCGTTTATGCGCCATCGTGCATTAATTTTAAATAATGATTAAGCATTCTCGCAACAATTTCGCTACACGTTGTGTAGTCAACCGTGAGAAGAAAGCGGAATGTGCAGTTCGATTGTGGAAGCAATACCAAAGGATGCAACAGCTAACTCAATTGCGATCTTGACCGAATTGTTGCCAGAATCAAAGAAATTACGAATGTCTTGGCTGTCCAACCGGCATCATCGAGAAAGTAAATGCTTCCGTTCCATCGTCAACAACTTTCATCATTGAATCATACACGTTCGTTTGCTCGGCTGTTAAGAGCGCCACATTTCTTCGGACTCTTTCAGTCAGCACAACTCGATCAAAGTCTTGTTCTTGTTGCAATTCGCGATTGAATGCAACATGCATTGAACGATTTTGCGCTGGTATTCCCAATTTCGACAGTAGACTGCCACATATTAGCAAGCACATGTCTATGATCAGAAGATAATTTCAAGACCGAAATTGGAAGTTGTCGTGCGAACTCTGTGCAAATGTCGTCAGCCATCTCGTTCAACTTGTCCACCATCCCGAAGCTTGAGAACAATATCGCGTTATTCCACATTCTCCGCAACAATCACCACTGCGTCTTCATTTATAGTGGGAGCATTGAATTGTCTTACATGGCATCCAGAGGGTCTCTTGTCTGCTCTGATAATGAGTTTGTGGACGTCATAATGCATTGTATTCAATGTGGTTTTGAACAATCGGACCAATGCATTATGCTTATGCAGAAGATTTTAAAATTGTTCTACCATTTTGCATTTAATATTTCAACATAATAAATTTCACAATATTCCTAAATTTTTCAAGCATCATAACGAATTTTTCATCTTTACGTCGTCTAAAATCATCAAATCAAGCGATACAATGAAAAATGTCGTCGAAAAAATCAAAAATTGTCGATTTTTTTCGGAATTTTTCGAGTTTTCCACCAAGAATTTTTCTAATTTTCCATTCGAAAAGTCATTTCGGAATAATTATCCGAATTTTTCCCATTTACATCATTCAAAATTATCAAAACTTACAATAAAATGTAAAATTTCGTCGATCAAAAATTTAAATTTTTGGAATTTTTCCATAATTTTCCTACTAAAATTTTCTGTTTTTCCAACCGAAAAGCCACAACGAAGCAATTACACACAAAATGTAATAAAAAAATTTAATTTACGGTGCAAAATGTTTCCGAAAAAATCCAAATTTTTTGAGTTTTTCCTGAATTTTCCGAGTTTTCCACCGAGAATTTTTCTATTTTCCCATTCGGAAAATCATTTCGGAATAATTATCCGAAATTTTTCACTGTTACATCGTCCAAACATAACATATTATCAAACGATAATAAGCAAAATTTCGTAAAAAAAAAATGTAAATTTTTCGAATTTTTCCTGAATTTTCCACATTTTTCAACAAAAATTTTCAATTTTCCTATTTAAAAAGCCATTTTGTAACAATTGCACACAAAATTCCATACAAAAAGGAAATTTTAGATTTTTCCAATTTTCCGTATTTCCGACTTTTCCGGAAGATTTTCCCAAAATTTTCTTTCACATAAACCTTCTCCTTGCAATAACGAACAACTGAATAAAAGTTTGAGCAAAATCGGCTCAGTCGTTCTCAATTGATGAATTACTATACATTTTTGTCACCATTTTTATATATATAGATATTTGATGGTATCAATTAAATAATTCAAGCTCAAGTTCAACTACGTTAGGAAATTTGTGGTTGCAGGAATCAATTCTGCATCTTCTATCTGCAACCAAAATCGGTTTGTATTTTTTGTTTCGGTGATAATAGGGAATATGGTTGTTTATGTTTATCATTTTTTTCTAATCGAAATTATTAGTGACTGGAAATTATATACTGCGTATCTCCGTCTTAGTCATTTGCAATTATGACTAACAACACAAATTTACAGCCGTATTTCTAGCTAGTCATCATTGAATATTAGCTATATATAGTTTTATTCGAAATTTAAGAGAAATATGTTTATTATTTAAATAGAAGGTTATTTTAAGAGAATTTATAGGGGGTATGTTTTTATTTAAGGACAAAGAAGAAATCCTATTAGACGGTTGTTTTATGAAAAATATTGTTTTTTGTAAAACTGAATAAGTTTACATAAGAACTTAATGGCGAAAATTTATAACAAGTCGGGGGCGATTTTTCCTAACTTGCCATTTACAGTTTGCAGTTTCAACCTCGATATGTTTTTTATATGTTAACTATTTTTGATAAACCTGTGGTTACAGATAACGGGTAATCTTTTAAATCCAGCTTTATTGATAAAATATTATAAATTTTCTAATAAAATATTGGATAAAAACTTTTTCAAACATTAAAAATAGTGATAAAAATCCAAAAAAAAAATTGCGGTTTCGAGCCAAAAACAAATAGGTACGTCAAATTATCTGTATAAATACATATATCTTTGGAAAGGTCTAAGATTCTTCTTTACAAAACCGTTAAGAAATCAAAACTCGGTTAATAATATACTGAGTAATAAGCTGAGTTATAAGCCTTTGTTACTCGACCAGACCTACAAAATGCACCAGGTCACTCGCCCAAAGTTGAAGTTATGTTGTTTTTAACATAAAACTACCCTTCACCATTTATAAAAATTATGATAAAACTGGTTCAATAAAAAATGGTTGTGGTGCAAACTATATTTTATTAAACTTAAAAAGGGAAGTTTGTTTGATTGGTGGGCGTTACTTTTAGCCTTTCACAACCATTTTTCATAATTTTTTTACGGTGACGTGCAATAAAGCCTTAGGTAATAAAGTCCTATGGCCTTATTTCTCATTAGATTGGGAAATAAGTCTATATGGCTTTATTACCATAGAAGGTGTGAAATAAAGTTATTATGACATTATTTCACTTTGGACATTTTATTTGAATAAAATGTATCTAGTATATTTGTTTTGCGCTCCCTAGTCTAGCTGCATAACCAGCCTCGATACTTTGTCTATCTCTGTTTCTGTTCATAAGTCTGTAAACATAGTGGTGTACTAGAGAACACATTTCAGCATGAGACGAATGCGGTAGGGTGCACGCCTCAAGCTTTTTCATTACTTTTAGTAGCACTTTTCGTTGGTTTCACCCCTAAATAGAGTCAGTTTGTGCGAAAGGAGGTGTTTTAGACCGATAATGCTCATCTTATTTTGGGAAAATAATTAGACGCTTGGAAAGGCTGTAAAAATTATGCAATTTGCCATTACTAACTCAAAATCGACATAAAGTGACATAAGCAGTTATCTGAGAAAACCAAAGAAATATGGAAAATGTTGACGCTGTTAATGTGCTTAATGAGTTCTGAAAGTAAATAATGGTGCTAACTTAAAAATTAATCAGAGATCGTCCTAATATACATTTGATGAAATTATAAAATATATATGGTTGCACAAGTAGGTTAGAAACTAACACACAACATACACGTTATACACAATCCCAGCAGCGGACCGGCCGTGGCATAGTGGTTAGAACACGCGACTACCATGCGGGAGATCACAGGTTCAACTCCTGGCTCCAGTCATCTTAGAAGAAAAAAAAAATAAATTTTTCTTTCACAGTCGAGTATTAGTGTCGAGTCAATCGGCGTGTCTAGTAAGAGCTTCTCAAACAGTGACGTTTGCATTCGTCGATAAACAAGTTGATGCCGTTAGTTGTGAATTTAAAAATAGAAAGCGTGTTAATTCACAACAACGCGAGAAGCTATCCCATACCTCATTCATGGGGTGTAATGGGAATTTAAGTAAGTAAGCAGCGGAAATTGTTAAAATAGGCATTGTTAAAACAGTCCTGCCAACATGCCTTCAAAGGCAGTTTGTTGACATTCATCTACGACTTCTTTTATCAGGCCATATACAGTCCATAGTTAGTCCTTCACGAGGTCTGACAAAAAATTCCTTATACATACACATTTCTTTTCTAAAATAAAATCTGCAATAAGGCCTCCTGCAAGGGTTGGAAAAGACTTGGCAGCCATGCTTCTTTCCTTCCTAAAAACTGGCAAGTAGACTGCCCTTCTGTTTACGTTACAAAAATTCCATATACATGCACATTTCACTTCTAAAATGAAACCTGCAATTAGGCCTCTTGCAAGGGTTAGAAAAGATCATGCAGCCATGCTTCTTTCAATTCTTGAAACTGGCATATGAGCTGCCCTTCTGTTTACATTACAACAATTCCATAGTCGTGTACAAAGAGAATGCAAACTTTTCTGTCTTAAAAAGGTTTATTAGCCGAAGGCAGAATTGTCGCTCATTGCCGTGCACACTTTACTTCTCTAATTAGGCCTGTTGACAGGCCTCTTTTGGGAAGGTAAAACGGAATCTGTTGTTTATGAAAGCCACATCTTGGATATTCGTCGTACAACAACTATATAGTGCGATAGCTGAGAAAATAACATGTCCAAAAGAGTTGTCGGAAGTTATATGGAAAAAAATTCAGAATTTTATGGGTGCCACCCCCTCTTTGGGCTAAAGGGATTTAAGCTCCTACAGCCAAGTTTTGGGGACATAACTCAAGGACGACTAGTCCAATTTTGATGAAACAACAAATTGAAATTTTTCTGCATAATCAACAGTCTTGCAGTTAGAAATAAATTTATAAAAAATATTTAAAAAAATTGCCTTAAAAATTATATTTAAATAATAATCAAAAATCCGAATCGGAAAACTTTGTTAAATCTTACTACTTTCACGTAAAGTCCACGTAAAATAGACATAGATCTGAAAATTGATTATCGTATTACGCTTTTATTCGAAATAAGGTGAATGTATCTCATTTTGGAAAATATAAGTTTTTCCATTCAGGATATATGGGCGGTAGGCGTGTCCTTCAAAATAATTTAATATAATACAACACAGTTTGTCAGTAATACAAGGTTGTCAAAAAAGTCTCGCGGTATTTCCGCAAGCTTGTCTTTGCAAGCGCGTAGTTATAGTTGTATTCGTCGCATCGGTTCACGCTAGAGCTTTTTGGAAAGCTCTTTTCACGCGCTAACTGTTTGATTTATTGTTGTTTGTTTTTAGTCGTTGGTGAGTTATAGCGTCGCAAACATGGAGCAAAATAAAGAGAAAATACGGCATATTTTACAGTACTACTACGATAAAGGCAAAAATGCATCTCATGCTGCCAATAAAATTTGTGCAGTTTATGGACCCAATACAGTTTCCATTTCCACCGCACAACGATGGTTTCAACGTTTTCGTTCTGGTGCAGAGGTGATCGAAGATACGCCACGGTCCGGAAGGCCTGTTGTCGAAAATTGCGATAAAATCGCTGAATTGATCGAAAGAGACCGGCATAGTAGCAGCCGTAGCATCGGCCAAGAGCTGGGCATGAGTCATCAAACCGTTATAAACCATTTGAAGAAGCCTGGATTCAAAAAGAAGCTTGATGTATGGGTGCCACACGACTTGACGCAAAAAAACATTTTTGCCCGTATGGATGCATGCGAATCGCTTCTGAATCGCAACAAAATCGACCCGTTTTTGAAGCGGATGGTGACTGGCGATGAAAAGTGGGTCACTTACGACAACGTGAAGCGCAAACGGTCGTGGTCGAAAAGCGGTGAAGCTGCCCAGAAGGTGGCCAAGCCTGGATTGACGGCCAGGAAGGTTCTTCTGTGTGTTTGGTGGGATTGGCAGGGAATCATCCACTATGAGCTGCTCCCCTATGGCCAAACGCTCAATTCGGACCTGTACTGCCAACAACTGGACCGCTTGAATGCAGCACTCATGCAGAAGAGGCCATCTTTGATCAACAGAGGCCGAATTCTCTTCCATCAGGACAACGCCAGGCCACACACATCTTTGGTGACGCGCCAGAAGCTCCGGGAGCTCAGATGGGAGGTTCTTTTGCATCCACCGTATAGTCCGGATCTCGCACCAAGTGATTACCACCTATTTCTGTCCATGGCGAACGAGCTTGGTAGTCGGAAGTTGGCCACAAGAGAGTCCTGTGAAAATTGGCTCTCCGAGTTTTTTGACAATAGGGAAGCGAGCTTCTATAAGAGAGGCATTATGAAGTTGGCATCTCGTTGGGAACTCGTCATCGAACAAAACGGCACATATTTGACTTAAATCGCATTATTGTAACCAATTTTATGAACAATTGAAAATTCAATAAAAATACCGCAAGACTTTTTTGACAACCTATGTATATATCAAAATTAAGCCTAATTTGGTTCAATACCAACAAAAATTTTGGACAATTTGGTGCAAGTTTTTTTTCTATTTCAGGTTATATGAGAGGTGGGCGTGTCCTTCGATATAATTTGATACAATTCATATAATATATCAGAGTCAAATGGAGCAAAATTTGGTTCAATATCAACGATAATTTTGAAAAATTTAAGTTTTTTCATTTCAGGATGGGCGTATCCTTGAGCCGTTTTTCACAATACTTCGTTTTGTTCGGTTCTTTTCTATTTATTAAAGCGATGTGTATTAATTTTCCGCGACCGCGTTCATCGATTTTCATGATCTATGGCTCATTTTGTTAATAGGTTATGTGACATTACGTGAAAGTAGCAAGATTTGACACCTTTTGCGTTTTGGAGTTTTTCTTATTTTTTAAATATAAAAAAAAAATTGATTTTAAGGCAAATTTTTTATTTTTTTTTTTCGTAAATTTTTTTATAACTACGAAACGGTTATTTATGCAGAAAAATTATATTTGAAAAGATTAAAGGAATTCTTTTTTGTCTCATCAAAATTGGACTGGTCGTTCTTGAGTTATGGGTTAGACCGACAAAATTCTGGAATTTTTGTTCCCATATAACTTGCGACTAAATATATTATATTCTTTAACAAATTTTGAAAACTAATCAAAAAATCAATTAAAATTATGTCTTGATATATCTCACGAAAAAATTAACACGAGATTTGTAATTGTAGGCCGATGCCTCCTAATAATTTCTTAATGTTTTGTAGATTTTTCTTTATTTAAATTTAACGGTTTTGTCTTTCACGTTTTTCATTGCATGCGCATAGCACCAGTGTCAACACTACTTTGTTGTTGTTTTATATTTATGTACAACAAATCAATGTCAAATTACCTGTTTCTCTTGACATTCGTCGTGGACACACCACACTACATCACACCATCCCCATCATATCCACTCAAACATTGACATGCGCACTACTGCCACTGCCATCAACATAACAAATGTCAAATGTCACTTGGGGTATTTTTTAGTTCCTCCTTCAATCCTTAAGGACGAATGTCAAAAGCAATAATAAAAACAACAATATGTCCAACTGTCACATGAAACACCCCCGTGGCTTTGGAAGGGCTGACAGTTAACAGAATGCCAAAAGCTTTTTCGAAATCGAAAACATAGAGCTTTTATGCCTATAACAAGGAAACTTTCGCAGAAAAAAAAGAAATTTTCATCATTCAGTTGAGAATTTTCCGATAATTCATACGTGATACGTAATCTAAGTGTATATGGAATAGAACAAAGTGCAAAATTAATAGAAAAAAACTAACAGAAATTGGTGCAAGTTATTAAGAAATTATTAAGTTTTAATTATTAATTCCAAAGAGAGACGTAAGTTTAAGGAAAAGCATGAGATTTCCTAGAAAACCCCCGACGATTTGGTGTTTTTATCAGCTATTGAAGACAAAATTACCTTTTCAGCCCACAAAGGGGTCTTAAGGTTTTTTTTCGTTTTTAAGTTTTTTTACCCCTGGGCATTTGTTTAAACTATTTGGCTTAGTAATTTTTAGTTTTTTTTAAGCTGAATGTTTTTCGTTTATTTTGAATTTTGAAGAACTTAATTAAGAATCGTGGGTATTTTTGATAAATTTCTGCGTTCAGAGATTGAAAGTGTAAAAATCGATTTTTCCCATTTCATATGTATGTGAACCGAAGAGTATAGATTTTCCTGTATCTGCTTTCGGGTACGAAAAAAAGTGTGTGAGTGTGTCTTTGGCTTCTCCGTTTCAATGTATCTGCGTGCTTGTTTTACGTGCACATTCGTATTTCTCTATTTCCCTTTGCTTCGTTCTACAATCGAAATAGCGGTAATTTTATGACACACTTCATGACCAGAGAGGTTGTGACGTTAGTAATGACGAGCATGACGATGGTGATGGTTAGAGACGGTGGTGGTGGTGGTTGTGATTGTGATGAAAGCAACCAACCGCATGTCTACAGTAACAGTAACACCATGTGGTGAGTTGTTGTTCCTGGTGGTGAAATCTATTGTTTACCTATCGTTGTCCCACACACACACAAAAGAAGAAACCAATGTCAAAAAGGGGTGGCAGGGGTGCAAGTGTAATGGTATTTATGGTTTGTATTGAATATCTCTTTGGTGAGTTGGCTAAAAATAAACCCTGAAACTTCCTTCATAGTGTCATTCCGTCCTCAAGGTTGATGGAGAGCCTTCATTTTCCACATTTCCCTTAAATCACCACCCAAAGACTTCGAGACGTCGAAAAATCTCAATCGTTGACATCCTTAATTTTTTTTGCTGTCCTTACATCGTAGCTTTTAATAGACATTCATTATAATTTCTTTCCCACATTTGTTTTTTTTTTGTAGACCGTTTTCGATGTCTCCTCAATTAGAGAATGCTTAAATTACCAAAAGGTTTAAAAAAGAAAAAGAAGAAGTCCAAAAAGGATCAAGAACTTTACACTGAAGAGGAACTTAAAGAGTATAAACGCCAACTAAAGGCCAAGCAGGAGGCTGCTGCTGCTAAATCAGATGCTGGTGAATCCGATGCAGCATCAGATGTTGAAGGTTTAGCATCATCAGCTACAACACCAAACACTGCTACGACCTCTGAGTTAGCGCACTCCAACGCTGCTAATACAGCAACAGCGGCATCTGATCAAAACCAGGCTGCTGCTGCTGCCTCAAACGGATCGCAGAAAACCGAAGCTGACGAAGAGGAATGGGCCAAATTTAAAGCTCTCACTTCCAAGGTTGACACTATAGTTCATAAAACTAAAGACGAGTTAGATCACATCAAAAAGGAATCATTCTACCAACGTCTTCCATCGGCAGCCGAAAAGAAACGCCAGGAAGAAGAGGAAGCCGCTCAACGAGAAGCTGAACGTCTAGAGGAAGAAAAACGCAAGGCTGCTGAGTTAGAGGCCAAACGGGACAAACTTGCCGAAGCTGTAGTCGAACTCTCCGATTCGGAGGGGGAAGACGAGGCGGACGTTGATGATATCTTCGTCACTGAGTATGTTGATGCCATCACAAGTGGAGAACTTCAACTTACTGTAGTACCCGACTCTCCAGTACTTGATTTTGACGACGGACCCGATCCTTTCGATACTGCGTATGCAGAAAAAGTTATTGTTGGTGCCGACAAAGCCAAGGGCAATAAGAAACTCGTAAGCTTAGGTGCTGCTGTAGAAGTTCTTTCTGGACGTGTTGAAAGAGAAAAAGCTTTAGAACTTGCTAAGCCCAAGAGAAAATTACGTAAAGGCATAAAAAACCTCCTACTCAGCGAATCGGAAGACGTTGCCGATGCTGACGAGGACTTCATAGCACCCGAGCCGCAGATAAATCTCTTGGATGAACTTACGGATGATATACTGAATGACGCACCCATTGATCTAAGTGTTTCACTCCACTTGAATTTTATTCAACCTAGAAAACCACCATCTGACGAAGAGGAAGAAGACAACGAGCCAGCTTTTCCAGATCTTTCAGAATTCGATACACTTAAAGATCCAGAGGATGATGAATTTGCTGAATTAGCTGCTGAATCACTGAACAAAAAAGAAGAAGTAACCGTAATAAAAGAAATACCCATTCCAAAGGCGGAAGTATTAACAGATTTTTCAGCCGCTGATTGGGCTGAGTTTGAACAATTACCGGAAGAACAAATCGAGGAGGAAACAGGTAAGCCACGTGGTTCATTCATATTGATTTTGAATTACATGATAGTTTTTCTTTAACTTAAGGTAAACCCAAACGTCCTCCTCCACCTGCCAGACCGGCTTCAGGTCCTCATTTAGTACCTGGGGCTATTTACGTTAGTGACGACGAAGAAGATAATCAAGACGACGATCCGTTCAATACCTCATACGCTGAAGTAGTTATAAAGAAAACTACAGTACTCGAAGAGGACGACGACTTCGATCCTAGAGCCGAAGAAAAAGCCGGTCCACCTGGAAGACCTCCACCACCAGCTGTCGTAAAGCTTCTGCCGGAGCATACAGACTTCGAGGCCGAAGATTTTGATCCTTTTGACACATCGGTGGCAGTAGCAATTATTACAGAATCCAAAACCAATTTAAAGCAATCGCTAAGTGATCCTGACTTCGATCCTAGAGCCGACGAGGCTCCTAAGTCTGCTCCTCCTGTACCGCCACCACCAAGTTTACAAGCGAATTCCAACTCTGATTTAGATACAGCCCAGCGAAAATCTTCTTTGAGTTTGAGCTTAAAAAACAAAGCAGTTGGCTTCTTAGTACCTAACCCGGATCTACTGGGTGCTGCAGAGGGAGCTGCCAACAACAAGAAACCACTCACTCCCTACTACGCACCAGCTGATTCGTCATTTAGTGAGAAAGAAGCCGAGGATCCATTTGACACGTCTTACGTGCCGGAAGCAAAGCCGTCGGACGTTGAATTAAAGCATTTGGAAAACGATTTGCTGTCGAAGCCAACTTTAAAGCATAGTATCTCGGATCCAGACTTTGATCCCAGAGCTCCGCCCACGCCAGTTCCGGCTGAAGAACTTTTAACTGTCAGAGAAGACATTGCCATTAAAGTTTTAACACCAGCACAAGAAAGTAAAGATTTGCCGGACGACTTAGCTTCGGAGTATATAGATCCTTTTGATACATCAATTGCTTCGAACCTCAAGCCAGGAGAGACAGAACTCAAGCTCCTTGAAAGTGAATTTCTGCCGGAGAGAAAATCGGACATACCTACTGGGGTGTTAGATATTCAAAGCGACGCCCAAGAGTTGGGCCTGGGGGACAAAGTTCTTACACCCCAATTACCACACAAAGTAATAGTAGTACCCAAGGAAATCGATCCATTTGATACATCAATTGCCGAAAACCTTCAACCAGGAAAAACTGAAATTAAACTTCTAGAAAGTGAACTTATCGAACACTAAGTAATATTATCTGAGTAAAAAAACAAACACAAAGCGAAAATGGCGAATCCCTTTTTGATGGATGATGACATCGATGGTATGGATGACGCAACTGTCAATCCATTCCTTGTACAAACTGAGGGAGAAAGTGCCACTGGCGATGATAATCCTTTTGCTGCTGAATCGATGGCTGTCAATCCGTTCGCTTTTGGTGACGATGCGGAGGAAGAGGCTGGGGAACCCGCTGAAGTCATTGACCAAGCGATGAGCTTTTTCGGTACAACCATAGATGCTGAGGATGACGTTCTTAGTATAAAGTCTACGGCCGACGAGGAAGAGGATTCAAAAAAAGGTCCACCACCCCGGCCTGTGCCGCCAAAAACGCAGGAGCTTATCAACACAGTCTCCAGTCAAATGGATGAGACCAGTTCGGAATTACTAGGACGTATTCCAGCAACCAGATCTCCCAGTCCAGTGTCAATGAGAGACTTGCATTCGCCTAGTCCTACTCCCGACAGTGGTTTGGCAGATCTGTTAGATTGTTCCGATAGTGGCTCATCAGCAAATATACAAGGATTTGACGCAGATATTATGGGATCCGGCTCAAACGTTGCTATGAATGATAATCCATTTGGTGTACCAAATGCAATACCCAACATTCAAGGGGCATCTCCTATACCTCCGCCTGCTAAACAAAATCCTCCAAGACCACCACCACCAAGACCTGCTCCTCCTAGACCAGTGCCACCCAGTGTGGTGGGTCAGCAGCCACCTCCGCCTCCTAGGCCAGCGCCACCTGGAATGCCAGCTCAAGAGAACAATACGGCGGATTCTGAAGACCTTTTTGATATGTTTGGCACGACAGCACCGCCAAAGCCGCCACCGCCCAAAACCAAAGAGGATATTTTAAGTCTGTTCGATAAACCAACTCAACCAGTGGCCAAACCAGACTTACTAAGTGATGATCTAGATCTGGATCCCACAGCCGCTGAACCGGAGACTGAGGATGATAAGAAAGACGATCCTATTTTCAACTCAGTTCTCACACGACCAGATGACAGTACTCATAATATAACAACAGAGCCTCAATCGGCGACAAAATATGCCAATCGAATAGCACCACTGGAGCTCACAAATAAAATACGAGCTCCGACACCCGACATAGAAATAACCACGGTGGAAGATTTGCCGCGATCGGATGACGAGGAAGAACCAGAGCCGCAGCCCCAAACAGAAACACAGCCTGAACCTGACCCTGAACCTGAGCCCCAACCCAAAGTAGAGCCACTAAAAGATATGCCACCTATGGTAATTGAGACAGAACCTACACCACCTGCCGACGACGAAGAAGATGAGGAAAAATCAATAGTACCTAAAACTACCGAATCCGATCAAAGTCCTCCCACAGAATCTGCATCGAATGTAGCGCCTGAATCATCCGTAGAGGCTATGTCCGATGTGGGCGCCGCCAGTGATACAGACTTCGAGCCACAACAGGCGGTGGTGGAGGAAATGGACACTGGGTTAGATTTCGCTCCACCCAGTGGAGCTGGTTCGGCTAATCCATTTGCCAGTCCCGACGAAGAGGAAGAAACCTATCCTCCACCCGAAATGGTAACAAATATATTTGCCGCTGATGATGGAGGGCTAGAAGATGTGCCCGAAAATATATTTACCACCCTGGCGGATACAGCTCCAATTCAGGAGAATATATTCACATCCATGGCTGATACATCTGCGGTGCAGGAAAACATATTCACATCGTTAGCTGATTCGGCGCCAATAGAGGCGAATATATTCACTTCGATGGCCGATACTTCTGCCATGGCGGAAAATATATTCACCTCAATGAGTGACACAGCGTCTACGCAAGAAAATATATTTACATCAATGGCCGACACAAATCCTATTCCAGCGGCGGCTATTAACATATTTGCAGCAGATCCAGAGCCGACTACAGAAGCAGCGCAGTCATATGTCACGAATATTTTTGCTGAACCAGATGAATTTGATGCCTTTTCGGCTAAATTTGATTCTGTGAAGAAGGACAACATAAGTATTTTGGATGGCTTTGGAGGTTCGGGCGCAGTGACCCCCACAACGGCAGATGGTAAGTAGATATAGATGTCAAGTAACTACACATACGAGTAATATTTCTATTTTCACTTAGCATGGGGAGATAGTGCTTTTGGTACACCCAAATCTGCGGTTGAGGCTTTTGGTGAATCCGGCGACGGCTTTGGCAATGAAGACGATGATTTCTATGCTATGAGAGCTCCCGCACGAGCCGAGTCCGTTGAATCTGTAGAAAAAGACTTTAATGTTGTCATACGACCAAAAACCGAAGGAGCCAGTGCCGTGGCGCCACAGTTGGCGCCTCCTCCTCCAACGCGCGCTGCTCCCACTGGCCAGTATTCCGGCGAAGTATCTCCTGCTGTTAATCCATTTGAAGACACCGGCTTCCCAGCTCCGCAAGAAGTTGATCCCACACTAAAACGCACAGATTCTCAAGATACACCTCAGACACCACTGTTTGACGAGGATGTTTCGCAGCCCTTAGAAGAATTCCCGCGACTACACTATGTAGGCCCCGGATGGGAAATGCAGCTGCGGCAACCAAATAAGAAAAAAATAACTGGGCAACGATTTTGGAAAAAGATATTCGTGCGATTGGTGCTACAGAATGATGTGCCTGTGGTTCAACTGTTCAATCAAGCTTCTGACAAGCAGCCCTTCCAGGAGTTACCACTGCAACCCTCTTATTCCGTATCCGAAATTGGATCTCAGCAGTATGATCAGTTTGGTAAAATATTTACCATGAAACTGCAATACATATTCTATAAAGAGCGTCCGGGTGTGAGACCGGGTCAGGTAACCAAAGCGGAGAGAATTACCAACAAACTCACAAAATTTGCACAATATGCCATAGCGGGAGACTACGAGGGTGTCAAAGAGTTTGGCAGCGATCTAAAGAAATTGGGTTTGCCCGTGGAACATGCACCGCAGTCGTCACAACTTTTCAAAGTTGGCTCAATGAACTACGAGGATATGAAACAGTTTTCGGTATGCATCGAGGAGGCACTATTCCGCCTACCAGCTTTGCGAGAGCGGGCCTTAACTTACAAAATGGAAGAAGTGCAGGTGACGGCTGTAGATGAAATCGTTGTCGAACAAGATTTAGAAGGCAAAATTCTCAAGCAAATTGCCAGGGTGAGGGTATTCTTTTTGGCTTTTCTAACGGGTAAGTAATTGAAGGAAGGAAGAGTTTACGTACGATTAATGATATTTGATACAATGCTTTGTTCATTTGTATAGGTATGCCTATGATTGAGTTGGGCGTAAATGATATGTGGCGTCAGGGCAAAGAAGTTGTGGGTCGTCATGATATCATACCTGTGGCTACCGAGGAATGGATCCGTTTGGAGGCCGTTGAGTTTCATAGTGTGGTCTGCCAGGATGAATATGAAAAATCTAGACTAATTAGGTAAGTGTCGTAGGTGTGATTTTAAATATGGTAACATATTACTATAAGTATGTGCTGTTTTTTGTTTCGTCAGATTCCAACCCCCTGATGCCAATTATATAGAATTGTTGCGCTTCCGCGTAAGACCGCCCAAAAATCGCGAACTTCCTCTACAACTCAAAGCTCAGTGGATTGTTACCGGCAACAAGGTCGAGTTGCGTGCTGATATTTTAGTGCCAGGTTTCACATCGCGGAAATTGGGTCAAATACCATGCGAAGATGTTTCAGTGCGTTTCCCCATACCCGATTGTTGGATCTATTTGTTCCGTGTTGAAAAGCATTTCAGGTAAGTTAGTAGCGCTAGTTAAACGGCTGCTTCTCAGTCGAGACTGGGAAATATGTTATGGGTAATATGAAGCAGGGATTCATAGGTCAAGCGAAACTCTGGTCGGTCAAAATGCAATTGTGTGGACGTTTAATTCTAATAGGATTTATTGCTGAATTCGCTATCTAAAATATAAAAAAAAATTCGGAGTTTAAAGTGTGAGTTATCTCTAAACATTGGTTTGAACTCGTCACACAATAGCTCCGCAATCACTGTATCATGTCATATACCTGTAGTCGCAGATGAATGTCTGCTGAGCGGTCAAAACAATTCCGTTTCAATCACACTGGATGGCAGACTACTCAATTGGTCCCAGTCATCTGAAATCAAGATGAGTATAACCAACTTTTAGTTATAGCAATTTTTATATCATATGATATTAAACCATTAATATATAAATAATTGACAAAATGACGAACTATGCTTAATAACACAGTACAACATTTTAAAGCTCTTTGAAAAGCTGCAGTAAACACGAGTGACACTATATTCAAAAAAAGCCACATGCTACTCGCGTACGCTGATGACGTAGACATCATCGGTCGAAAACTGCGGGATGTGACTGCAGCCTTCTCAGGTATACAGAAGGAATCAGCGAAAATGGGTCTAACGATGAACGAGGACAAAACGAAGTTATTAGTTTCAACGAACAAAGAATCTACTCGTTTGGGAAACTGCGTGAACGTTGACAACTATAATTTCGAGGTGGTAGATAATTTTGTCTATCTAGGCTCCGCCATCAACAAAGCAAATAATGTCAGCCTAGAAATCCGGAGAAGAATCCTGCTTGCAAATAAATGCTACTACGGACTAAGCAAGCGATTCAATGACAGAGCCCTCTCTCGTCGAACAAAACTCCAGCTATACCAGATACTGGTTCTACCTGTCTTAATGTGTGGCTCAGAAGCCTGGGTTATGACACAAGCGGATGAATCGGTTCTGGCGGTATTCGAGAGATCATCGTTAACGGAGAGTATCGGCGTCGTCTGAACCATGAGCTGTACGAGCTGTACACTGACATTGACGTGGTCAAATGCATTAAGGTGCAACGGTTGCGTTGGCTAGGTCATGTTGTACGCATGGACGAAAATGCTCCAGTTCGAAAAGTCTTCGACAATGAACTCGATGGACGGCGCAGAAGAGGGCGACCAAAACTCCGTTGGAAAGACCAGGTTACTGAGAACCTTACAGAACTCGGTGTGACTAACTGGAGAAGAAGCGCAGAAGATCGAGGCGCTTATAATATTTTTCTACGTGCGGTATATAATCCACTGGGATTGCATAGAAGTACCAGCTAAGTAAGTAAGTAAGTTGATTTGGGACCCATTTTTGAGAACTGCACGTAAAGGTCGTCCCACAAAGGAGAAGTTCTGCATCATTCGGTTTGTCAAGTTACATGCCATAGTAATTTAATATCGATTTGTAGTTAGTAAGTATCGTATGGGGCAATTTGTCACGTTTTAGGCTCTTTTGTTTGACATAACTCGAGAACCACTAGCCCGATTTAGCTGAAACAAATTTAAAAAAATTAAGAATTACAATTTCATTAATCTGTTCATATAACGTTTTTCTACATGAGCAACAGTTTCGCTTTTCCATTCATCAAATGATTTTGAACTGCGTTTATTTTGTAGCAGTTATAAGTAATATTCCAATCATACGCCACGGAGTACAACAGCGTGGCGTATGGTTGGAATATTACTTATGATAATCATACGCCACCATGTAACAAAAGAGCCCAAAACGTGACGAATTCTCCTATACGATACTTACTAACTTCAAATCGATATTAAATTATAATGGCATGTAACTTGACAAAACGAATGATGCAGAACTTCTTCTTTTTTGGACTAATTTCACGCGCAGTTCTCAGAATTGAGACCCAAAATCACGTGTTGTACTGTGTAATTGAAGAGCCAACAACAAAAATTTTGTGTTTCCAGCATAGAAATGCAGCTGTAACTTCGGTCGAAATTATTGCCTTGCACTTGTTTAAGTGTAAATTTTTTGATTCGACTTGGTGCAACTTTTTAAATAATTACCACTTAATCTCGATATTTCTAAATGGTGTAAATTGAGTTTTGATGATACAACTTTGATAAGATCATATAATCTCCATAACATTCTCTACTTCAGATACGAATTCTAGCTAATAAAAATTCCTTTCAGAATCACTTGTACTCACTTTTGCATCAAAATCTAAGCCTTTGACCAGTGTAACAGCTACAGAAACAGCGGTGAAAAGTGCTCTTAAGTGCTTAAACTAAAATTGGCAAAGGTTTCGTGGGACATATTACCTATATATTACTAAGGTCGTCGAAAATTTTAGGCCATTAATATATTAAATCTGGGAATAACATTTGTCGACAAACATTTAAAAGATTGGTTCCAAATTTCAAAACAACAATATACACAAAATTCTTTTTTGTTTTTGTTTTTATATTTTAGGCCATCATTTCTGAATTATTTTTGTTTATTTAACCTAAATGTAGACATTTGGTTATTCCAAAATTCACAATTTAATTTTCGTTAGGCTATTTTCTAATTTTACTTTAAAATCGATTTATAAAGTCCATAAGCGTTGAGAAAATGTCTACTGTTTCTATTTCATCCACATTTTGATGTAGCACCCATTTTGGTACTCTTGGTACGACTCCCAAGTAAGTAGGCCTCCAGATTAACACTATCTATATTCGTACTTAACACATCTCTACACACCACCACACGCAACATTAACAAAATTAACAGAATTATTCTACATAAAAAACATTAACATACATACATACAACGGTCGAGAAGAGTGTAATATATACACACGACCTTTATGAAATCCTTGTATAATTGAGTGAACTTGTCTTGTCCTCAGTGTCCTTCTTCACAAGAGCTGGTTATGTGTGTGTTTTACTTCAAAAATCGCTCGAGTCACTAAAAAAGGACATGTGTAAAAATCGCCATCCCTTATCCTTAATATCCCTACGCCATCTTAGGCGTGCACCCAGACCTTGAAGTTGTGTTTAAATGTTACTAACTCAAGATGGTTTCGTAAACAAAATTACCATAATTTCTGCATGTCTAAATACTCTGAGTTCTCGTGTATAAACTAACCGTTATTTTGCCATTGGCCTAACAATTGTTTTTTTTCTCGTAATTTAGTTATAGGGTTCACATAAGTTAACAGATCTATGGTTAAAAATTTAAACTGTTTGTGTCCCCAATTCTTATTTTTGGTTTTGGTTTTTATTACTTTTGTGTGCGTTACGTTTTCTTATATTATTTGTGTTCCACAAAATTGTGTAATAACTGTTAAGTAATATAATTAACATAATTTATGTATTTATGGCGTTAGCCGATATTAATATCTGCAGTACTTTGAGTATTGTTTTAACTAAGGTGTGTGAATTTCAAATATGTGTTCAAACCCGAACCAAGAATGTTAAAAAAGTTTACTTTGGAGTTATATGTTTGAAAATTAATACAGCATTTCTTTGTCTATGTTTATTTGTTGTATTTTTGTTGTTTTTACTATGCACGCGGGGTTTGAATATCTAATTAATTTACAATTCTAATTGAAAGATATACAGAAGTATAAAATATTTGCAAGTGATCAGCATACTAATCATAAATATTTACTCCGAAGTTATAACAAAATGTAAAAAATATATGTCATTTATGTAAAAACGAAATTTTTGTGTGCAGTTCATTCTCCTGAACGACAAAACTAAAGTAATATTAGTTTGCGGTTTTTTTGTACAAAGATTTTAATTCGTTGTTTAGAAACGATTAGACTTCATGGTTGTTGATACAATTAACTTGGGTTTGTTCTCATTTATTAACATATCCACTTCTGCTGACTTGTTCTTAATACTTGATAAGGCTGCAGTAACATCTCGCAGTAGTCGGCCGATGATATCAATATCATTGGCATACGTGACCACCATCTGATTTATATTTAAGATGATACCAGTTGCGATTACTATTGCCTTCCGCATTATCATCTCAATTAGGATGTTAAAGAGATCGCATGAAAGACTATCGCCCTGGTAAAAAATGGCTCTGTCCGATTTTTGCATATTTTCACTTAAAATTTTGCGTGGGTAAGTGTCATTTCATAAAGTCTCATAACTTTTCAAAACTCAACTAATAATTTCTGTCGTATTGGACTGTCGAATGCAGCTTTGTAATCTATGAACAAATGGTAGGTGTCGATCTGCATTTCTTGGTTCGGATTTGTCGTAGTGTGAATATTTGGTCGGTCGTGGATTTACCACGTCTAATGCAACAGCGATAAGGTCCAATCAGCTTTGCTAGGATGGGCTTTAGTAGTTCACGTTACACACTAGACAGGCCTATGAGTGCGAGGGGTAAAGGACTGGTGTATGCATGTTGCCAGCTCATCGCCGCAGGCTTTAAAAAGCTTTGCCGGCAAACCACCGGCTCCTATAGCTTTATTGTTTTTAAGCCGTGGAATTGCCCTGCTAATCTCGTTTTGGCTCGTTGGTGGAAAATCTATTTATGATTGGCGTGATTTCGTCACTAATGCTGCCTTGCGAAACGAGCAGAGTACGAAAGTATTCCCTTCATATTTGCAGCGCACTCTGCATGTCCGTGACCAGAATTGCATCACTATCCCTGTTCCAAAACCTTTGATTTTTACCTTTTAGTAAGACTTTTGGATTTCACCTCTTTCTCTGAAATTTTCGATTTCCTGACTCTCACTTTTCTTTCGCAGACGCTTTTTTCGCCCAAAAAGGCGTTTCGTCTCCCTGATCTTCTCAACATATCGTTCCGTCAAGCGTTCCATTGGTTGCAGTTTTGCCTCGCATGCAGCATATTTTTCCTCAGGGTACCCGGTACGGTTGTTGCGGCAATGGCCATAGCATTTGCTATATGCTGCCACAGTGTGTCGGGAAAATCAGAATTGGGGGGAGTTATTTTGAGTATCATTGGCTACGTCGGTGGTATGCAGCTTTAAGATGATAAGCTTTCTCGGCGAGCATTTTTAACACTACTTGATAGCAAACTTACCTTGACTGTAAGTAGGTGGTGATCAGAGTCTATATTTGCAACGCGCATTACACGCACATCCATAACGTTTGTTGCATGCCTTCCATCGATTACCACGAAATCAATCTGATTTATTGTTTTTTGATCAGGGGATAGTAAGGTTGCCTTGTGGATATCGTTATGCGGAAAATGTAGATGACTGGAGGCGTGAATCGAACCCGAAATCTCCCGCATGATAGTCACATTTTCTTACTATCATGCAAAGGCCGGCTTATTATGGTTTCATAATAGGTTTTTAAGGAGAGTGCCTCATTAGTTTTAACACGCCCGATACTGGCTTCTCAGGTTTGATTTAATTCGATTTGATTATTGTATTGGTTTGGCGTCATGTACTACATTTAAAATAAATTCCTCAATAGAAACAGTTTGCTTACAGCAACAAAATTGCGACCTGATACAATTTTTATGAAAAATGCAGCTGGGTACAACAAGAATTTGTTTTTGAATTTTCCCAATCATCCTAAAATCATGAGATAAGGGTAAAATACCGGGTTTTCGTACCGTTGCGCATTTTTAAACCACTAACGGGGTTGAATATAAATCGGTTTTAAGTTTCTCATAAAATTTGGAATATATAGTGTTCAAATACTGAAATTTTTCAGAAAAACTGTTTCCTGATAATTCAAAAAATAAATTTTTCCAACAATTCGGTTTTCGAATTCCTGATTTAGTACAAAACTGGGTTCGTTCGGTTTTTAGGAAATTGTAAAAACAGATATGAAATAAACAGATAAATTATATGTGAAAATATATGAATATCCCAAATATAATAATATATACCATAATTTTAATATATGCTAACTTCTCAGTTTTTCATTAATTAATGTTTTTGAATTCAGTATTCTTCAAGGTATCCTTTAAAATCTGAAGATGATCAGTCCACCCAAACAGAAGTTATTATAAAATTTTAACTTAAAATTGTAAAATGTAAGATTCCTGTAAAACTTACACTTAGTATGGTTCAGAATTAAGGTATTGATTATCACAAAATAAACTCCATTTAACAATTGGACGCGTAGTATAGGAAAAAAAGGCGCTTAAATATATTCATATAAACAGTGACGTCTTCCCATCCATTTCAAGGTCAGACCCCATTCTATTTCAGAATTAGATCCCAACTGTATCTTGGTGATTTATTTTATGGCGATATTAAGCACCTTCTTGCGATCGGACACTTAGTTTAGGAGATAACAGCACTTATATTTGTTTATATGAATATAGACGGCTTCCCATTTTATGGTGATCACATATCACTCCTTTTTGCGATTGGATACCTAGTTTAGGAAATAACGGCAATTGAAAGTTTTTTATATGAATACTTCCTTCCATTTTCCAAACAAAGATTCATATTGCATAAGAAAATTTAAAATAAAGCATACTTTGACCCCAAAGAATTTCATATAAACATTAACAACATTCTATGCCGATACGCGTAGAACAAACCTGGCATAACCTGAAAACCGACATACAGTTTTAATGAAAAAAACTGGTTAAACGGTTTTCGCATTCTGTTTCGAACACTCTAGTTATATAGCAAAATTGGTTTGGCATCAAAATCGCAAACTTTTTTGATTTTTTCACTATTTTTTAAGTTTGAAGAAGTTTGTACCCACTATTTAATAAGGGCACCATAATGTTTGTTATTTTATTCAGAATGTGCACGTTTTCACGAGTAAAACGCATATCTGTTTGTAAAAGTTGTAAAAATATCTTCAACGACTTTTGCAACCGGAAGACCATAATGCACCAAACAAATATAGGGAAAATGCTGATGTGGAAATTGTTTTTGAATTTGTTGCATATCGTAATTAAAACAATTGCCTTTTATTATTTTTGATACAAATTATAGGTCTATTTATTGTCTTTTAAAATGATAATACCGTTGAAATATTACCATCCGACACAGAATTGCTGTTTTCCAATTTCACCAATATTTGTCTGTGTCCGACATCTATATTGGCTCTCTCCTCTAACATCAATTGCATCGAATTATAACCGTTTAGTGGGTGGATCAACATCATTTGCCCAATCGTATTTGTCTCTTATGAACGCATTCAATGTCATTTCAATAAGATTATTGTCTATTTCCTCATAGAAACCAATACAAACATACATATCCACTCATATATACATAAAGATTTAAATACATTTGGACTCATATGTACGCATTATGTCGGGTCGATTTGTAAGGATAAAATTTTTTTCGATATCGTGCCATCGATTTTTCGATAGCTTTTGGCATGAGGAAACAAAATTCCACTACGACATATCAAAAAAAAATATTTTCGAGGCACCCAAATTAAAATTTTGACTTTTTCTCAACTTTTATTTTTAAAGATTTTTAGTAGGTAATAAAAAAAATTTGTATTTCGAAACTGAAATTGTACGCTAAAAACGAAGGTCATAGCAGATTTTTTTTTGTTACCTACTAAAACACCTTTTAATTAAAAATTTAAAAAAAATGACACCAAATTGAAATTTGGACGTCTCGAAAATCATTTTTTGATATGTCTTAGTGAAACTTTTTATCCCCATGCCAAAAGCTATCGAAAAATCGATGACACAATATCGATTGCTAAATCGATCCACCCTAGTACGCATATAGAGCAAAGTCTAAAACAACAATCGGTTCCCTAGTCTCGTAATAGACTTCCATAATGTAAATGTTATATGGAACAATGATGTGGATGATATAAAAACAGACAAAAGGTTAATATTTTCGAATCTTGTCAAATATTATTACGATTTGTGGTTACGACTTTTAAAATGTATATCATGATTGTGCATCTATGTTATATTTTGTATATTTTCTTTAATAATTTAAATTGATAAACATAATCATTAACAAGTTCAGCATTGTATGGATAACAAAAAATAATAAGAAACACACAAACACAAACACAGCGGTCTGCAGTGCTTTTGGAACAATGTATATTTAACAAAAACTTTAAAAAATATTACTCTAAGTTAAATATTAGTAAAAACATTAATATAGTGAAATGGCTCATATCGTTAGAAGATAATGACAATTTTGTTGTGTTAAACAAATTATAGTCTATTATCAAGCCATTATGTTTCTCACAGAAAAATTTGCTGAAGAATTATCATTTTAAATGTATAAGATAATAGGAAAATTTTGATCGTGCAAAAATTTTGCTACGTTAATTCTTCTGGTGATGTTTAACATTCTCTATATATATTTTCTGTTTAAATGCACAAATAATGAGTTTCTAGGAAAAGTCATCGGTTTCCCTTGCCATAAAAATTTTAATATGTAAAAAAATTTTATTAATCTTCTTTAACTTTTTTAGCTTTTTTCGGAAAATGTGTTATTTTTCCAAATTTGAACTTAAAAATTCATTAAATTAATAAATCAGTTTCTAGGAAGATGCATTATTTTCAATGCATGACAAAAGGTTCAAAAATTTTATGATTTCCAGTTTTACCCGGTGACGTGCAATAAAGCCATTGGTAATAAATCCATTATGGCATTATTTCCCATTCGATTGTTAAATAAGGCCTTATGGCTTTATTACAACAGAAGTTGTAAAATAAAGCCATTACGGCATTATTTCACTTTTGATTTTTTTTTAATAAAATGTATCTAGTATGTTTATTTTGCGCACCCTAGTCTGCTGCTTAACTAGCCTGGCTACTCTTTCTATCTATGTTTCTGTTCATAAGTCGATAAACATAGTGGTGTACTAGAGTACACATTTCAGCGAGAGACAAATGCGGCGAGGGGCTAAGAGACATACTTAGAGGTTTCTCGTCTGCCCTGCTAAAGGTCGTCGGTCGGTATTTTATTAAAATCCAATTAGCGTCAGTTCTCATAGTGAGCGGCAAATGGTCTGCGTCTGTCTCCAGTTGGCAGTTTTTCGTGTAGAAGCTTGCGTTATTACCAACATAGTCTCGAATGCCAGTGAGGCCTTAAGTAAGTACAAATTAATAATTATTCTTCCCACTGTATGCTAATGTCTGTCCTCCCCTCCCCAGTTGGGGCGGCTTGGAGACATACGTCCATTGATCCTTAGGGGTCTTTTATTCGTCCTTCTAAAGGTCGTCGGTCCGGTTCTTAAACTCCAGCAACGTCTGTCCTCATGGTAAACGGTTGATGATCTGCGTCTGTTTTTAGAGGAGCGGCAGGTTTTCACGCCTGGCATTTAGGCATAAACTGCAATGTTGTGATTCATTAATTGCAACTCATTAATATTTTCGAGTCGCTAATTGCTAAGCTACCAATTAAGTATTTTTGGCATAGTTGCACAAAAACACAACTGAAATTGGAGCAAGTACAACACGAGCCATTCGTTGTTCCAGTTGTTTTCTTGCTCCGTCATTCTGCATGTTGACAAAATAAGGTCGAATTGCATTCATTGGATTTCCGCATGACGTTTGCTTATTACACAAATGGGCAAAGTCGTGGGAAAAATGAATGAGTTGAACGCCCTATTTTGCTGATCGGCAGAATTGCAGTTTGGGTTTTTGGACAACGGTGCAGTAATGGTAATGTAGGGTAAAATAAATAAAAAAACGTAGAATAGTTATAAGAATAATGAAAGAAAATAAATAAAAGGGGACTGGAGACTGAAAAGGCGATCAGCTTCAGACAACCAGCAGACGTATGAATATGCTCAGTATAAATAAGCAAGGCCAACGTGGTAAGTAGAACCTCTCCTCCCCCTTCCCCCCTATACTGTGAATCAGTGCCCAAAGGCGCTGACTACCCCTAGCGCGGTGCCTCGCGTCCCAAAAAGGCAACAAGGACAGCCTCAGAGGCCTCTTTCATTCTTCTTATAACTATTATACGTTTTTTTATTTATTTTACCCTACATTACCATTACTGCACCGTTGTCCAAAAACCCAAACTGCAATTCAGCCGATCAGCAAAATAGGGCGTTCAACTCATTCATTTTTCCCACGACTTTGCCCATTTGTGTAATAAGCAAACGTCATGCGGAAATCCAATGAATGCAATTCGACCTTATTTTGTCAACATGCAGAATGACGGAGCAAGAAAACAACTGGAACAACGAATGGCTCGTGTTGTACTTGCTCCAATTTCAGTTGTGTTTTTGTGCAACTATGCCAAAAATACTTAATTGGTAGCTTAGCAATTAGCGACTCGAAAATATTAATGAGTTGCAATTAATGAATCACAACAGCAATCCTCGTCCAAATGTCCGAAATAAAGTCATGCCCCGTGTATCCGGTCAAGGGCTTCATAATCTCTGGAGACCTGACTACTACAGCGTCGGTTTCGGGCTGTAATATAGTGGAGTGATGGCGCCAGGATCCGATAGTCGATCTGCTCTAGTGTGCCAAAAACCAAACCGACACAGCCAAAAGGCAGACATAATCCAAGCCTGGTGCATAGAGGTTCTTCGAAACCGGGTAACTTAAAGGCTGCCAAGGACCTGATGGGATGTAGCTCTGTCGAAACCCTTGATTCAGGTGTTGGTGACGCAACAAGGCTCTAGTAAGCCACCAATTCAGCTACCCTAGTACCTACAGCTAAGCAAGGAGAAACGACGAATAATAATTCGATTCTTTCTAAAGCACCTCCCTCGGCCACAACGGCCTTGACTACCCCTACTATTTCCCCTAGGCACAAAACACCTTCCAGAAGGAACTTCATTACCAGGCGTTCCGCCTATAACATAATTAGTCGGCTCGGTGACAAACCGGTCGAGGAGAACAAAACGGCGTACCGACATTTCGGCCAATGTCATTTCGCCCAAAACATATACAACGTTAGTTGTTGTTGCCCAAGAAATTAGGGTTTTGGGCTGTATGACATGCAATTTGGGCAATATGACATTTCTTAAGCCGGTAGCGACGCATGACACATACCCCAAAAATATTAAACAAAATGTCACAATGCCCAAAAAATTACCACATAAAATAAAGGGTGGTGGGTGGACGCCCCCCCCCCCCCCCCCCCCCACTGCATAACTTTTATCGACTTATGAAAAATTACAGAGAGGGAGTTGCGAGTCTGACTACGACGTATGCAGCGGGGCGTGCAGTCGTCATGAGTCTGTCATTTTGCCCATTGTGTTGGGTGTTATGTCATTGCATTTGGGCGATATGTAATTTTGTAGGTAGGTTTTACGTCGAAATGACATGTTTTGGGCCATATGTCATTTTCGTTTTTGGGCGAAATTACATTGGGCGAAATGACGGTACGCCGAACAAAACTAATCGCAAGTCATCTGATGTAGTGCCTAAACGGCAGCGGTCTGAGGACACTACCATTCCGCCATTTAAAAGATCCAAACTTAATCCTGCACGGACACTACAAAGACCGTATAAGAATGTTGCTAAAGACCACCTAATCTGGGCGATCATAGACCGTAATAACAGCGACGGTACTATTTCCTCAAGAAATTGGAAATCAGATGACGTTTCCCTTACTGTGGCGTTCCTAAAATTCATTTGCAGGCGATCCGGAACACCGCCGCATTGTCTGGGTTGTTATCAGGGACACATTAAACTCGTTGCTTGTGCATATGAACGCTTAGCGCAGTAAAATAAATCCAGCAGTAAAATAAATCCATTACTTAATAGCTGATGTCAGCTATATTTAGTAGCAATTTAGTGATGATTCTCTCGCTTATATTCCCCCTTTAATTTACCATAGGAATATCATAGGCCGTGCATTCGTTCTCGCTTACAAAGTAAGCGACGCTGTCAGTAAGTGTCATTTTAGTTACAATTATGTTGTAAGCGGAGTTTTAAGCGAGCTGCATAACACGATAATGAGTGGACGATATTTTTTACATTACACACGCGTGACATTCTAAGTGCTTAGATCGCTCGCTTACAATGTCATACTGATGTTATGGATTGCTAAAAAGGAACTTCATTTCATTTACCGCTATAGAATCGCTCGGGGAGGTTTGGCCTAGTGGGGTCTAGTGGGAGATTTGAAGCAGTAAATCTTGCTGATGTTCCACAGAGGCCGGGATCTATTGCCAAGATTCGCTCCGAACCCTCGACCCTACAGCAACCCTGGCAATTCTTTAATACAGAAATCCCTAACTACCCACACATGACAGGAAAGTTGTTAAGGTTACTGAAGCAGTGGGAGGCTCCAGGAAGGCCACCATAATACTTAATAGTGACCCACTTTTGCCACTTAGATAGACACAAGAGAGGGTGTTCTATGGCTTTGACTCCATCTTTCTGCGTGTATCGAAAGAAGCCTTCTGCTCAAGGGGGCTCCAACATCGGGGACGATAAAACGGCGTATCCACCAGTCAACGAAGACTCTATCTCGGTAGCAGTAGATGAGGACGACCTCTTGAGCCTTAATCCAAAAATCAAAAAAAAAAATCCACTTTATCCAAGAAAAATTAAACAAAAAATTCGTATAACACCGTAAAACAACTTATGATGTGTGTACTTCGATTCCTCGTACCCGAATTAGGATAAAACCGTCCTCTACGACCTAGTTTAGTTTTTTGACTTCCACAGTGTTATTAGCACTTTTAAACTGTTTTTAACCAATTTTTGGAAACAAATAAGAATTACTTTTACAATGAAGTATCGACATTTGTTAAATATTCTTACATTTGGAGTGCTTCCAAATTTTATGGTTATATTTGAGGGTAAGATCTATTTAAGTAAGATAGTTGCTGTAGTAATTAATTAATCGAATTTTAGTAATGGATTTTAAGTTTTTATTATGTATGTAATTATGTATTTGATGTGTATCAAATCTCAGACCATTTTGAATAGATTTTTTTTATTTCAATTGAAATTTTTTTTCCATTTGAAATATAAACTAAATGAAGATCAATTGATGATGTTTAATTTGAAATATTTAAATCAATGGAAGTTGATGTATGTCTTTCTGACATTAAATAGAATAATTGAATTTTAAATGATTTTTTAAATTTACAGTAGAAATGTTATATAACATTTGTATAAAAACATTATTTAAAATGTAGTCTAACCTTATAATAAAGGGTATAACATTTATTTAAAATAGGATCTATAGCAATTAGTTACTTTAACGATAACTTTTTATCAGATTCTCAGTGTTCAAGTATTTCCTAGCTATTTTATCGATATTGCAAAGATAGAATCTACTTTCTAATTTAAAGTGTTGGCAAAAGAATCATTGGAAAATGAATATGTTAACATTTTAATACCTAAATACATTAATACAAAAATTAAAATTTCTTCTTCTGCTTCCACGGGCATTCTTTAATCCAAAGCCATATAAGCTTTGCGTTATTTTCTTTAAATATTTAAAAATAATAAAAAATAAATGTGCATACGTGTTTGTTTTGTTCCAAAGTACATCTGCAGCACCTGTGTGTCACTACAGAAAATTTACTGGGTTGACACATTGGTTTTACTTTCACTTTTACTTTTTAGATATGGCTCAGTTAAATCAGCTCATAGACGTACCGGCAAAATCAAAGGCATTGAACGTATATTGGGTGCTGTGGATACACTGCAAGAGTCATTGATTGAAGTGACATCGGGCCAGGCCAAATATGAGCATCATCATCGAGCCATTGTTTGGCGCTGTCCCCGCTTGCCAAAGGAAGGTCAAGGTAAGTGTGTCATAGTGTGTGAAGACAATAAACAATGTATTGACTGTATATGATTCGATTTGATTTCATGCATATGCAGGCGCCTACACAACACATCAGTTGGTATGTCGCATGGCCTTAACGTCGTACGATCAAATACCAAGCGAATTGGCACCGTATGCCTTTGTGGAATTCACAATGCCAGCCACGCAGGTATCACATACCACCATACGTTCGGTGAGTGTACAGGAATCGGATGCCGATGAACCGCCAGAAAAGTATGTGAGGTACTTGGCAAGACATGAATACAAGTAAGTAAACACAAGGCAAACGTAGCCTACTTTAGGGCAATATACTACATATGAATGCAATTACCTTTTTTGTGTTGTGTCATTGTAGGGTGGGCATTGAAACGACTCATGGCGAATCGACTAATGCTTATTTGGCAGCCACTAGGCCTATACGCGAGGAACCCACGCCAAAACCAGCCGCATCACCAGTACCGCCGCCAAGTGACTCAGATTCGGATTCTAATTAAGTTTAAGTAAAGCAGTAAGAAAATGTTTAAGCAGAAGCGGAAACCTATATAAATAATACACAAAACCAAAACAAAACAAAAAATCCAAACAAACAACATTCAGTATTTGTGTTGCTTACAAGTGAAACCGTTGATTGGGGGAATGTTATTCAGAATTCCCCCCTCTCATATACAAATAATACATACAATACATATATACAGTACATACATAATTATATACTCATAACAAGTGACATCATTATTTATTAATATTGTAACTGCTAATCGATCTTTATAAAATAAGCTTACTATAATAATAAATAATATCAAAACAACCAAATACAAACTAAAGTTCCAAAGTACATATATAGCTATAACTACATAAAGATGGAAGTCTAAACGTAAAGATGAAGTCTAAACATAATGAGAAAATAATTGTTAAATGTTAAAATTAATACTAAAATGGCCCCAAAAAATTAATTAAGTTAAAATTCTAGACAATTGTGTGAATTTCGATAAAAGGTCTTGCTTTTGTCACAAATGAAAAACAAAAATTGTAAATGCAAACAAACACAGTAAAACACATGGTTTTGGGACTCAATTCTGAGAACTGCACGTGAAAGTAGCCCCATTAAGAAGAATTTCTGCATCATTTGTTTTGTCAAGTAACCTGCCATAATAATTTAATATCATTCTGAAGTTAGTAAGTATCGGATAGGGGAATTATGCACGTTTTAGGCTCATTTGTTTGACATAACATATATACTATATGGTGGCGTATGTTTATAATAAGTAATATTCCACGTAAATCATACGCCAAGGAGTACAATAGTTCTATTGTAACTGCTACAAAATAAAACCAGTTCAAATCATTTGATGAATGGAAAAGGGAAACTGTTGCTTATGTAGAGAAACATTATATGAACAGATTAAAGGATTTGTAATTCTTTTTTTGTTAATTTTATTCAGCTAAATCAGACTAGTGGTTTTCGAAGAGCCTAAAACGTGACAAATTCACCTATGCGATACTTACGAACTTCAAATCGATATTACATTATTATGGCATGTAACTCGACAAAACTAATGATGCAGAACTTCGTCTTTTTGGAGCTACATTCGCATGCAGTCCCAAATCAATGAGCTGAAAAATTTTTTACTGTGTAGTAAATTGACATATACCCATTTGAAGGAACATTCCTTAAACCCTTAAGAATTGCGAGTAACTTAATATTTATATTTCAGTCTCAATCAGCGTTTGACTACAACAAATATAACATAATCATGGCTTATTTGATTGCCCTCCACTAAATTATGTGGTAGGTTAAACAACAATAACATATTTTGTTTGCATTTACAATTTCATACAAGACATTTTGTTTCATTCATTTCGTTTAATATACATTAAAAAGAAAACTTTCTCTATCTTCCTATTTCCTCCCACACATTCTCTCAATCTCCCTCGCTCTTTAAGTAATTCATATACATACATACATACATATACTTAGTTGACAATAACATTATTAAGATTCAAGTATATATGTAGTATCTTATATACGTATATACACATACATTTACAAAACAATACATTAATATTAATTATACTATACATAAATAATTACATGACATGACAACACTATGTAGCAAAAGTATATAAAACACATTGACAGCACTGAATCGCAATTTCTAGCAAATATGCAAGACTGTGTGTGCGTGTGCGTTTGCTTGTACCAAATGTTGTAATGTAGTAAAATGGATTTTTAACCAATTTAACCAAAATGTAAAATCAAAGATGTATGAGTTAATTCTAGTCATTTTTATCACAAACTACCAAATAGTGATGCTAAACTATTTATACACCCTATAAACATAATGTAACATTATAATACATACATAGTAAAATCACACACACATAAAAAGCATACTACATACATACATAAATAAATGATTATTTATATATATAATTAACTAATATAGTAAGTTCTCCTCACGATCATTCAACATAATGTATTAGTTACTGCGACGCAAAAAAAAATATCAACCAACTGTTAAAATTCTAGGAAATTTAGCAAAAACAAAAAAATAAAAATGCTACAAAAAAGCAATTAATATCGTGCAATATTATGGAAAAAAAAATCGTACATCTACATGCATACATATAAATGTTATTAATCAATCACGATAATATTAAATGAAATTAACTGAAATTAACCCCAAATAATACAAGTAAAGAAAAAAACTGTTCGTTAAAAAAAAAAACAAAATTGCAATTATTTCTTGTTGTCATTTGTTACTATATACTTTATAGGTTTCTTGAGGAGTTTTCCTTATGCTTATACAAATTTACTATTTTTCGCTAGGAAGGATTGCGTATTGTAAGTCAGTCGATAGTGATCGGAAGTTTCAAAAACTGTGTTGAGTGTTAAAAATCTTGTAAGAAAAGTTTCCTGTTCTAAAAGAGTGACACTAAACTGGTTAAAAAGGGGTTAAAAAAAGGGCCGAATTTAAAGTTTAATAAACAAATATTCTGTAAAGTTCCCCATTACACGTAAGCAGCCTATGTAAGCATACAAATAAGAGCCTATGGAGTGAACTCATCTTATACTGATGAATGTAAATAATTAAATCTCTTTAAATAATTTTATATATATATATCGATTTATATATCTGTATATATATAAATAATTTTCATTGTGTCCCTGATTGATGTTCTCTATAAAGCGTGAACGGGATTTTGTCTCTGTATATTTCCTGACGTCAATGGCAAGGTTTTTTTTTAAATTCGGTCGTTGTATGTGTAGTGGTTCACGAGTTAAAAGCATTCTAATGTACATATCTTTATTAGTACATATTTGGTTTATAATTACATGGGCCAAATAAATGAACCGTTTACAACGCCTCTGTTATACTTTACTTTCTTATTTAAGTTGCCCATTACAACCTACGAACGTGGTTCATAAATTAGAGGCCTGAAGTATTAAAAATTCCACACGTTTCGCTATTCTGCCTGAGTTCTCTAATTAGTTCTACCAGATGGTGGCACGTGGGCAACCACTTGGTCCTTCCAACGAAGTTTGAGTCTCCCTGCTCTACGTCGTCCTTCAGGTTCGCCTTCAATCACTTTTCTCGCTGGAGCATTTACATCCATCCTGGCAACATGTCCCAGCCATCGTAGTCGTTGAATTCTGACTCTATTAGCATCGTTGATATCGTGGTAAAGCTCACACGGTTCATGGTTCATTCGATGGCGAAACTCGCCGTTGACACTGAAAGATTCATACATTTTTCGGAGTACTTTTCTCTCAAATACTCCCAGGTTTTGTATCTCCATTGCCGAAAGCACCCACGATTCGGCTGCATACAATAGGACAGGTAAAATTTTCCCCTGATATAGCTGTTTCTTAGTATCATGAGATAGGTGATGTTACTAATGTACAGCCAAAGTCTGTAAAAACATCTATTGGCGAGTACTATTGTCCGCTTGATTTCTTGACGGACATTATTTTTCTTATTGACGGAAGATCCGAGGTGGGTAAATTCATCAACAATAATTGTCAACGTTCACGGTGAGTCCCCATCAAGAGGACTCTTTGTTTGTCGAAATCATTTTTTTAGTTTTGACCTCGTTGACCGCTAAAAACTGCAGTAACATCCTGCAGATTCCGGCTAATGACGTATATATCATCGGCATAGGCTAGTAGCATGTAGCTCTTATGTAATATGGTGTCAGACATGTTAATACCAACCTTTTTTATCACCTTCTCCATAACTATATCAAAAAGTGTATATGATAAGTTATCACCCTGCCTGAGACCTCTTTCGGTGTTGAATGGTTCAGAGTGATCCTTACCAATCTTAACGGAGGATTTGGTGTTTTCCAAGATATATCTGCAAAGTCGAATTAGCTTGAAGGAATACCAAATTAATATGGCTCTAACAATAACTTATTTATTTTTGAAGAATCGAAGGCAGCTTTATAGTCGATGAGTTTTTCCAGAATTTGTCGTAAAGTCAATATTTGATAGATTTACCAGGTCTATAACCTGGTTTTTTTACAATTGGCTTTAGATGTTCACACAATATGCTCGAAAGGACCTTGTACGCAATTGACAATAGGCTTATTCCACGGTAGTTGTTACACTTACTACGATCTCTTTTCTTGTACATATATGGGACATAACTCCGGGCATGTTCTCCGCTAGCCAGATATTCTGATACATGCTCCTAATCAGCTGCTCCCCACCTGCCTTCGTCATGGATTAGTAAGGTAACTTTTAGGGTGATGTCCGTATACAGTAGTTAAATTGCTAAAATGTTCTCTCCATATCTTAAGAACGTTATCCGGGTCCGTCACTAGCTGGCCATCGCTGTCCTTGCAGGAGGGTAACCCTGCTCCACGCATTCTCGCCTTAACTCTGTAGAATTCATGCCATGCTTAGCCTTGTGCGCACCTTAACTGCTGTAAGGTAGTGATCGGAGTCAATGTTCGCACCCCTGATCACTCGTACGTCCAGAACACTCGATGAGTGCGTTTCATCGACTACCACGTGATCTATCTGATTCCTCGTCTGGAGATAACCATTTTGCCTTATGAATATTTTTATGGTCAAATATATTGCTGCTAACTACCATATTTCTTGCCGCAGAGAAATCAATCAGTTTCATGCGATTGTTCGACGTTTCGGTGTGCAGACTGAATTTTCCGATGGTAGGCTCAAATGCGGTCTCCCTGCCTATTAAGCATTAAAATCGACTAGTACAATTTTGATGCCATGGCTCGAGCTACGGTCATATACATTTTCTAGGCTCTCGTAGAACTCGTCTTTGTCCTCATCGCTTTTCTCTTCTGTCGGAGCATGGGCGTATATAAGTGTTATTTGGAAAAACGTTGTTTTGACTCTTATGGTGGCTATACATTGAACCTTGAGACTAGGTGGCGCAGTCTCTTGCCAACCACAAATCCACATTCAAACTCATGCTTGTCCGCATGGCCAGTATAGTAGTTGTCGCACGTCTTTATGCGCGAACACCCGTCGAGTCCCGTCCACCGGATTTTCTGTAAAGCGGTTATGTCAGCCTTGTATTCTTCGAGGACTTTCGCCAGTTGGATGGAGGAAGCTGGTCTATAAAGTGTTCTAACATTCCAGGTGCATATCCCCAAATTATGGTCCGTAATTCGTTTGCGGTGGTCGTCAACATTTTGGAGGGTCCGTTTTATTATTTTAGGGTTGCAAGCCAAGCGTACCACGTCGCAGTTTTCTCCTCCTGCCAGGATTTTATAACAGCCGCCCATTCTGGGTCAGACGCCGACCAGGGTACCGCTCACTCTGAGCCGAAGTACCTGGGTTTTATGTTTCACCCCTCACTGTTAGCCGTGCTCTGATGGTTTACATAAGCACGTTTCCAGGCGTCACCACGTGGAAGTACTCGGTCCGCAGTAGTACCACAAATACGGAGCTCTGTAGACTTGAAGTGCAATTGGCATAGATCACTCTGGGTTTAAAGTTAACCCGATCAGAAGCTTTACCTTGCATCACACTCCCTATTTAGTGATTTTTTTTAAATTGTCATTTCATTACGCAATTAATAAAGTTTTGAGCATATATCCAAAAATTTATACTGCCTTATCCATGCGATGTAACTGTCTTCAAAATACTACACCAAGACTTGCTTCAAAATTATCCTAAAAATCTGCAATACACTCTTTTAAAACTTTTATGTATATTATTGGAATAAATATTAAAAATTTATGTATTTGAAAAGATAAACTCAATGTAAGTATAAAATCTAACATAACAAAATAAATTAAAGATTATTAACTCATAAAAATTCATTAAAAAAATTTAACCAAAGAACAACTCAACTATACCTAAAAACTTAAAAAAATTCCATAACATTCTGTGTTCACCACCACCATCAATTTCATGACATTAAAACGCAAGGCATTAATGTAAGTATGCAATGTGTAAATGTCACTTACCTAACGTATATTCCAAATAAGAAAACAACATGTATACAAATGTATACAGTAATATGTTAATTACTGTTATTATTACTGATGGCGCTCATTATGGTTACAGATTAATTTTTAAATGTTATTTAATTGAAAAACGAATTTAAATTAAGTGTTATCCACAACTGTTCAACCGAACCAAACACAAAAATCGATATTTACTAACACTGAAACTCAACATTTCTTACACTTTCTTAAGCGCCCAACTTTCCTATCTTCTACTTCTTCTTTTAAACTAGATACGTTACACGTCTTCATAGCAAAGCATGAAAATACCATCATTATACCAAAAAATTATTATGTAAAAAACCTTAAATGTTTAAATAAAATAAATAAATTTAAGGAAAACGAATATTTATAGCAGCAACACAGCAAATGTATTGTGTTTCAGCATGTCTCCTAAGTTTATTGGAATTACTGTTTTGATTCGGCAAAATTAAATATTAGTTAATTAAATAATTTGATTAAAAAAACTCATATGTTATATATATATAGTACATATTTATGAGATGAAGCGATGAAAATAAACAAATAATATTTAAACTAATATACACACATTATACATATTATCTATATCATACAGACAAAAAGTAAAGCCCTAAATGAATTAATAACTGAGACAACCGACAAACGGATATAAATATTATGATGATGATTATTACAAATAAATAGTTAATTGATGAAATAAAAAAAAAAAACAATGATGTGGTTTTATTGTTGAGGAATCATTATGCGTTGACTTTTTAGCAAAACCAGGTTTCGTTGTCCGAAAAGATCAGTTGTGTGTTTCGAAAGGATTTTTAAAAATGTGTACTTTAGCAAAAAAAAAAAAAATGACAAAAGTGACAAATGTCTCAACTTACAATCGCGACAGTTGAGGTGAATATTTCTCGTATGGAGTAAATGTGCGATAAAAAACAATTTCCGGAATTAGCTATTTTAGGGACAAATAGGGACAATAGTGGTAGTACCATTAACCAGACCAAACACCAGAAGCTACAATCTCAAAAATTGGAGTGAATATTTTTTTATATAGAACTTGTGAGATACTAAGCAATTTTTCGAAATTCCTATTTTTAGAGATAAAAAGTGACAAATGTTATAAAACGAGCAAATGCAAACGGCTACAGTTTAACTAACTTAATTTCCCTTTGCACCCCATGAATGAGGTATGGGATAGCTTCTCGCGTTGTTGTGAATTAACACGCTTTCTATTTTTAGACTTACAACTAACGGCATCTACTTGTTTATCGAAGAATGCGAACGTCACTGTTTGAGAAGCTCTTACTTGACACGACGATTGAATCGACGCTTAATACTGCGAAGTTGCTGTCAACAACATTCGAGGGGAGCCGACAATGAAAGAACAATTTTTTTAAGATGACTGGAGCCAGGTTTGAACCTGCGATCTCCCGGGATTAGTTTTGTTCGATATATATTATAACTTAATATCCAATTAGAGGATAGAAGATGTATAGTAAATTTCAGATGGATAGCTCTTAAATTCAAGTTTTTTTGGCTAGAATTAAATCTAAGACCAAACCATTTTCATTACGTTGCATTGTCCTTAGACGCTACACTCTCTCATACATTTGTTTGTTTTCCGCAATTAAGGGATCGGAAAACCTTTTCAGGGGAAGAGAAGCAGACCGCCGTCGGTGGTGTAATGGGTAGCGTGCGCGCCTGTTATTCATTAGATCGTGGGTTCGAATCCCGGTCAGACCACTTTACATTTCTTTCGACGACGGTCACCTCGCTTAGTGCCGGCGACACTATCGAGTATAATTAGTCATGAAAAAGCTTCTCAATTCCGTTCGGAACCGGTGTAAAACTGTAGGTCCCAATCAGTGTGTCTAAAAAATAGAAAGCGCACAGCTCATTAATTGCGAGAAGCTCTCCCCTATCCCTCCATGGGATGTAATGGGAAAAAATTTTTATTTTTTTAGCTCTTAAATTACTGCTGCAATCGCAGGAACAGGAAAACGGACACCCCCCAAAAAAGGGGGTGTTTGTATGGGAGATGGGTGTAGTTTTTGTCTGATCTTAATTACCTTAAAGCTTAGCCCTCGCTTAGAGGATAGAAGCTTTAAAACCAAATTTCAGCTAGATAACTCTTAAACTACGGCTGAAATCGTAGGGACAGACAGACGAACACCCCGAAAAGATGAAAGTAGTTTTTGTACGATCATCCTTATCTTAGAATTTAGCCTCCATTTTGATTATAGAATCTTGCATACAAAATGTCAGCTCGATATCTTTAATCGCAGGTACATACCCCAAAAAGGGGGAGTTTGAATAGGAGGTGGGAGTAGTTTCTGACCGATCTTGCTCATGGTAGAAATAAGCCTCCGCTGTGGCGATAGAAATTTCAGCTCGATACCTCTTAAACTACGGCTGTAATTGCGGAGACAAAAAGACAGACGGACATTTTTAAATCGACTCTGACTCTGATTAATGTATATACTAGTTGACCCGGCAGACTTCGTCCTGCATCCAAAATTATTGGTTAAGATGTTGAGTACTTGTTGCAATTTAATAACGATTGGCATATTTGTCGGTCTCTGAAATTTACAAATTTAAGGGGCGACACTTTACAATTTTTTCCAGACAAAAATTTGATTTTACACTAAAAGCAAAGAAAACTATAAGTCATTCTTGTTAGAATTACTGATGAAAACTTACTTGGTCAGTTTAATATAATTGTTATATTGGTTTGCTTGTACTGTACCGCAATGTACTTTTTTTGTATCATGAAGAACAATTTACTGTACTTAAATGCACTCTTATTGTACCAACAAGTAAAGATTTATGTTCCTGAAAGTACTTCTATTGTATAAAAAATACAATTTATTATCCCGCAAAGTCCTTATTGTACCGTAAAGTGTTTTTATAGCACTAATAAGTAATATTTAGAAATAAAAACTATTTTTACTAAAAGTTCTGTTGTTGTACCAAAAAGCACGAATTACAATGGATTTTTCGTAATTTCTTCTAATTTTAAATTGTTTTTTTTTAACCTTTTAATCGAAACAAATCTGCTGTCTTCGATTATTTGAAATTGGTTTGGTTTTAGAGATTGGTACCATGTTCACTACTTTTTCATTGTTCATCCTCTAAAAGTGTCTATTTCATATTTTCCGTCTAAAACTCGATAACAATATTGTCCTTTAAGGCGTCAATTGTCTCTGGCTTGTCGGCGTAACAGTTATCTTTGAGGGCACCCCACAAATAACACAAGGGAACAAAATTGAACTTTTTGAGTGTTGTTTGGAATTCGATAGCTGTTTTTTACTAATTCGCTGATTTCAAATCCAATCTCCATTTTTCTCCATCAGCTCGAATTTTTAAGTTACAGGTACTAATCGTATTTTCGACTTTTTTCCAAAAAAATTATAGTTCAAAAAATCATAATTTTTTTTTCACAAGCCGGATTTTAAAATTTTTTTCCTTTTTTTAAAGATATCGTTGTTATCTTTGAAATTTTTTAATATTACAAAAAAAATGACTGAGTAACGGCTGTTTTATTCAAAAAAAATTACACATTTTAATTTTCTTCACGCTGAAAGTTAATCGGTTGGGGGCAAATTGTTATTTTTATTAGCTTTATTGAGTATCATATTAAGATAGCTTTCTAAAACATGTATGTACATAATAATCGATTGAAAATTGAATGAGTTATGCTAAGTTCGGTGATAACAGATTTTTCGCAATTTTTTATTTCTACCCAAAAAGAATTAAAATTTTGTATTTTTAAAAATCATGACAAATTTGCAAATTTATTTATAGTTTAATTTATAGTTTTGCCTCCTATTACAATATTAATTAACAGACCAAATTTAATTAATCGGCAGGTTTCAATTTGGAAGTTAAGGAAGAAATATTAATTTTCCAAAAATAGGTAATTTTGTATGGGAGGTACCAGAAGGGGTGATCCGATATAGTGCAAATTCATTCCTGATTTATATTTTCATAACCGTAAAACTTCCGCATAGTTTGACTGAATTCAGTGTACTTACAAAAAAGATATGTATGTAAGACTATTGGGGTGAGTTCGGTCATTTGTATGGGAGGTACCAGAAGGGGTATGGCAACGCTTTCGGTTTTTCTAGGGTTTGTCTACTTTTGCAAGATAAATAAACTGACCAAATTTCAATATCCTCCGGTAGTCTGTTTGGCAGCTATCGAAGATATATTAATTATCCAAAAATAGGTAATTTTGTATGGGAGGTACCAGAAGGGGTGGAGCTATTCCGCCCATTTACAATCCCATAAGTTCGTTTCAAAAAATATTAGTACTGATAAATTTTCATAACGATCCGTTAAGGTTTGCTCGAGTTACACTTTCACAAACATATTAATAAATGTTATTTTTGTATGGAAATCGTGATTTTTGTAAATTTAATTATCTCAGTAATTTGTTGACAAAATCAAAAGTTGTGCAGATATTTTAATGAAATAAAGCTCATTTGATTCACACTATATTAAACTTAATGTTTTAAGACAAACACTGTGATTTGTGTTGCATTATTTTTTTTTATGAATTTTAAAAAAAAAAATTTTTTTTTTTTTGTAAATTTTTTGTTTTTGTTTTTAAAACTACAACGATATCTCTGAAACTACTAAGACAAATTAAAAACAATGTAGGCACGGATTAAAGATAATTTTGTTGACGAGTTTAAGTTTTTTTTTTAATTGAATATGGTGAACCCTTTTCAAGTTATTTAAATATTTGTAGTGGAAGTGCCTTAGTTTTGGACATAACGGTATATTGCGAAAAGTCGAGCTGATACAAATTACCTTTAAAACAATATTCAGTTCTTAAACAACAAATACCTTGTTCCCTTGTGTAATAGTCCAACGGTGTCAAATCGCAGCTCCGAGGTGGCCAAACGACATCAGCTCTGCGGATGATAATGCGATCTTCAAAAACAACATGGCCCGATAACGATTGCCATTGACTGTAACGGCCACTCCTTGCTCATTTTCGAAGAAAAATAGCCCAATTATGCCTCTGGACCAAAATCCGCAACAAACAGTGACTCGTTTTGGGTGCCTCGGCTTTTCAATGTATGCGTGCGGGATTTCTGTACCCAAAGACGACAATTTTGCTTGTTTACATACCCGTTAAGATCAAAATGAGCTTCATCTGAAAAGAAGAATTTTTTTTTGGCAAAATCCGCATCTTCTGTAAGTCGTTCGCAGGCAATATTTCCCAGCGTTGTTCAAGCGTATACACAACCATATTCGTTCAGCGGAAGGATAAAACTAATTATCTGTCAAATCCGACATGAGCTAAGTGTTACCATTCACGAAATAAGCACTAGTTGAAAAAAAAACATTAGATGGCGGACCCGTTATGTATGTGTATCAAATACAGTCGAAAGTCTCTAAAACGAATTCCAAGGGACTGGATATTTACTTCGCTATATAGAAAAGAAAAACAATTTTGTTCCATTTAACATTTTTTATTTGTAGTAGTCAGTTATTTTGGTTTGAATAGATTTTTCCACTTTTCTTCTTCAATATAATTTTCTTATACATTTAGAGCAGTAAACACAGTACATATCGCGATATGTAAAGGCAAACTGATAGCGACTGCAAGAAATGTGAGAGATGGTAATGATTCCAGTAGTCACTTGCATAGTCCTGTGGTCCCTCAAAATACACTTTAAATTTTATGGTAAACTAGTGGGCCCGGCAATGCTTCGCTATTGCATATTATCGAATATTGCCATTTTCACCCCCTAAATGTAGAAAAATCCAAACAATGTGTAGCCTATGTTACTCGCGGGGTTATTCGGAAGATTCCCTGAAAATTTCATCAAAATCGGTCCAGCCGTTTTCGAGTCCATACGTTACATATATACACACATCCTGTTTTATATATATAGAAGAAGAAGATAGATAGATAAACGATTCAAAGCATCAGTTTCTGCTCAGAACAACAATAACAACACCAATAACACAGAACAAAGCGAGGTCGATTTCTTTTTTGTGTGCGTGCGTTCGATTTTGTCTACCACTGATGTATGTAAAAAATAACGAAAAATTTTTTGAATTAATTCGTTATATGGAGATTGAAAACGCTTCAATTTTGAAGTTACGGTCGCAAATATGCTTCGTTATAAGGAAATATTCGCTATAGGGAAATTCGTTATATGGAGATTATAATACACTCAAAGTAGACCCAAAACACAGTGTTCTTATAATTGCTTCGCAATAAAGAAAACTTCGTTATATGGGAGTTTGTTATAGAGAGTTTCGACTGTATTAGCTATTCGCCCACTATTCGAAAAAAAAAATGTTCGTCTTCATATGAATAGTTGTATTAACGGTGTATCAAAGTTTATTTCTATAAGATTAAATAACAATTCTGGAAACAAATTACTGATCAGAAAAAAACATTTCGTCTATATTTTGTATATCTGTTGTGCTACATATAATTTCCATATCAAATTTTATCGCTGTAACCCTAAAAACTATTTAGTTACCCTCCCATCCGAAAAAGAAAATTTCGTCTACATATTCAAATCTGTTGTACAGAGTGCTATATGTGTACTTAATTTAATCTCTCTGAGGATAAAAAAGATATTCGCCACGCCCATTCCTAAAACACAGTTTGACCACACCCACTGATCAAAAATGTATAACATTTGTACAGAGTAACATATTTTAATATTTATATCTCTCAACTTTTTGTGTGAAAATTTCGTCTGCAAGTTCATATTCGTGATGCCGAATATAGAGACGGCTATATGAAAAATGGGGCGTGCCCCCCACCGCATTCGTCTTTTATTAATTCTAGGCATGGGGGCGTGCCTCCCACCGCATTCGTCTTTTAAAAATGCTTGATTTGTTTAGAAGAATATTTTTTTTGGGGTATTTTTCATAATTTTTGGAGAAAATTTCGTTCTTGAGTTTTGGGTAATTTTTCATTTTTTTCGCCCAATTTTATTTTGGGTAATATTTCGTTTTTTTTTTTGGCATTTTGCATTTGCGGCATTTTTCATAGAGCCTATAGAGACTATCTATAGAACTATCTGCGCATCAAATTTGCAAAAATACAGTTTTTCCACGCTCACTGCTGATCAAAAAAAAAAATTTGAATCACTCTAGCTCAAAAAAAAATGTTTTGACACGCCCACTCCGCCATTAAATCAGAAATTTAAAAAATATATAACCTATTATGTTTTCCATATAGAACTTTATAAAGCTAAATCTGTAAAGAAATTAAATTTTTAGAGCGTTTTATAGGAATTTTAGATATATTAAAAAAAGTGGACGTAGGAATGGGCGTGGCGAAATTTTTTTTATATAAAAACCATTATTTGCCTATTATGAACATTGTGACAAAAAATTAGTCGAATCGGTTCAGGCGTTCTCGATTTAGAAGCTTAGTAGCTAACATGATTCCTTATGGGTGATACAAATGAAAGAACAAAATTAATATACCCTTCACTCCGTTGGTGCGCGTGGTGAATGGTATTAAGATATTCTCCCTTATTTTACATATATTTTATTAGATATTTCGAGGTACTAACTTATTAAAATTTGACTCAGAAATGAATATGGACTATATCGGCCACACCTTTTAGAACTTTCAATACAAAATAACCAATTTTTGGAAAATTAATTTCCCTCCATTACTACCGAACTGAAAGATCTTCGCAGTTCCGCTGAAAGCCGAAACATTTGCCACACCTATTTTGGTAAACGTATAACATCTACAAGGAACCCTTCAATATCTAACTTATAATAATTTGTATTATGAAAGAAACCATATGCCCAAAGATATTGAATTTATTATTTTACGTTTGTTGGGTGTAACCTTTTCTACAGTATTACTCTGTATATGTCTCGTCCGTCCATGCGACCGAAAGTCGTATGGATGATGGTATTTATCAGTCAGTTCACGTGACAGAAATTTCTGTACCGGTTGTGTATTCCATATGAGCTTAGAAAAGTTTTACATTCAGGCCTGTTCTGAAAATCACAAATAACAAAAGTGATTTGAAATCACAAAAATAGTGTTCTGCACAACAAACTTTTTGAAATTTTGTGATTTCAAACCGGTCACCTAAGCACCTATCGATTTCAAATCACATCCTTATTTTTACGAGTACTTTTATAAGAATTTAAAAGTAAATTGCTTAATCTATTAACAAAATGTGTTATTTCTTAATTTGTGTAGTAAAATTACACATTTAGCGCAGTAGATGCGCAAAAATTAACAATTTTTTGAGACACTACCTTTTGTGTATCTGTTTTGTGAATTTGTTTGTGATTTGTTACTGATGTGCTTGTGACTTCGTTTTGCTTATCCATATCCATAGGGTAGCGTCCTTATGCGTTCGTTGTTTAATTGCGTTCATCGCAAATTTTCCAGAGCAAAAAATATAGCTCCCGGCATTTTACTTAAAATTTAGCATAACTCATTCATTTTTCAACCGATTCTTATAAACTTACCTATTTTAGAAAGCTACTTTAATATAGCATAATACAAAAATAAAAAATATACGTTGCGCTGCTTCATGATCAACTGAGAGCGTTGAGAAAATGAGAATTCGCAATTTTTTTTCGAGGTTGTTTTGCTTAAACAGCCGCCTTTTTACTATTTTTTAACCGATTTTCAAAATTCTTTTTTTTAATAAAAGGTGAAAGTCATAGCTTTACAACAGATGTAAGCTTTTGAAGATCGGTTTACAAAGAGAAGACTTATGAATTTTGGAACTTGTAATTTTAGGAATATCGCAATTTCACTTAATTTGCTATAAAAACATTACTTAACGAAGTGACCGAGAAAAACTAAAAGTATCACTTTACTCTATGGTCTCCAGTCTAACAGAAATGCTACATGAGAACCCCTGTATATTTTGGGTGTAGCACAGTGTAATTTTTGTTCTGCTTTTTAAAAGCAATTGGATTCTTCACTTACTTACAACAGAAAAAAAGTATTCTCTCTTCTCATTTCATCACTGTTATTAATATAAACAGAGTACTGCACTCTCTGAGCGACTGTTGGAGGGTTAACATAGTTTTTTCTCAATTTGCAGTCTTCTCGACTATGTTTACTCAAAAGTTAAAAGAGTAGGGAAACACTCTCTGAACACACTCACACTTGAACCCATAAACCTATGCCACGGGTTTGTTTTGTTTTGCACTTGTACTTTGTTTGGTTATTGATGTTGAGACAATGCTAATTTTCACATTTTTGTAATCACTTTTCTCTCCGATTGTAATTTATATTTGTGCAATCTTTTTGCAAACTGTTATTGGCAAATACCTAAATTATAGTTATCCACAAAATGTAAAACAATTGCACTTTTGTATGCAGCGATTTACTTAGATGTAAGTCAACACATAGGTATTTCACGACCGATTAGTATGAAGTAATAGCGCGTACTAAACTGCTGATCATCGAAGACTGTAAAAGAAAAAAACAATGAGATATTAACAGTGTTGTTACCAAGAGCATAATGGTTGAGAGACTTCTTATGTTATGGAGAAAGTTTGTTATAAAGAGGATTTTTATAAAATTTAAATGTGTTAATGATTTAGCATAAAAAAGGTGTTAAGATAAAGGATTTTTTATCGATATACAGAGTGCACCAAAAGACTTTTTACGTTTTAGAAAAATTAAATAAAATATTATGTTATTATAAAGGTACACAAACAGGGATTTTTATACCCTTCACCATGCGCATGAACAGAGTGAAGATTATATTAATTATACCATCACCCTTAGGGATGAGGGTATATATCATTTGATACGACCCAAAAGTGTAACACATAGAAGGAGTCACTTCAGACCCTAGGTTTCTTAGAACCAAATTCTATTCATGACTTTTTAAGTCATTTGAGCCATGTCCGTCTGTCTGTCTGTCTGGTGGCTGTCCGGCTGGTTCGCACGATAACTTTCGAAAGACGCAACAAAATGTCTTGAAATTTTGCACGAGTTAATATTTCCCCAAAACTACTTACGGTATTGCAAATGGGCTACATGGCTCCGCCCCTTCTGGTACCTCCCATACAAATACATCATTCCGCCCACTTTAGAAATCGAGTTATAATACCAATACACCCAACGGGATCTTACCCAAATTCTGTACTTAGTAAAGCTATTACAGGATAAAGTTTTGGAAAAAAAACTGGAAGTCTAGCCACGCCCCTTCTGGTACCTCCCATACAAATTCACCTTTCCGCCCACTTTAGATATGTAGTAATAATATCAATAAATCCATCGCGCTCGTACCCTAATTCTTAATTTAGTAAAGCTATAGCAGGATACAGTTATTGAGAAAAAAACTGAAGTCTACCAACGCCCCATCTGGTACCTCCCACACACATCTGGTACCGCCCACTTTAGAAATCGATTAATATTATTATTCGAACTACCGCGATCGTGACCAAATTCTGTATTTAGTAAAGTTCAAGCAGGATAAAGTTTTGGAGAAAAAATCTGGAAGTCTAGACACGCCCATTCTGGTACCTCCCATAGAAATGTACCTTTCCGCCCACTTTAGAGATGGAATGATAATATCAATAATCTTGACACGATCGTGCCCTAATTCTGTATTTTATTAAGTTATAACGGGATAAAGTTTTGGAGAAAAAATCTTGAAGTGTAGACACGCCCCTTCTAGTACCTCCCATACAAATTTACCACTCCACCCACTTTAGAAATCGAGTAATAATATCAATATAATAGCAATTTTTTTTTATTTTACTGAGGGTGATGGTATATGTAAGTCGGGTCGCCCGACTGAAACTTTCTTACTGGTTTTGTTCTTCCATTTGTAACGCCCATAAGGAGGCGTGGTAGGTATGACAATATATGTATATAAATGATCAGCATCGAAATCTAAGTCGATTTAAAGGTGACCGTCTGTCCGTCTGTCTGTCCCCGCGATTACAGCAGCAGTTTAAGAGATATCGAGCTGAAATTTGAAATGCAAGCTTCTATCCTCAAAGCGGAGTTTAAGTTCTAAGATGTGGCCGATCGGTCAAAAACTACTCCTACCTTCCATACAAACTCCCCCTTTTTGGGGTATCCCTACGATTACAGTTGTAGTTTTAGGGCAATCAAGCAATCTGTATGCAAGCTACCCTACACCAAGTGGAGGTTGAGTAGTAAAATGAGACCGATCGGTAAAAAAATGCTCCCAACTCCCATACAAAATTCCTCTTTTTGGAGGTGTCCCTGCGATTGCAGCAATGTCGGTCAAAAATACTTCCACCTCCTATTCAATGTACCTTTTTTGAGGTGTCCGCGTAACTGCCCCCGCGATTATTGGTTAGGAAATATTGAGCTAAAATTTGATATTCTAGCTTTAATACTATAATAGGAGCTTACGTAGTAAGATGAGCAATACCGGAAGAATACTTTTCCCACCTTCCATACAAACTCCCACTTTTTGGGGGTGTCCGTTTGTATGTCCCTATAGTTTATGAGCGTTCGGGCTGAAATTTGCTGAATTTGAATTCCGTAAATCGAATAAAATCGATACAAAATTATTGACAAAATGGATGTGTGAAGCTAAAAGTAACGTCCACTTCTCAGCAACTCCCCTGTTTTGTGGTACAAAGTTTAATAAAAATATAGTTGTAGTGCAAATAACCAGTTTTACCACCATTTTTACAAATGGTTTTTTTTTAAATTAATTTTAATAATTATTATTTTGACACCGATGCAATTTGAAGTGGAATTATTCAATGACGGCTTGATAGTTGTAAAATGTTTTGCATTTCCGGAAGAATACGTTCTGTTAATTCCTCAAGAGAAAGTGTGTTGCTGTTGAATAAATTACGTCGGGAAAAGGTTTAGGCTATGAGGCAACGAGAGATGGCTTCATACATTTTTTTGCAACAACCACAAGGAATGGTCCTAGATCATTGAAATTTAGGACCCAGTATTATATTGACTAAATTTAATAAGAAATAAAGTAATTTTAACAAAATTGGTCACACCTACTACCCACGGCACAGTGGAAAAAAGTTATTTTTCTTACCACTTCTCACAAAATAACCGGTTATTTAATGTCGGTTAATCGGTTTTTCAATAAATATTTTTATAGTTTGAGTTACTTGGAAAGTACTTAGAAATATTGCCGGGATAGTTGTTGGCAAAAAGGCAACTTTCCAACAACTTTCTATTGTTTGTGCTTGTACGAAATTCTTTAGGCAAATATCAAAGAATGCTTTCTATAAAATTTCCTAATGCAATACGAGATTTAATTGAAAATGCTACTAGATGAATGTTTTCTTTCACCTTAAAATGGGTGAAAAGCCGGCGGTATTTAAACTAATAATCCAATCGTAAAATGGAGTATAACTTGAGATTCATAATTTAGATATAGTTGGGATCTTCCATTGAAATGATCGATATCGATATTTATATAAAAACTTTAAGTGCATTTTATCCTACGCAAACAGTCCCATTTATAGTGCCGTACGGACAGGGACACACCTCTTGATCTGATCTAGACCAATATTCATTAAATAACGTTTTCTGATCTCAAATAAATTCATACCAAATTTCAAAACGAATGGCTCTATAGCCTTTTTGATATCGCTTTTTAAATGATAAATTGATATGGGAGGGGCCACGCCAACTAATGCAATCCTGCGAATTTTTGGCTTGATCACCAAATATATGATGAAATAGATAATGAGGTGGGGGGGAACTAGTTCGTTGATAATATACTACTACAGAATGGCAAATTGTAAGGAACTTGGAAAGTGGCCTAGTACATAGTATTGGTCTGGTCGAGTACAATATGAATCTGTAAACCACATGAATCACACTTAAAATCTTGAATTTCAGTTCATTATTATTTTGAAATATTCCAGATATTTGTAGAGGAGGATTGTAAAAAATTTACCGATTTCTGGGGTAATGGAAAAGTGCTGGAAAAGAAAAACCCAAGTTATGGGGAATGTAAATTCTTTTTTTTTGTAACGAACACATCAGAGAATAACGGGACTTAAAAAAGAAAAGAGAAAAGAATATGTAAATAATATGTATGTTTATTTTACTATCCCCTAGTAATGAGCATGAGAGTCAATCGACGTAACGCTCGCTTACTTTGGGTTAATCAAATAATACATTGTAAAACGAAATCGTTAGTGATGTATAAAAAGTATCAATTGTGGCATTTATATTATACATGCATAAAAATGAGTAAGTACTGAGTGTTCTAATCGATGAAATAATTATAGAAAAGACGTCTATTGAAGCAGTATCGCAATATTAAAAGACGAATGCGGTGGGGGCACGCCCCCCATAAGTCAATAAACAAAGTGCTGCCACTTTTACCATATCTACCACCCGTATCTAGCCTTTTTATTACTTGAAATATCATTCACTGATAAAAAAAAGGGTTAGTTCAGGCTTGCCCCAAAATTGGGGTGTTTTTGCTTCTAGTTGGAATCTTATTTTATTCTTTATATTGTGGCTTTGTTTCATAACGAAATAAAAAACAATTTTTATACCCATCACCATGCGCATGATCGAAGTGAAGGGTATATTCATTTTGTTCTTCCATTTGTAACGCCCATAAGGAGGCGTGGTAGGTATAACAATATATATATATAAATGATCAGCATCGAAATCTGAGTCGATTTAAGGGTGACCGTCTGTCCGTCTGTCTGTCTCCGCGATTACAGCCGCAGTTTATGTTATATCGAGCTGAAATTTGGAATGCAAGCTTCTATCATCAAAGCGGAGGTTAAGTTCTAAGATGAGCCCGATCGGTCAAAAACTACTCCCACCTCCCATACAAACTCCCCTTTTTGGGGTCTATCCCTGCGGTTACATCCGTAGTTTAAGGGGAATCAAGCTAAAATTTTGTATGCAAGCTTCCCAACACTAGGCGGAGGTTGAGTTCTAAGATGAGTCCGATCGGTCAAAAACTGCTCCCACCTCCCATACAAACTCCCCCTTTTTTGGGTATATCTCTGCGGTTACAGCTGTAGTTTAAGGGCAATCAAGCTGAAATTTTGTATGCAAGCTTCCCTACACTAAGCGTAGGCTGAGTAGTAAGATGAGACCGATCGGTCAAAAACTGCTCTCACCTCCCATCCAAACTCCCCCTTTTTGGGGTCTCTCCCTACGATTGCAGCTGTAGTTTAAGGGCAACCAAGCTGGAATTTTGTATGCAAGCTTCCATACTCTAAGCGTAGGCTGAGTAGTAAGATCAGACCGATCGGTCAAAAACTGCTCCCACCTCCCATACAAACTCCCCCTTTTTGGGGTCTCTTTGGTTTCGCTGTAGTTTAAGGGCAATCAAGCTGAAATTTTGTATGTGAGCTTCCCTACACTAAGCGAAGGTTAAGTGGTAAGATGAGACCGATCGGTCAAAAACTACTCTCACCTCCCATACAAAATCCCTCTTTTTGGGGGTGTCCGTATGTCAGTACCCGCGATTACAGCAACAATTTAAAAGCAATCAAGCTGAAATATTGTACGCAAGTTTTTCTGCCGTAAATGGAGGTCGAGTTCTAAGATGAGCCCGATCGGTCAAAACTACTCCCACCTCCCATACAAACTCCCCCTTTTTGGGGTCTATCCCTACGATTACAGCTGTAGTTTAAGAGCAATTAAGCTAAAATGTTGTATGCAAGCTTTCCTACACTAAGCGAAGGTTGAGTAGTAAGATAAAACCGATCGGTCAAAAATTACTCCCACCTCCCATGCACAATCCCTCTTTTTGAAGGTGTCCGTATGTCAGTCCCGCAATTACAGTAGTAATTTAAGAGCAATCAAGCTGAAATAATGTATGCAAGCTTTCCTACTCTAAGCGGAGGTTAAGTATTAAAATGAGACTGATCGGGCAAAAACTACTCTCACCTTCCATACAAAATCCCTCAGTCCCCGCGATTACAGTAGTAATTTAAGAGCAATCAAGCTGAAATATTGTATGAAAGCTTTTCTGCTCTAAGCGGAGGTTGAGTATTAAAATGAGAACGATCGGTCAATAACTACTCTCACCTCCCATTCAAACTCTTGAGCTGAAATTGTATATGTAAGCTTTAATCCTATAATAGGAGCTTCCGTTGTAAGATGTCCAATATCGGACAAATACTTCTCCCACCTTCCATACAAATTCCCCCTTTATGGGGGTGTCCGTCTGTATATCCCTATGGTTTGAAATTTGGTATGTAAGCATGTGTCCAGAAGCTACTCCCACTCCCACATCCCACACAACTTCCCATTTTTGGGGAGTTACAAAATTCATAAAATCGCATAAAATCTATACAAAATTACTGACAAAATGGATGTGTGAAGCTAAAAGTAACGTCCACTTCTCACCAACTCCCCTGTTTTGTGGTACAAAGTTTAATAAAATATAGTTGTAGTGCAAATAACCAGTTTTATCACCATTTTAACAAATGGTGAAGGGTATCTGAGCTTCGGCATAGCCGAAGATAACCGCCTTACTAGTTTTTTTTTGGATTTTTTTATCTTTGTTTTGGGGTCTTACTTCATAGAACCCATACAATTCACCTGCAATAATATATATACATTAATAATGAAGATTTATCAATTATAAGTAAAAAATCATTTTATTTTACTTTTTCCTATATAAAAAATATTTCACATAATAAAATATTACTATTCAATATCAAATAATACATTTCAAACAGTATTCAGTCAATATTATTTGCACTTAAATAAAACGTCTTTATATATTTTCAGACATATAAAGGAAACGACAAGAGTGGGCAATTTTTACTTACCGCAAACACTGAGCAAAACTCTTTTCTTTTTAACTTCAGTATTGACTGTGTTAAGCATATAGAATCCTCTTACATAGTACTTACAAGACATTACAAAAGTACAATGGCATCAACCTGACCCTCACATAAATTCATGAAAGCACAAAGATTGCTTCCAAAACAATTGCAAAAGTTACAAAGGCCACAAATAGAAAAGTTTACACAAAACTAGTTTGACTTAGACACATGAACACACAAAAAAATAAACTGCATAGAAGCAGCAAGGGACTTGCATTTAAAGCACCAGAGAAACAAAGTTCGGTGAATCGTTTAATGGGAAACGGCTAATCGTTAGGTATTCATTATATATGTATATATCTGGGCTATAAAGGATTTGTTGCTTTAAAATTGTCTACAGACTAAATGATTAAATTACAAATCTCTCATTTAGTACAAGATCGGCATAACTAAAAAAAATCAATTCCTCTCTATCTTTGGCTACTAATCAGAACAATTGTTTTTAATGGGTTCACGTAATTTGTAAACATATTTGACGGAGATATTGTAAATAGTTGGGTTTTCAGTGATGCAGCGGTAGGTACCTTGTTCGTTGGTATTAACTTGTTATTAATTAAATATCAATATGACTGAATTAATTTGCATGAGCAAACTTTTAAGAAAATATAATTTCAACTATTTTCGACAAATGTTACATTTTGTTAGGCGAATTCATGAAATTGAATTGAATCTAAACTTTTTTACCTAAAAGCGTTTGCCTACTCTCAACGTAATCACAACAGTAATGGTGACTTTTTACTCACATACTCTTCAACACTCTTCGCTGATTATTCTTTCCAAAATTACTGTGGTTGTATTTTTCCGCTTTTAGTCAGAGTTCACTTTCCGCTGAATAAGCACAATAGGTTCATAATTGTTTTTTTAAGTTCTTGCAACTTTGCAGTACCTTTACTTTGGACGCATCTAAACAAAAAAATGAAGACGAGCACCATGATAAGCTGAATGAAAATGAAGCTCAATGGCTTGAACTTGAATGATAAATTATTAAAACTTTGGCGTAGACATTTAAAGAAGCCACACACTTGCAAACATGTACATAGGAATACATTGTATTCACGTACACTCTCATTCAGCTTTCACAACTTTTCTCACACACATAAATATATAAAGCTGGCAAAGCCGTCGCTCATTCGACCCGGTGTCCATTGAAATGAAAAATTTGAGTTTAGCCGGAGTTTTATAGTATTTTGAATTTATTGTTACGGTGTTGCGAGGGCTTGCATTTGCTTTGGGGGCAGCACGAAATAGGATAAGATTTGTTTTTGGTTTTATAGAAATGTTAGCAGTGTAATATGGTTTAAATTCTTTAACTGCCTTTGAAGCACTCTCATCTCCATAACCTTTTCGACCCATTTGATCTTACTCTTAACTCTGACATACATACATATATATATATACGTACAATATGTATAAGTATTTAGGGTTTCACAGACACACGCACAATAAATTCATTTTCCATGTCGAAAGCTATACGATTTTTCGAGTTTGTGTTTTTTGTTCTTGGTCTTAATGCAACCAACCACATATGAATTTTTTTGTCTGTTAGAAATCTATATGGAGAATAGAGGGGGATATTTTTTAGAGTGATGGATATTCAAACTTACTTAATTTTATTGCAATAGTTCAAACGTCGGTTGCGGGTTGCAAGCCCAGCGCACCACTTCGCAGTTTTCTCCTCCTTCCAGGATTTTATTACAGCCACCCATTCTGAGTCAGACGCTGACCTGGGTACCGCTGAGCCGACGTGCCTGGGTTTTCGGTCTCTCCTTAAAAACAACAAAGCGACTGGAGCCTATTGTCTCCCTGCTGAATTGTTTAAGGCAGGCGGGGAGGAGCTGATTAGAAGCATGCATCAGATCAACTGGCTAGAAGAGAGCATGTCCGGGGATTCGAGTCTCAGTCTGTTATGTCCCATTTACAAAAAAGGAGATCGTTGTGAATGTAAGAACTACCGTGAAATAAGCCTATTACCAATTTCATACAAGATGCTCTCGGGCATATTTGGTGAACGTCTGAAGCCAATAGTAGAAAAATTAACTGGACCTTATTAGTGCGGCTTTAGACCGGTAAATCTACGACTGATCAAATATTCACCTTACGACAAATCCTGGAAAAAACTCACGAAAAGCATATCGACACCTACCACTACTTTGTCGACTACAAACCTGCCTTTGACTCTCCGATAAGGAATAGGCTATGTGAGGCCACGTCTGAGGTTGGTATTCCTGCAAAGCTGATTCGACTTTGCAGATGTACCTTGCGAAACACCAAATCCTCCGTTATGGTTGGTAAGGATCACTCTAAACCATTCAATACGGAAAGAGGTCTCAGGCAGGGTGATAGCTTGTCCTGTACACTATTTAATATAGTTATGGAGAAGGTGATGAGAAAGGCTGGTGTAAACATGTCTGGCACCATATTCCACAAGAGCCACATGCCACTAGCCTATGCCGATGATATAGCCATCATTGGCCAAAATCTTCGGGATGTTACTGCAGTTTTCTCATCACTAGAAAAGGAGTCATCGGATCTTCCATCAACAAGAAAAATAGTGTCAGAAATGTGTTTCAAAGCAAGCCTAAAGGACGGCGCAGCACAGGTGGACCTAAACGTCGTTGGAAGGACCAAGTGATTGGCGGCGTGCCACCATCTTGTAGGACTAACTGGAGAACGCACGCAGAAGACCGAAACGTGATGAATTCTTTAATACTTCAGGCCTCTTATTTATGAACCACGTTCGTAAGTGTAGTGGGACACTTAAGTTAGTAAGTAAGCCGGAATATGACTCCACTGTGTGTCTCGGTAATATTAGAATTAGGGAGGTTTGCTTGAATTAATTGAGAGAGTTGGTTGGAGTAGGCATTGGCTATATCAGAGGTATGCATCTTTGGCGGCTGTCATCGAATTCTGAATATGTTGCCACTGCGTGTCGGAAATATCAGAATTAGAGCGGTTTGTTTGAAGTAATTGAGAGAGTTGCTTGGATTAGGCATTGACTATCTCGGTGATATGCAGTTTTGGCAGCGGTCATATAATTCGGACTATGTTGCCACTATGTGTCGGGAATATCAGAATTAGGGGGATTTGTTTGAAGTAATTGAAAAAGTTTGTTGGATTGACTATTTCGGCGTGCAGCTTTGTGATGTCTAGCTTTCTTTGCGTTTGGTTACGAGCGATTTTAGTACTATGTAATCGTGTGCGCAAGTTAGCTGGAACTAGGTGTTGGTCCGAGTCTATATTTGCACGGCGCTTCACACAAACGTCCATAACGCTAAAGACATGCCTTCCATTGAAAACCACGTGACCAATTAGGTTTTTTGCCTTTTGATCAGAGAATATCCAGATTGTCCTCTGTATATCTTGGTGTGGAAATCTGGTTCCACTCATTACCGTTTTTATTGTCGACGCGAAGCAAACCAGTCTGAATGTTTTATAGGTGGGGTTTTGCTGTGAAGACTGAATTTATTGACTCAAGAGAATCTTCCCCCTCTATTTTAAAATTAAATGCTCCCAAATCCGCTCTGACGCCGAAAATGGATTAAAAACAGGATTAAATCGTTACACTTGATGGCTTAGTCTAGTAGCTTTCAATAGCTCAGTGAAAGCGACGTAGATTAGAAATCCAAATGTGCCGGGTTCGATTCCCGCCCGGGGCACTGGCCATATCAACATCGACGAAAAATTACTTTTCAAATACAGGGTGGCGCACGAATCGTGCTACGTGTAAGAGTAACAGCCAATGGAGACAGTTATTTATAGATGTTGAAGAAGTTTTTTGCCCATAAATGTGTCGAACATGTATCTGTTTCAACAGCATTTGGTTCTAGCAGGATGGAGCAACTGCACACATAGCCAGACCGGTTACTTAAATATAAAACTAGTGGGCCGGCAATGCCTCGCTATTGCATAATTGATAAAAATTAGAAATATTCGATGTCTGGCTTAATAATACGTGCAACTAGGAGACGACAAACACGTTCCCTAGGTATCTCAGAAAAATGCTGTTGTGCCGTTTGGGGTCGCAATATGTGTATTAAATATTATCCCTTCCGGCTTATATTCAAGTATAATAAAATGGTCGGCTTCATATGAATAGTCTTAGTATCTGTTTATCAAATTTTTTTTAATTAGCTAGGATTATAAAAAAACCTATCGTCTACATTTTTATATATGTTATGCTACGTATTATTTGCATATAAGCTTTTATCGCTGTAATCCAAAAAACTATTTTGTCACGCCCCAATCCGACAATAGAAATTTGCTACATATTAATATCTGTTGTGCTGAGTGCTATATGTGAACTAAATTCCATCTCTCTAGAGATAAAAAAAAACCCTTTTGTCATGCCATGCTCTTAAAAAACGATCCTTTTATGCCGAACAATATCTGTATACTTGTACAAAATTGTACCAATCTAGGATTAAAACACAGATTGACCAAGACCAGACCGTCGGCACCGGCTGCTTTGTGGTTTTTCAGCCGCGATATTGCTCTTCTTACCTCGGCTTGACTTGGATGGAAGTGTTCTCTCCATATGCGTATTCGTGACCAGTTTTCCACCATCATACATCCTTACAGGTGGGGAGGCCATTACCGTATCCATTTGCTCTTACTTTGTGGTAAAATTTTCGGGCATCACCTCTATCCCTGTATCGCTCTATATCCTCGTTCTCCCGTTCCTTCTTCTGACGTTTTTTTCGCCTAAATAGCTGTCTCGCCGTTTTGCTTTCTCCTTATGTCGTTCCTTAACAGCACGGGTTACAATTGGCTGTAGCATTGCCCTATAAGCAGCATCCTGTTCCTCAAACGCAATGCGACATTCTTCATCGTACCAGGATTCGTCTGAGCGCCGCTTTTCATATCCTAGCACGGTTGTTGCGGCGGTTGCCATGGAATGCGCAATATGCTGCCACTGTGTATCGGGAACGTCAGAAGTAGAGGCGTTGTATCGTAAAAGTTGGGAGAGCTGGTTGGAGTAGGCAGTAGCTATCTCTGGGGTTTGCAGCTTCGCGATGTCCAGCTTTCTTTGTGTTTGGTTATGTGCGTTTTTTGCTCTGCTCAATCTTGTGCGCACCTTGGCTGCAACCAGGTAATGATCCGAGCCAATATTAGCACCACGGATCACACGCACATCCATGACACAAGATGCATGCCTGCCATCAATTACCACATGATTAATTTGAGTTTTGGTGTTTTGATCGGGGGATAGCCAAGTTGCCTTGTGGATATCTTTGTGCTGGAATCTGGTTCCACTCACTACCATGTTCCTTCCCGCTGCGAAGCTAACCAGCCTAAACCCGTTGTCTTCCGTGTCGGTATGCAGGCTTAATTTACCGATCGATGGACCAAGAACATCTTCCCTTCCTATTTTCGCATTAAAGTCTCCCAGAACAATTTTAATTTCATGGCCAGGGCAGCGGTCGTATGTTTCCTCTAGGCGCTCTTAAAATGCATCTTTAATATCATCGTCTTTATCTTCCGTCGGGGCGTGTACACAAATTGGCGTGATGTAAAAATATTATAATTTCCATATAGAATATTAAAGAGCTTCGCTCTGTGAAGAAATTAAATTTTTATAGCGTTTTATATGAATTTTAGGTATATTAAAAAAGTCGGCGTAAAAAGGGGTGTGTCCAAATGTTATTTTCCTAAAACAATTTCTCAGGCTATTTCGAACATTTTAGGAGAAAAATTAGTCAAATCGGTCCATGTATTCTCAGGTAATGGCCTTACCTACGCATAACAATTCATTTTTGTATATATTAGTAAAAATTGAATTTTCTACACAATAAAAAAAATAATAAATAAAGTATATTTGAAATTGCAACAAAACTTATCCTAGCCGTTTCCACTAAAAAAATCTAGATTGTGCAAGGACCAAGGAAAAAGGAACTTTGGACATTCAGGGGAATCCTTAAATCATGGTCTACATTTCTCTGTTTTTGCTTTTCTATGTTTTTTGTTTATAATGATATGTTTACATATAACATAGAGGGTGGATAAGTAGGCCACTGTGCCTGATTCCAATTTTTTGGGGGTTGGCAGCGCTCTGATTGAGCCGTTGTGTTTAGTTTAAGCAACTTTAGTCACCTACTCCCTAAGGTGCATCGGAGGTAACATGCCATTTAGGATATTCAACTTTGCACCTTCTCACATTTCCTACTACTAAACAAATATATAGTGACATTTCCCGTGGTATACATGATTTAGCGGTCGTTGTAAGCAGTTGGGGACCACGGCAGCGGGTTTCTGGTTATGCCCAAGTGAAGAACGATAGAAAACCCATACAATATCAATCACACTAATATGAACACCCCATCTACTTATAAGTATTTTGAAACATAACATGAACATAAGTATATATGTATTATACTTACCCCACAGTCATTCATATTTGTTAGAAGTGTGTGAGTGTGTGTGTGTGTGTGCCTGCAAGAACTCATATATGATGTTCATAAATACGTAAAATGAGTATATTGTAGAAGTAATACGAGAAGCATGAATGTTTAAAGGAATATTATGCGTATGTAAAATAAGGATTTGGAAGGGATTTACCATTGGATTTGTGTATTTCGACTTTTAAAATAAATGTACATTTATGTTTTAACATTATGTGAGGTCTTCCATTCCATTGTCCGGGTCGAGGATATTGTGCAACAGCAGCAATAGCTACAGAGCTTTGAGAGTATTATTTCAGGCGAAGGATGACGGGTAGAGTAAGGGTAGAGGTGGTGTTTAGAGCTAGTAGGACGTTATAAACGATTCTATTTATGTGCAGAAGTATGTGTGGAAAAATTCACTTTATGTTTTTCCATTTGTTTTTTTAGATAAATTTAATTATATTAAGTACATAATTTGTATAAATGACACATACGTATAGACAAAAACATACATACGAGTATATATTAGTTTCACATTTGCATTCAAGTAGTAGAATTTCGTAATAATTCTTCTAGCTGCTTTGTCTAAACGTCTGCGTGAATGAAAAATGTTTATAAACATCAACCAAACGCTCAGTGATGACTTTTATAAATTACTTAACTAATGATGTAAAAATGATGTAAATAAAAAAAAAACTTTCTAAACACTTGGATTTAAGTGAAAATATAAATGTTTCCGTAAATGTGGATTGTAGCCACTTACAGGCTGAGTTTTATGTAGAAATGTACTTATGTAACTTTCTTTTGATTAATTAAACGGTACTTAGAATTCGATATTTTGTTTTAATTACACTTGATTGTAGTGTTTACAAACTTTTATAGCTGGAGAGTTGAAAGTTGATACTATAAGAGTTGAAAAGTGTTGTTAGGTTTTTACAAATAAGTAGTAGTAGGAATGTAGCCAAGGATATTAGTATGTTGTACATAGTGCGAATGTATAGGCTTTAAAGCTTTTTTCCATTCCTAATGTATTTCAGGATTTATCTCTTACGTTTGTGTTGTATCCAGTTTCTTTATCTGCTATCCCAATTTTGAGCTGAAAATCAAAAGGCTGTAAATACAAATGACAAAGAATAAAGTTTCTGAAATCAGTTGTTTCGATTTCCGTAGTGCACAAAGAAAACACATTTTTATTTAAGGAAAATATCATAATTAATAACGAAAGGTTTTTTTTTCCATAAAAGCCACATCTGAGTAGACTCTGCATGAGTCTCCTTAATAATCAAACTACACAAATTTTAAATCATGTCACCCGTTGGTTTTATAATCATTTCATATATGTGCACATGAGGCGGAGAGGTTAGTACAAACATTACGGCTCTGGCTACATCCTCCGGTTGTAGTATAATGCCATTGCAAATCTTCTTTTGCTCATCCGATATTAATTCTGTATCCACCAGGCCGGGACTAATGCTCTGCATAAAGATACCAACAAAAATACATACAAACACACACAATAAAACTCACACTCCCAAAAAAAACCAAGAGGAACATTATTACCGTGACTTTAATACGTGTACCCAGTGCACGAAACTCTTGACGATAAATCTCATTTATCGCCGTCAAGGCATACTTGGTCGCCGGATAGATGTTCAGTGATGGCACATGACCCGCTATCACAGGCACGTTATGTCCCAAAATGCTATTGATTAATATAATGTGACCGGTTGCCGGCCCATCCTCCACCTCGTGCCTCTGCTGCATGGCGGCAAATGCATGCCGCGTACAATTGACAACTCCCATAATATTGGTTTGCAACATTTCCTGTATCTCTTCCGAGGGCATCTGGCACAATTGCCCCATCCGCAAACAGCCGGCATTGTTAACGAGCACATGGACGGGTCCATGCGTAACGTTGATTTCTTTAAAGACCCGAGCCACATCCATGGCATCGGTCACATCACAGCGGATGGCATGCAGCCGCCGCTGTTGCTCTGTGGTCAACTGTTGCTTGAGCTGCTCAACACGTTCAATGCGTCGCGCCAAACCGATAACAATCAATTGAGCTTTTAATAAATCTCTGACTACGGACGCTCCAATGCCCGAACTGGCACCAGTGACCACAGCTATTTTGGATTTTAATTGTTCCATTGCAATAGTTGAATGCAATGTGTGTGTGTGTTTGCAACTGCAACTAACTAGTATCTTGCAACGTAATGAGGTGTGTGTATAGTACACGAACTAACTGTGCACTGCGTGTTTCCAACACAAACGCTTAGTACAAACTATGCACCTGTTTAGAGAATGTTAAGGTTTTTGTTTGACAAGCCCTAACCAATTCGCTATTGACCTCGCTCGCTAGTCAATGGTAGAAATACAATTCCTGGTTGAAATTACGACCACATCTGGTAACCGCATTCAAATATATCAATTTTCAATTGGTGTACGTGTTGCATACAGAGTATTCATTTGCTTTGACGGATTATAAAAAAAGACGATGTGCTCATATGGTAATTCGACGAACTGCTGAAAATTTCAATTTCGTAGCGTCTGTTTTAAAGCTTTAGTTTGTGATTATAAGTTACACAACATCGAATTTATGGGAATTAAGAGAAAAATTACTGTGACGAATACGTTACTTAAGAAACGTAACCGATACTAATATTTGTTATTGCAGTATGAGATGCTGAACATTTGCAACATAGTTAGTCTTTTTTGTACAAAATTGTATATATAAGTTTTATTTTTTAATAATGAAATTGTTTTATTACAAACCAGATAAGTTGTCGATGTTATGCCGCTGAAATATTTTTTTTTTAAATATTGGACATTTTTATTAAATTGCTTCTAAATATGGAAAACATAATGTAAAACTAAGTATTGTGGATAAATATTTCTTACATACTTACTTTGGAGGCTCTTTACAACTTACGGACGTGGTTCATAAATTGGTGGCCTGAAGTATTAAAGAATTCTACACGCTTCGGTCTCCAGTTAGTCCTACCAGATAGTGGCACGTCGCCTACCACATGGTCCTGTCAACGGAGTTTGGGTCTCCCTGCTCTGCGCCGTCCTTCAGGTTCGCCTTCAAACATCTTTCTCGCTACAACATTTACATCCATCCAGGCAGCATGACCCAGCCATTGTAGTCGTTAGATTCTGACTCTTTTAACTACGTCAATGTCAGGGTAAAGCTCATACAGTTCATGGCTCATTTGATGGCGAAACACGCCTTCGCCACATATAGGCCCATATATTTGTAGGAAAACTTTTTCCCTCGAGAACTCCTAGGTTATGTATGTCCGTTGTCGAAAGCATCCACGATTCGTCAGCATACAACAAAACGGGTAAAATTAACACCTCTTAGTAGTTTGAGATAAGGTGGTATTACTAAAGTGCTGCCGAAGTCCGTAAAATGATCTATTGACAAGCACTATTCTCCGCTTGATTTCTTGGCTGACATTATTTTTCTTACTGACGGAAGATCCGAGGTAGGTTAACTCATCTACTACCTCAAAACAAAAATTTTCAACGTTGACGGTGCGTCCCTATCGAGAGGTTTCTTTGTTAGTCGAAATCATTAGTTTTGATATGTTCTTGTTGACTGCTAAACCCATTTTTGCTAACTCCTTTTCTAGTGATGAGAAAACTGCAGTAAATTTCCGCAGATTTCTCTTGTGGAACATGGTGCCAGCCAAGTTGACACCAGCCTTTCTCATCACCTTCTCAATAACTATATTAAATACTTAGTGTACACACTAAGCTATCACCCTGCCCGAGACCTCTTTCCGTGTTGAATGGTTCAGAGTGATCGTTACCAATCGTTACCGAGGATTTGGTGTATTCCAAAGTACATCTGCAAAGTCGAATCAGCTTTGCAGGAATACCAAACTCAGACATGGCCTCATATAGCCTATTCCTTATCGGAGAGTCGAAGTCAGCTTTGTAGTCGAAAAAGAGGTGTTAGGTGTCGATCTGCTTTTCATGAGTTTTTTTTTCCCCAGAATTTGTCGTAAAGTGAATATTTGTTACGTCGTAGATTTACCAGGTCCAAAGCCGCACTGATAAAGTCCAATTAGTCTTTCTATAATTGACTTTAGATGTTCACCAATTTTCCTCGAAAGGTCCTTGTACGCAATTGGTAATAACATACTGAGACTCCAATGCACGGGCAGGCTCTTCTCTAGCCAGATGTTCTCCATGAGCTGATGCATGCTCCTAATCAGCTCTTCACCGCCAGCCTTAAACTATTCAGCAGGGAGACCATCGGCTCCAGCAGCTTTGTTGTTTTTAAGGCGGGAAATTGCCATACAGTTTATGGACAGTTAATGCCAAAGTCATGAATTGGAGCGGGGTCTTCTGGAGTAGTGTCCGTATCCAGTAAATATCTGAAATGATGTCTTCATTTCTTCAGAACGTTATCCTGGTCCGTCACTAGCTGGCCATCGCTGTCCTTGCAGGAGGGCAAACCTGTTCCACTCATATTCGCTTTAACTCTGGTAAAATTTTCGCGCTTCCCATGTAATTCGAAGCAACTCTGTGCACTCATCCTGTCTCTTCGTCAGCTCATTCTTTTTCCGTCTAAAAAGACAAGTTGCCTCTTGCCTCTTCTCCCTGTTCCGTTCACGAACAGCTTGCGTTGCCATTCGACTGCGGTTTCGCTCTGTTTGTAACATCCGTCTCTCTCGTGGCATTGTGACATTCATCATCATACCAGGCATCTTCTTGAGATGGCTTTGAGTTCCCAAGTACGCTTCTCGCAGTCCGTTATATGGAATCGGCTATATATTTCCACTGCGAGGTAATATTATCAGGAGTTGGAGCATTCCGTAGTAGATGAGTTAGGTGGTTAGAGTAGGCATCCGTTACCCTTGTGGTCCGCAGTTTACCGATATCCAGCTTTCGTTGTGCCTGGCTACGTACGTTGTGGTACCTTAATTGCGGTAAGGTAGTGATCTTAGTCTATGGTTGCACCCCTGATTACTCGTATGTCTAGAAGACTCGATGCGTGCCTTATACCGACTACCACGTGATCTCTCAGATTCCTCGTCAATTGATCTGAAGAAACCCATGTTGCCTTATGAATATTTTTATGGTCAAATCTAGTGCTGCTAACTACCATATTTCTTGCCGCAGAGAAATCAATCAGGCTGATGCTATTGTTCGACGTTTCGGTGTGCAGACTGAAATTTCCAATGGTAGGCTTAAATACGGTCTCCCTCCCTATTTTAGCATTTAAATCGCCTAGTGCAATTTTGATGTCATGGCTCGGGCAACTGTCATATACATTTTATCGGCTCTCTTAGAACTTGTCTTTGTCTCATCGCTTTTCTCTTCTGTCGGAGCATGGGTACATATAAGTGTTATGTGGAAAAACTATGTCTTGACTTTTATGGTGGCTATTCGTTCACACACCGGGTTGAACAGTAAGACTAGGCGTCGCAATTTTTTTGCCAACCACAAATCCACAACCAAACTCGTGCTTGTCCGCATGGCCACTATAGTTGATGTCCAGATTTCTAGTAAAGCTGTTATGTCAGCCTTGTATTCTTCGAGGACTTCCGCCAGTTGGTTGGAGAAACCTGGTCTATACAGTGTTCTAACATTCCAGGTGCATATCCTCAAATCATGGTCCTTAATTCGTTGTTTTTTTTTTTGATACGATCTTGAACTAAATTGGACGTGCACAGTCGTCTTAGATATTCACAACGATCCAAGTGTGCTGTCAGCTCTTATAATTGTAAGATATATATGTCATAGTTGTAAATATGTTGATTAATGTAGTTATTATATAATTATTGTGTTCATTCAGTTGATACAAAGGACTTGTCGCAGTATCCCTTAGATTACCAACTGAATAAACTTCCTATCATTTATCTCTTATGCTTTTTGTCACATATGTATCATAACATAGCAATTATCTTCAATGTCACATCCTTATTGAAATGTTACCCAACATTTAACTCGTGTGATAACATGATTTTAATAAAAACATAAATAAATGGATTCATATATTTATTCATTAGTTTATATTCAATTCTTCATTTCACTGCTGTACGTGATGAAATATGTATAACGAAAAAACAAACACTTTGATTTGCACTGACGACGAACGAACGCTGCAGAAAACTGTATTCAAAATATATATGGCCATGATTTTACACTGTGACGATATCTGTCTGTCTGCCTGACTGTCTGACCAGTTGTTGGTCTACACATGTCAAATATTTCATTTTCCCAAAACTTATCGCTTACGAATGGATATCCGTTCAGTTTTTATTTTTGTGTGTTTGCTCCTGTTCATGAGTTCATGATATCATGCGAGTCTATTCATATTCTCATGAGGAACGTGATGAAAATATGCTGTCAGTTCTCGTATCTATGAAATATGCTACAATATATGCAACGAACAAACAACCAAAATCATCCCGAAAAAAATAACAAAAAAAGATTAGGTAAAACCACGTTCCCTTTTGGGTTATTCCGTGTGATACAGTTGCAACACGTCGACATGAAATGAATGAATTTGTGTGTGACTGTTATATAAGAGTAGATTGTTTTTTCTTTACTTTAAGTCAGTATTTTTTCGGTTTTTAGCCTCAGTTCTATCTGCATGTGTGTATGTGTGGGTGTATAAACGTGGTGTCATGTATTTTATAGAAAACGGTTTGAATTATTTTTTTGTTATATCAAACATTTGCATGACATGATAACATTGTCAACGATATTTTTTGGTTGGTGATACCCGCACGTTGACATTGTCTCATTGCTGTCGCTGAATGTGGCTGCCATGTAATGGCTTTGCGACAGCAACCAAAATGTAATATGTTCGATAGCTTGTGTGAATGCAGGCCATAAGATTATTGACAAGAACAACACAGGGTTATGATTAATGATGGCAGGGACATTTCACAAGAAGTCCTTTAAATTAATTATTTCCTAGCATACGAACAAGTGGAACAAATTATGGCAAAAACGCGATTCAAGTTTTTCTTGTTTATGTAGTAAACTGTTGTGAGTGGTTATTAAATATTGCCAACTTCTTAATTTGTCTGTTGTACACGAAATGGTTGCACTAGATGTGTTCTATTCCCTTACTACTTTTAGTCTAACCGGATATACAATTTTTTACACTACATCAAACTTTTCAAATGCCCCCTATTACTTGTTAGGAACACTTCTGTGTGTAGCTCCCCTAAGATTTACTTGTTTATCTTAGATTTTCTATGGTTTACCCTTGAACTTGTTCGCGCAACGTAGTAGTGCAGTCTCTCGCACAAATATGTTTTGTTTATTATTTTGCCCAATGATAAAGTCATTGAAGAGATTTTTTGGCATTCTCCCCCTATAAAGCTTACATTCCTCATGTGAGCCGTTCCCATTGTCCTTGGATTTTATACACAGATATGTTGTGGATGCACTTGCGATGCGAGCACTATGTTTGATATGTTCTTTAGAAAAAAATACAGCTCTTGGAAAACCACTCAACTTTTCAATTGTTTGATGCTTTCGGACAAATGTGAAGGTCATGTGTAGCATTACTTATGCATAAGCTTGATGGGCTCTCTGTGAGTGTGTTGTTTTTTGCGCAAACAATTCGTTTTATGAAATTGTATTTTGGTGAGGGTCAAGTGTGTTAGTTTTGAGGAAGTTAAGCTCATCTGATGTGCATCATATAAACGAATTTTTGATTTCAGTCTTAAAAATCTCAGAAAAGACTTTAAAATCCATTGAAATTAGTTTGTTTTGGAAAGAAATAATTGCTCTTGGAAAGGTTGGTTGACAAACTAGTATGTAACTAGTTGTGAAGGCTAAAAAATTAAATCTTTATCCACTTAATAACTATTAGAGTATCCAATTAATCGGGTTTAGGTTTTGATCGATTAAAAAATTAATCGATTTTGGGATTTTTAATTTGCTCGATTAATCGATTAAGGTTTTTAAATTGCTCGAATAATTCGATTAATCGAATAAGTCGAATAACTCAAATAATTTCTGTATATCTGTATACCCTAAGTGAAAAAGAACAAATTTAATGTAGGCGCTAAATTTTATTAATAAAAAAACATAAAAATAATACTAAAACATAAAAACAAGCGTAAAATAATAATTCATGTGAATTCAAAAACGTTTAATAATAATAATAATTAATTAGGTACATACAAAATGATATCTTTTTTATTTTAAAAGTTTTTAGTCACATCTTCTAAAATAATCTTTTAAAAATAATATGCAATTAAGATGTTTGGCTTTTAGTCGATTTTTTTTGTTTCATTTTAATGAAGCTTGACTTTAAAAATACCCTTTCACTTAAAGTATATGTTGGTAAAACTGAAAGAATTGCATTGAAAAGTTTTTCTGATCTTTTTATACCATCACCCTTAGGGATGAGCGTATATATCATTTGATACGACCCAAAAGTGTAACACATAGAAGGAGTCACTTCAGACCCTATGTTTCTAAGAACCAAATTCGATTCATGACTTTTTAAGTCATTTGAGCCATGTCCGTCTGTCTGTCTGTCTGTCTGGTTGCTGTCCGGCTGGTTCGCACGATAACTTTCGAAAGACGCAACCAAATGTCTTGAAATTTTGCAAGAGTTTATATAATATCAATACACCCAACGGAATCGTACCCAAATTCTGTACTTAGTAAAGCTATTACAGGATAAAGTTTTGAAAAAAAAAATTGGAAGTCTAGCCACGCCCCTTCTGGTACCTCCCATACAAATTCACCTTTCCGCCCACTTTAGATATGGAGTAATAATATCAATAAATCCATCGCGCTCGTACCCTAACTCTTAATTTAGTAAAGCTATAGCAGGATACAGTTTTTGAAAAAAAAAACTGGAAGTCTAGACACGCCCCATCTGGTACCTCCAATACACATCTGGTACCGCCCACTTTAGAAATCGATTAATATTATTAATATACCTAACGCGATCGTGCTCAAATTCTGTATTTAGTAAAGTTCTGGCAGGATAAAGTTTTAGAGAAAAAATCTAGAAGTCTAGACACTCCCCTTCTGGTACCTCCCATACACATCTGGTATCGCCCAGTTTAGAAATCGATTAATATTATTATTAGAACTACCGCGATCGTGACCAAATTCTGTATTTAGTAAAGTTCAAGCAGAATAAAGTTTTGGAGAAAAAATCTGGAAGTCTAGACACGCCCATTCTGGTACCTCCCATACAAATGTACCTTTCCGCCCACTTTAGAGATGGAATAATAATATCAATACACTTGACACGATCGTGCCGAAATTCTGTATTTAGTAAAGCTATAACAGGATAAAGTTTTGGAGAAAAGATCTGGATGTCTAGACACGCCCCTTCTGGCACCTCCCATACAAATGTACCACGCCGCCCACTTTAGAGATGGAGTAATAATATCAATATACTCGACACGATCGTGCCCCAATTCTGTATTTTATTAAGTTATAAGAGGATAAAGTTTTGGAGAAAAAATTTGAAGTCTAGCGGCGCCCCTTATGGGACCTCCCATACAAATGTACCTTTCCGCCCACTTCAGAGATGGAGTAATAATATCAATACATCCAACGCTATCGTGCCCAAACTCTGTATTTAGTAAAACTATAACAGGATAAAGTTTTGGAGGATAAACCTAGAAGTCTAGACACGCCCCTTCTAGTACCTCCCATACAAATTTACCACTCCACCCACTTTAGAAATCGAGTTATAATATCAATATAATAGCAATTTTGTTTATTTTACTGAGGGTGATGGTATATGTAAGTCGGGTCGCCCGACTGAAACTTTCTTACTGGTTTTTGTTTTATCTAGGTACAGAAAATTATCATTTATGTTACAGTTTACATTAGTTTTTTTTTTTAAATTTTGAATACTTTTTATATTATCGTTCAATTCCAGTAATAGATTATTTTCATTGATATCAATTATTTCCTTTTCTTCTTCCAACACAATATCATCATCTGATATATTTTGATTAGCTTCAGTGTGAAATAACCGATCATACATTTTCGAGGCAAAGTCTATTGTTTCCGTTTTCGAGCTATATTTTAAAAATAATTTAAATCGATTAATCGGTTTAAATTAACCGATTATTCGTTAATCGAAATTTACTATTTTTTCTTAATCGAAAAATTATTCGAAAAAAAAATCTTCGATTAATCGTTGTTCGTTGTGGATACTCTAGTAACTATTACATGTTATTAAATTTATTATCAGTATGCAATCGAATTAACAGTCGAAGTTAAAGCAATTCGATGTATTAGAGAAATTTATATATCGTAAGTTAGCCGGATATGCTTTGTGTTTTAAAGGCATTCTTCAGGTTGTTAAACTTTTTGCAATTTCAATGATGAGAGTATGGTGGATTTTCTACTTTGAGGTTTCTGATCGCTATTCTATTGGAAATAACCAGAATTGTCTCTTGGATGTCCCCAAGTAGCTCTCAACCCGGGCAATGCCATTGAAGATCCGTTCAGTGGTACCAAATGTGAGAAGGCGCAATGTACCACCGATGTGTCTGAGGAAGTAGGTAAGAGAAGTTACTGCAGCTCAACACAAAGATCACTTAGAGTCTTTGGCAGCGCCAATATACAAAAACTGGGTGCCACACTACAAAAAACAATTATTGTGAAAACAGAAAGAAAAACCAGTACAGAAATTTCCCCAAATATAAGATATTGTAAAAGTCTTAAGTTATTGAAATTAACCGATTTTTAATTAAAATTCCTTATGTATAATTATATGCCTGCTTGTGGAAATGGTTGTAAATAGGACTTTCGGTCAGTTATTTATATGGGAGGTACCAGAAGGGGTGTGTCAAAAAGTTAGGATTTCTGAGGTATTTCCTTCTATTACCAAATAAATTAACTGACCAAATTTTATTATCCCCTAACTGAATTCTGTGGTCTTACAAAAAAGACATGTATGTTAAACTATGAGGTTGAATTTGGTTATTTGTAAGGGCGGTACTAAAAGGGATGTGTCAAACAGTTTAATTTTCTGAGGTTTTGCCTCCTATAACACTATGCAACAAATGACGACTTTTTCAAAAATACAAATACAAATACAAAGTGAAAAAGTCACAAAAGTTTGAAATTTCGAGGCAAAAAACAGACATTTATGATAAGTTATCAATAAAACTATATATACCATTGGAAAGGCCGTAGTCTCTTCTTTATAAAACAGCTGAGAAACTTCAAATTGGTTGATATTCAACCACGTTACTGGCTTTTAAGTGCGTAAAGGTTCGAAAAACCGGTATCAACGTGGACTTTATGAGCTATTTAGATTGCCTAGACACGTTCAGATTGGATTGATATGTTCACGAAAGTTGTTTGTCTTTACCAGGGCTACAATTTTGGCGAACAGTGTTAGAGGAAAATTTGGACTCCCTCAAAGTAATGCTCAAAAAAGTGAAAAAATAATAAATTCTTCTTCAATTTTTTTTGAAAAAGGGCAGGAATAACCATCCTTTTTGACATAATTTGTTAATAAAGTTAGTGCGCAAAACTCCCAGCTACATTATTGCCTAATACAGTTTAGCGCTATCACGAAGTGTGAGTTAGCTGTTGGACAAAAACTGATCACACCTTTCTGCATGGGGCTCACTGATTTTGAGAATCTTTAGGGGCCCATAAAAAAAAATTGGTCACCAATCTCGCCAAACTGAGTATAGGGTTTCATTACCCTTCGATAGTAGAATCGAACCTATACTATCCCGTTTTTGTATTTTTTTCACTGTTGCACTGTGTAATAAGTTTAATTTACAGACGTTTGAATGTTTTGGGTAAAATATTAATTTTCCAAAAATAGGTCATTTTGTATGGGAGGTACCAGAAAGGATGAACCGATATAGCCTATATTTATTCCTTAGCCAAATATTCATAAACGTACATCTTATGCTTAATTTGACTGAATTCAGTACACTGAGACAACAAAAATATGTATGTAAAACTATGAGGGTCATAATATGGGAGGTACCAGGAGGGGTGTGGCAAAGATTTCGCTTTTCTTTGAGTTTGTCTACTAATGCAATATAATTAAACTGACTAAATGCAAAGATTATCCAGTTGTCCGTTTGGATGTTATGAAAAAAATATTAATTTTCATAAAACATGTAATTTTGTATGAGAGGTACCAGAAGAGGTAGGGCCATTCTTCCCATTTACAATCCCATTACTTAGTTTTGGAAAATATTAATGCTGGTACATTTTCATACCGATCAGTTAAGGTTTACTCGAGTTATCCTGCTCTCCAGCCAGCCAGCCAGACAAACGGACATAGCTCAATCGTTTTAAAAAGTCCTGAAACGAATTTGGTCTTAAGATACTTGGGGTCTAACTCGTCTCCTTTAATGCGTTACTTTTTCTTGTATCAAATGATATATACCCTTATCCCTAAGGGTGATGGTACAAAAACAAGATCCCCCAAATGTTGACGACCCCCGCATACGTGGTATACTGAGGTGGTGCCTCTATCTAATTGGCGGATGTCCTTGGCAAATATAAGGCTGACAGCACTGCCATACAGGAATTGAGATGGACGGAGCAGTCATGCACACGACAAAAAAGAACTTGGACAGCTTTCATGCGAAGAATTTGGATGCGAATTCAAAGTCGGCAAAAAACATGATGGTGATTGAAACTAGATTTAAGCATAAAGATATCCACAAGGAAACCTGGATATCCTCTGATAATAACACAAGAAACCAGATTGATCGATTGATTGATTCGGATCACCATCTAATTGTAGCCAAGGTACGCATCCTATTAAGTAGTGCTAACAATGGTAGTAACCAAACGCTAAGGAAGCTAGATATCACAAAGGTGCATACCACCGAGATAGCCAATGCCTACTCCAACCAACTCTCTCAGTTTTTTTCAAACATACCACCGTAATTCTGTTGTTCCCAACACCCAGTGGCAGCATATGGCATAACCCGTGCTGGGTTATGACAACCATGTAATGAGAAGCTCTGGTACGATATGCAATGTTTCGAAATGTCTGACGAAAAGGATGCTTCATAGAATGCAAACTCTGACGGAACGATATAACGATAACACATTCAGGTGTAGAAAGCGCCTATGAAAGAAATGATAGAGCAGGATAGAGGTAAAGCCCGAAAGTCCAAAAAAAGGTAAAAAAGCAAAGGTTTTGGAATAGGAGTCCGCACATGTAAGGACAGAGACGTAAATCTGGCCACTGACACGTAAATATGAAGGGAACAAACTCTGCTCGTTCTCGAAGGCAACATAAGTGACGAAATCACGCCAATCATCGGCAATGGAGTAGATTGTCCGCCACTGAGGCAAAGCGACATCAGCACGATAGATGGACTGCCGGCAGAGCTTTTTAAAGCTTGCGGCGATGAGCTGGCAACATGCATGCACCAGATCATAAACACGATCTGGCTAAAGGAATGCATGCCTGATTATTGGCATTTGAGAGTTGAGTCCTGTCCTGTGCTTAAAGAAAGTCAATTCAAATGTGTGTACCAACTATCGCGGGATCAGCCTTTTACCTATTGCATACAAGGTCATGTCTTGTGTGGTATGTAATAGACGAAAGCCCATCCCAGTGAACCTGATTGGATCTTATCAGTGTGGCATTAGACGTAGTAAATCCATGTCTGTCCAGATATTCGCATTAAGACAAATCCTGGAGAAGAACCAAGAAATGCAGATCGACACCTATTATCTGTTTATCGACTACAAAGCTGTATTCCACAGTCTAATACGATAGAAATTATTACATGCTGTGGCTGAGTTTGGTATCCCATTGACTTTGCGACATGACACTGACTAAAACAAAGTATTGAGTAAAAATATGCTAAAATCTTGCAGAGCTACTTCTACCAAGCGAGGATTTAGACAAGCCGATAGTCTGTCATACGATCTCTTTAACATCATAATGGAGATGATCGTGCTGCAGTAAACACGACCGGCACCATCTTTAATAAAAGTCTCAGGCTGCTCGCGTGTGCCGATGTTATAGATAGCATTGGCCAAGGACTGCGGAATGTTACTGCTGCCTTTTCAGGTATTAAGATGCAATCGGCAGACGTGGGTCTGCTGAAAAATGAGCACAAAACCAAGTTTATTGTATCAATGAACAAAGAGTCTACTCGTGTGGAACGCTGCGTGAACATTGACAACTATAACTTTGAAGTGGTAGATGATTTTGAGTACCTTGGCTCCATAAACAAAAATAATAATGTCCGCCTGAAAACCAGACACTTATCCTACCTGTCTTGCTCTACAGTGCAGAATCCTGGGTAATGACACAAGCGGATCAATCTATTCTGTGAGTCTTCGAGGGAAAAATATTTGTTGAATATTAAAAAAATAAGTATTATCAAGCTTTTAACACTTAAGGTTGTAATAATGAGTGGTGAAGTCACAGCAAACGGGTACTGATGAAGATGGTTTGGCAACCATCGAAATAGCTATCTGCCCTGCCAGCTGTCAACATAATCCATTTCACATAACTCTTGTAAAACAAATTCTATTAGCAATAATAGAATAGATCTTGAACCGAACAATGAAAACACATTCGTTATTATCAAAAACACTGTTCGACAATGGCTTTTTTCTTGTGTTGCATTATGTGTTTCTAAGGGTTTTTGAAGTTCAAACACAAAATCAGAATTTTGCTATCAGGCATAGTTTTTTGGTTATTTGAAAATTAAAATTTGATTGCAGAAAAATTTAGTAGAAACAGGTGGCAACATCAGCAACTTGCCTGTAAGGCTGCAAATATCGCCCTCATCTATTTTATAATCACTGTATTCTTGTTTTAATATTCTACGCAAACTTGGAATGCAACATTTCCCTTGAAAGTGAATTTTTGCGCTCTCATTTGGATTTCTTCCATGATTGCTGCAGCGACGTGTCTAGTGAATTTGGTGAAAGGTTCCACAAGGGCATTCTAACTTTAGAAAAGCTTTACGAAGTTAAATAGATGCCTACTATGCTCGATGGCTGCTGCTGGTATATTTTAGGATACTGCAAGGATATTCAGCACAAAACATAGAAATAACATTATTAACTAATATAAAATACATTTTTGTTCTTTTTATTTTTCATGTTTTAAGTTACACTAGTATCGGTTATTGTATTTAGAAAAGATTCTGTTGTATAAAATGATGATTTCATTACATTTTTACAAAATGTATTTTAATGCATGCAAATTATTAAAAAACTGTGCGTGATAAAAAAAAATCTGAACACATATTTCAAATCATGATATTATTAACCATAGGAATCACTATTCAGAAACCCATAAAAAATAAAAATATATTTTTTTGTAGAACAGTAAAATAAACAGTAAAGTAAAAACAGTATAAATTTCTAAAATGTGCCGCCAGTTTTTCTGTGTATATGTTAATTTAAAAAATTTTCCTTAAATTTTTCGTTTTCCATAATTCCTGCAATCTCTTTAATCACAATTTGTATTGAAAATTATTGTTAGCATTTCTGGCTGTCTCAACTTTAATTACTGTTGAAAAATTTTTAATTTCCGCTGTCAATTTGTCTGTCTGTTGCTTCCTTTCCTGTTTTTTTTTCTCTTGTATTTGGCAAGCACAACATTTTGTTGATTCCTTTTGCAAATATGCTTGTTTCGATATTACTCTGGCTATTTTATATTCTTTTCACCCCTCTCATTTCCGTTACCCATAAATTGTGCTTTCTTTCGTTTTATGTATGACATTTCCACAAATTGCTGGTGTGGCCATTGCTATTGCCTGCCTGCCTGACTGCCTCTCTCACCGGTTGAGGTGGCTTCTGGTGGGTTGCAAAATTTTAATTGTTACTATAATTAGATTATGACGTCATTTTTTATGGTCATAAATTTAGTTTTCATAGTTTGGGTCATTACCCATACAACATAATATATGCCGGTGGTCGTTATGGTGTTATGGTGTCCTTAGAAAGGGACGACAATATGTTGGTTCCATTAGTTTAGTTTGGTCCTGTTTATTTTCGGATACAATTTTGCCAAATGGCAAAAGTACCAAATGGCCATACGTATCTCTTTCAGAGTGCATGTGTGTTATTACTGAGGGAAAAAGAATTCCAGTTCTCATGGTCATACTTTATGGACCACATGTAGGCTTTTCCTTAATTTCGCAATACAAGTGGTTGGCGTGTGTGTCTGTGTGCTAACGTATGAGAGTACGAATATAGTATGTAGGGGAAGATAATTATATGACACTTTGGTTGGGTTTGTAATTGAGTTTATTATAAGGACAATTTGTAAACCATTATATGCTTTTAATATCATTATAATAGTTGGCATTAATTATGTCGAATGTTGGGGTGAAATAATGTCATTGTCATAAATTGCGGAATTTGCAATAATAAGCTTGTTATATGTAACAATTAAAAACGTAAAGGCATTTTGGTAGTTTAAATAGTAGCTTAGTTGGCATGTCTATGCACGCTACTAAGGACTGGTTTTTTTATATAGCTTTTACTTGTACATTTCAATTTTTTCAATAAGACATTTAATTAGCTTGTAAGAATGTGTTTAAAATACTATTAAATTTTAATATTCCCGTAATAAATTCGAATGCTTCCGTACGAAGCATTCACTTTCTGACATAAGCGACATACAACCTTAATATTTGCAGCCCTTTTAGACAGTCACATTACAGGTGTTTCATTTGTGCACTGATTTTAAATACCCAAAGGTCGTTATTCCAAAAATTTCGTCTCAATTCCTTTTACAAAAATGTACTCGTGAGGTCTTCGTCTTCTTGCTATTCAGTTAACATCATCATCATCAGCACCGTTGTCTTTTCAAAAACAATTCTGTTTTGAAGAAATCTTTTTTAAAACAACCCTTGAGGTAAATTGTGTATGAATATGTACTAGATTCTTCCATATGTAATGAATGAAATGTTCATGTGCATGTGTGGTAAACAGAGAGACCTAACAGAAAACGAAAGCTAGGATTTCAGAGATAACGTTTTTAGTAATGTGATATATTGCACTGTTTTGTTTAGTTTGAGTCTTGCTTTCACATAAGCGAATGGAAATCAAAGTTACTTGAACAAAGATGCAGAAAGTGACTTAAATATTTGACATTCAAATATTGGCAAATAATCTGTCTAATGTTAGTTTTTATACTGATCAATAGTTTTGGAGACCTATAAAAAGGAGTACAAGAAAACAATGCGGCAAAAAGTGTTCAGCTTATCAATGAAGTGGTAAAGTCGGATCTTTAAAGAAAATTTTGATTCCTTCTAAGGAAAATCGCATTTAAGCAAAGGTGAAGGATTTTTACAAAAAAAAATTGAATTTTTGTTCGTGAATACAACAAACACGACTCATGTCTTCGGATTTGTTAGTAATTGGAATATAAAGGAGACGTGTTAGACCCCAAGTATCATAAGATCAAATTCGTTTCATGACTTTGAAGACGATTGAGCCATATCCGTCTGTTTGGCTGGATGACTGGTGGTTAGGATAACACGAATAAACCGTAACTGATCTTTATAAATTTTTATCAGTATTATTATTTTCTAAAATAAAGTGATGCGATTGTAAATGTAACTTACAAGCGGACAGCTGAAAGACTCTAAAATTTGATCAGTTTAATAACCTTATGATAACAGAAAAAACCAATACCCTTTGCAGCTTCCCCCCTTCTGTTAGCTCCCACACAAATTACCGAATTGTCCCTCACAGTTGTACATGTATATCTTTTCTGTAAGTACATTGAATTAATTCATACTTTGCGCCAGATGTCGCTATAGACCTTAGAAAGTATTCCAAGCGTTTTGTGTTTTTCGCCCCGTAGATAGTTCGTCACGCTAAGCTTAGATAACAGCTCTTTCACCTGGTTCATCCATCGAGTTTATTGCCGAAGACTTTTCGAGCCGGAGCATTTTCGTCCATTAATACAACGTGTTCAAGCCAGCGCATTCGGCATATTTAAAAGCGCTTGACTACGTCGCCGTCGTTGTAAAGCTCATAGAGCTCATGATTCATTTGGAGATGGTACTCGCCGTTAACGATGTTGGGTCAAAATATTTTGCGATATATTTTTCTCTCGAAAACTCCCAGAATAGATTGATCCTCCTGCGTTATTATCCAGGATTCTGCGATGTAAAGCGAAACAGGTAGAACCAGTGTCTGGTAGAGTTGGATCTTCGTCCGTTGAGAGAGGTCTTTATCATTAGAAACGCTTGCTCTGCGCCTAGTAGCAGCAGATTGCGATAAATACTCGTCTTTTAATTTCCAGGCTGGCATTCATATTTTTGTTTATGGAGGAGTCAAGGTAGACAAAATAATTTACCACTTCAAAGTTATAGTTGTCAACGTTCACGAAGCGCCCCAGACGAGTGGGCTCTTTGTTCGTTGAAACAAATAACTTGGTTTTGTCCTCATTAATCACCATACACACTTCCGCCGACTTGGTCGGAATGGGGCAGGCCTCGGCCAATGATATCTATATCATCGGCATACGCAAGCAATATGTGGCTTCTGTTAAAGATGGTGCCAGTCGTGTTTACTGGTGCCTGCCGCATGATCATCTCTATTATGATGTTAAAGAGATCGCTTGAAGAATGTCACTTTTCTGAAGCCTCGCTTGGTAGAAAATGGCTTTTTTAGGCTTGTGCCTATTTTAACTGAAGACTTCGTGTCAGTCAGTGTCATCCTGCAAAGTCGTATCAGTTTCGCGGGGATACCAAACTCAGCCATAGCATTTAATAATTTCTGTCGTATCGGACTGTCGAATGCAGCTTTGCTATGTGTCGATCCACACTGATTAGGTCCAATCAGGTTCGCTAAAATGGGCTTTAGTCTTTCACATAACACACTAGACAGGACCCAGTATGCGATGGGTAAAAGTCTGATCCAGCGATAATTGGTACACACATTTGGAACGCCATTCTTAAGCATAGGAAAAAGAACACTCGGATTCCAATCATCGGGCATGCTTTCCTAGAGCCAAATCGAGCTTATGAGCTGGTGCATGCACGTGCATGCACATCGCCACCGGCTTTAAATGCTCTGCCGGCAGTCCATCGGCTCTCGCAGTTTTGTTGGTTTTAAACTGTGAAATTGCCGTGCTGGTGTCGTTTTGGCTCAGTGGAGGACAGTCTACTCCATCGTCGATGATAGGTGTGATTTCGTCACTTATGCTGCATTCGGGAACGAGTAAATATCGAAAATGTTCCCTCCAAATGCCAGTGACCAGATTTCCATCTCTTTCCTTACAGGTGGGAATCCCTGTTCCCAAAACTTTTTACCTTTTGGTAGAACTTTCGGGCTTCACCTCTACCCCTGATTTTTCGATATCATCGCTCCCTCTTTTTTTCCAAAGACACTTTTTTTCGCCAGAAAAGGCGTGTCATCTCCTCTCCTCCTCTTCTCGATATAACGCTCCGTAAATGCACGCGTTGCCATTGGCTGCAGTTTTTCCCTGTATGCAGCAACCTTTTCTTTAAATATTTCGCGACTTTTCTCATCCTACCAGAGCTTGTCTGAGTGTGGTTTTTCATAACCCAGTATGGTCGTTACGGTAGTGGTCATACAATTCGCAATATGCTGCTATTGGATGTCGGGAAGATCAGAATTAGGGGGATTGGTTCGAAGTAATTGAGAGAGTTGGTTGGAGTAGGCATTGGCTATCTCGGTGGTATGCAGCTTTATCGCGTGCGTACCTTGGCTGCAACTAGATGGTGATTCGAGTCAATATTTGCACCTCGGATCACATGCACGTCCATAACGCTTGAGATATGCCTTCCATCAGTACAATGTGATCAATATGGTTCCTTGTATTTTGATCAGGGGATATCCAGGTTGCCTTGTGGATTTCTTTATTAAAATCTACCAGAAAAATGTTAATGTCATGTGCAGGGCAGCGGTCATATATTTATGCATCTTTAATGTCCTCATCTTTGTTTTCCGTCGAGGCGTGTACACAAATCAGCGTAATGTAAAAACATATCGCTCTGATGCGAATAGTGGCTATTCGGTCACTTATAGGGTTTAACCGCGAGACCAGATGTCGTAGTCTCTTGCCTTCTATGAATCCACATCCAAATTCGTGTCTATGTGCGTGACAGCTATAAAAGATATCAAAGTTCTTTCAAAGTGTGCATCCCTGTGCCGTCTATCTCATTTCCTGTATGGCGGTGATGTCAGCCTTGTATTCGTCGAGGACATCCGTCACTTCTTGGATAGAGGCACCTCCTCTGTTGAGTGTTGGGACATTCCAGGTGCATATCAGTTAATCATGGTACTTATAACGTTTGCGGGGGTCAACTATATTTTTGGAGTTGCTTGTTTATTCTCTTCTTCGTGTTTCCATAATAATCGGTTTTATTTAAGGAGAGTGGCTTATTAGGCCAAGAAATTAAGAAATTCCCCCATTCCCCCTTAGTAATACCCTGGAGAGCAGAAAATTTTACGATCCACTGTATTTCGATCCACTGTAATGTATTTAAGGGGTCATAATCCAAAAATCGAATATGAGGAATGAAAGAGAATCAAAAACTACACTTTTACATCCAACAACAACAATATTGTATTTAGTTAAGTTTATGTTCTTAGCATTTCTTTACATTTTGGGGTGATCATGAAATTAAACGCAGTGGTTTTTTCTTATGAAATAAAACTTTTTTATTAAAACAAAAAGCAAATGAAAAATAAAAAACACTGTAATAATGCGTATGACCTCTCTTATTTGAATAAATTCTAATTAATTTTCTGTATGTCTCGTCGAAGTTCATCGTCTTCAGGGTAATGCGACAGCTTGGAAAGGCCAGCCCAAAAATTTGTTTTTCAGAGAACACCCACTGTTTGAACTATGCCTAATTTATCTTTTTATATATGGAACTCGAATTTTTAAGAATTTCTCTGTTACAGTATGCCAGGTATATGTTATGTTATATAATATTTAGTTTGTATGTGATGTACCATTTCCACTATTTCTACGATGCTCGACTGATGACCTTCTGTAGACCTTATATATTACAATTCTAATTACGAATATTTTCAAATTTCTCCAACAGAGCACACGCTAATATCAAATACCCTATAACACTGCGTTAAAAAATATCTAATTTCATTTCTAAAAAATTTGCTTCACTTCCGCATTATATGTGTGTTACCCGTTTTTCATATATCTATCTAGTGCATACGCAAATAAGCTTTGTATATATTTTGTTTGGCTGGTACTCAAAGCTAGACCATCCCCCCTCCCAACCGCCAACCAACTCTGATTATTTTGTACAGGAAACAATAGAGGTAATGTGAAGAATATACTGTACTGTACTAGAGTACTAAATATGTAATTGTGTGTTGGTGTATGAGCTGCCATTGCATTCTTCCGTTAGCTATATGTTTCCGCTTATTTAAAGATGGTGTATGGTTGTATGGTTGTGTTGGTGTAAGTACTTGTGCTCCTTTTTGAGTATAATTCCCAAAAGATTTCTTTGCTTTTGTACTTTTAATGCACTCGGTAGCATTAATAGCTGATGCTGATGATGAAAGCTAAAAGAGAGGGAATGTGAGTATATGCTTGATTTAAATTTTTACCGTCAAATTAAATCAAGATTTTAGCAACGGTGCTGGAAACAAAATTTGTTAAATATTGTTTGCGGTGCAATGTTTTGTGTGCGTTTTAGTATAAAGTATTTAAATTTCAGTACTATTACAGATTTGATGTATTTTATAAGAAACCACTGAGGTGAGTAAATATATTCTTTGAAATATGTACATATGTCTTAAAGTACCTATTCTGAAACTAGTTAAGGGGGGATGTGTGACCAAATCTGTTAAAATGTGTAATTTTCAGTAGCGGGAACGCCAATCCTTTAAAGATAAATTTTGTGCATAAAAAGTTAAAGAATTGCGCTATTGGTTCTCATGGATCTTCTCCAGTATTTATCATAATGTAAAAAAGCTGAGTTTTTATAGCGATAATTTGAAATTCTTTTCCAAATGACTGTCTACCATGCAAGAAATGGGGAGTCTACCATGCAGAAATGGGGAGTCAGTTGTCTGAATGTAACAGTACTTGTGATTGTTGAAGACGCGATGACTCAACAAACTGGTTCTTGTATGTTAAGGAAGTATTAATTTGACTGATGTATAGTAGGCTCCACGAAAAGCCCCCCAATGAAATAACGCCCAGGAAATAACCCCCAATGAAATAAACCCCAAAAAATTGGAAATAACACCCAAAAACAGTGAACGAAATAACATCCAAAAATAAATGAAATAAACCCCAAAGCGAAAACGAAACAACCCCCAATATTTGGGAGTTATTTCATATGAAATAACACCCAATGATGAAAATGAAATAACCCCCAATGAAATAAACCCCATCAGCAACAAAAATGAAATTATGCCCAAAATTCATAAAAGTCAGTTTCACCAAGGATTTCATGAAGTCAATAAAGACCATCAGCAAAGTCGCAAAATTATTGAAATGAATCGTGTGGATCGTAGATTGTTGTAGCCCTGCTCTATTTTTGCAGTTCGGAAGGCAATTTGCCTTTTACGTTTGACATTTACACAACCACCTCCAGTGTTTAAAAGCAAATCAAACTCTCTGCTTTTATTGAATTAATCCTTTTGAAGAACTCTTACAAATTAAAAAAATAATTACATTCTTTGTGTGTACTAATCGAACTTTGCATTTTGTTGATTTTCTATCAGTCAGTATGAACATAAATGGAAATATCTGTAAACATTCAAAAGATATTGTCATATATTCACAGGCTAAAAGTTTTCTTGTAAAAGGCCTATTTTTATATAATTTTATAATTATAACCCCTAAAAACCAACAGCTTTAAAATGAAACAACACCCGAATAAAAAATGAAATAACACCCAAATTATACACGATATGAAACAATCCCCAAATTTAAAAAATTGGTTGGATGTTATTTCATTGGAGATTATTTCATAATTTGAAAACCCCAAAAGAAGAATGAAATAATTCCCAAAGAAAAATGAAAAATGGCCCAAAAAAATTGGGAGTTATTTCATATGAAATAACACCCAAAAATGTATGAAAAAAATTTGGGGAATATTTCATTTCTCATTTGGGCGTTATTTCATTGGGGGGCTTTTCGTGGAGCCGTATAGTATTCATGCGGTGTTGTACTTTTTTATCGACGTTTTTTTTAATCTATTTTAAAATATAAATTTACATACATTTACATTTTACATATATTTACAGGATTGAGAATAATCAGGATCCTTGACACATGCTAAATCTTGAATGTACGTATTGAACCGAAACTAAACTGATCCTTTAAGGTCTGGCTCAAGCCACATAACAAGGTGTCATTTGGATACCAATAGCGACCAACCCTATATAAAACGTACCGGTTCTCTGCATACAAAATATCTGGAACTAGGGACTGGTGATTCATCGCTTTAATTTCCCACTTTAGTTTACTTTGTCTACAATAACAATCTTCTAGTGTATTGTGCTATTTTCACATGTTATTTATTTACTAGACACAAACAAGCAGCTTGTGTTTTTTAAGGCAAGCTTTTGACATTACACGTACAACTCTCTATCGCATGTCTTTACCATACGCCCCTAAATTTACCGCCTACCACTCGACTGCACTATAAATGTGAAACACTATTAAATTGTGTTCAAACACAACCACTGGTTCAAACCTACAAAATGTATGTAATTGGGATCTCAAAAGGGGTGAAGTAGCAATGCGTTTGGCAGCGTGCGACTGAATGTTGGCAATTTTAACACTTTTTTTTATGGCCATAAGGTTTACCACATTACAATGCCGATGTTAACCGAAACCATACGATATGATACATATACTAGTTACATTGACATTACAATACGAGTACTCGTATAAAACTCAACAGCAAAAACACAGCCAACAAAATCCATGTACACATACATACAGTGGTGTTTAAAATTTAAGTAATTATACGGAGAATATATGAAAATTATTTGCGACAATTATGCAATCCATTTGTGATGCATGTATGTTACAAAACTCATTGCGCATATTGCAGATGTTCAATTATGTTTTTTAAAAACAATTATAGTCCTTCTATTACTACATATTTATAAATTTGATTATATGAACAAGTTTGTAATGGGTGAACTCAGAACTCATGAACCGAATTGGCTTATGAAATGAGTGGGGCACTTTATTGTTTTATCCTCTCAGCCGTTCTGGTACCTCCTATACAATATGAAAGATTCCACATTTATACTTCACTGTATCTGTTATAACCATAGTTGTTTTTTTGGAATGATTTTTTCGTTTAATTGTTGTTGTTAAGTACAAAAATGTGTTACATATTTAATATTAAACCAACAACAATTGCGATTTTTACCAGCAAGAAAAAAAATGCAAAACAGAACGTAAAACTATTAAAAAATGGGGGAAATGAGAAATTGCTACATGCTGAATAAATGTGTTCATTCATGTTGTATGTATTCGGGTTATAAAAATAACACCTTTAAATGACAGTGACAATAATTTAAGTGGAATTAAGTGTTAACGATCTTTGCTCACTTTACGATTTTAATCTTGAGGTGTGAAAAAAAGGATACGAATTATATTAATAACTTTAGTATAATAAATAGGGTAGCGTAAATGTGTTGGTCTGGTTGGTTGAGAGACAAATGTGAATGCAAGACTTATGCATCTTTTAGAGACACAATACTGTATAACACTGAAAGTTGATTGGTTTTGTTTTAGAATGCAATTTTTCAGCATCTAAAGTGACAATTAGTGAATTAAGATACTGGGTAGACCTACATAGGCAAAGAAAAAGATTTGCTTGGAAGCATATTTATTGTGTTTCATAATTAAAACGATTTCAACAATTTCTATATAAATGTATACGAGGCACATAGGAGGGCGATTGGATTAGTAAGTGACTTTTTGAATTTAAACTTGTTTTACTTCTCAACGAGATAGCTTCTCGTGTTGTTGTGAATTAACACGCTTTCTATTTTTAATTCACAACAAACGGCACCTACTTGTTTATCGACAAATGCGAACGTCACTGCTTGAGAAGCTTTTACTAGACATGCTGATTAACTCGACACTATACTGCGTGAATTTCAGTGAATTTCATACCGCTAAGTATGAAAAACATATAAATATGTTTATCGGAACTATAAGCGAAACAGAAGCCATATTCAGACCATAGAATCGGTTGGAACCCGATTAGGTTTATGTGTAGTTTGGACCCTGTAGGTGTTGTTGGGGATGGATTTATATCGAACATTTAAATATTTAGACCTGTTTATCTTGAATTCGGAATGTATTTTTGTTTAAATAAATAAACCCGGTAGGTGCCGTTGAGGTAGACTTATTTCGAAAATTTATAATAATGGACTGATTTTAGTTAAATTAAAAATGTGCGTATGTTTGGACATAAAAACATTTGGAACCTTAACCTTATATGTCATTTAGCCATCATTCTCCACTGATTACATTGCGTATGAAAATTGTTTAACACCGAGATATAATTTTTATTCATAATAATAACACTATGACACAATTTGAGGGTCATTGTCTCGGGGGTAAACCAAACCAATTTCAAACGATAGCATTTGACCTCAGTAATAAAACCCTAAACTGCATTTTGCACTCTTTACTCAAAAGTAGTCTTCTTAATATTAAATTTTGATTTTATTTTATAACCTTTGACTCGTAGAGGCTATTTTTCTTCGGTGACTCTTAGAAAAATTTTCCGGAAAATATTTTTATCGAAAATTCTAAGCCTTGACCTCCCTCCAAAGTGGACATATAAACAGTTTTTCAAAATTGGGCCAAAAATGTTCCACACGAGTGGCAACTACAGGGTTAAAATATTCCGAGGAAATATTCCCCTGATTGTTTTAATATAGGTCTCCAAAGACATAAAATACTCCAAATGTGCTTTAATAGATGATTTTTCACTTCAAACCACTGTAAAAAAAATTTGTGACGTAGTGGAGCAAAATGGAGTTTAGAGTTTGGTTACTGAGGTCAATTGCTATCGTTTGATATTGGTTTGGTTCACCCCCGAAAAAGTGTGTTGCACTGTTTAATAAACAACATTTTGTGAATTTAGTAATTATTAAATCTAAGTTAAATAACATCCCTACAGTTTAAATTTTAATGTATTTTGAATAGTCAAGTGTGTGTTCGGTACACGCTACACATGGGTTCTTGATTTGCATTTATATATTGAATGGATTGTAGCTTGTTCAGATGCTTACCTTGAAAACGACTGTGCCAAATTGGATAATTCCTTGTAAGGGTTTGTTCGTAAATGCTGCGTGAAGATTAAGGAAAAGAGCTGGAAAAAATATAGAAAGAAATTATATTTTTTTTTCACTTTTTATACCATCACCCTTAGGGATGAGGGTATATATCATTTGATACGAAAACCAGTACAGAAATTTCAGTCAGGTAAACTGACTGATAAATACCATCACCCAATAATAATTTCTATTACAAGATAATTAATTCCCAAATTTGATTATCCTCCAAGTGCCGGTTTAGAAATTATGGGAGAAATATTAATTTTCCAAACAAGGTCATTTTGTATGGGAGATACCAGAGGGTGATCCGGTATAATCCATATTCATTCCTGTACAACTTACGCAAAATTTAACTGTATTCACTGTACTTACAAAAATATATGTATTTAAAACTATGGAGGTATGTTCGGTATTTTGTATGGGAGGTACCAGAAGGGGTGCGTCAAATAGTTATGTTTTGTAAAGTTTTGCTTCCTATCACAAGATAAATTAATTGACCAATTTTTATTACCCCCCAAGTGTCCGTTTGGAAATTATGGGATCAATGTTAATTTTTCAAAAATGGGTAATTTTGTATGGGAGGTACCAGAAGGGGTGATCCGGTATAATCCATATTCATTCCTGATTCAAATTTTCATAACTGCACAAGTTACGCCAAATTTGACTGAATTAATTGTACCAGTTTTCATATGCAAACATCATATGCAAAATTTGTGTAAATTCAGTTTAGTTACAAAAAAGATATGTATGTAAAACTATGAGGGTCAATTAGGTCATTTGTATGGGAGGTACCAAATGATATATACCCTCATCCCTAAGGGTGATGGTATAAAAAGTGTAACACATTAAAGGAGACGAGTTAGACCCCATGTATCATAAGACCAAATTAGTTTCAGGACTATTTAAGACGATTGAGCTATGTCCGTCTGTCTGGCTGGCTGGTCAGCAGGATAACTCGAGTAAACCTTAACGGATCGGTATGAAAATTTACCAGTATTAATATTTTTCAAAACGAACTTATGGGATTGTAAATGGGCAAAATAGCCCCACCCCTTCTGGTACCTCCCATACAAAAATATCTATTTTTGGATAATTTATATTTCTTTCATAACTTCCAAACGGACGGTCGTAGGATATTTAAATGTGGTCAGTTTATTTATCTTGCAAAAGTAGACAAACCCTAAGTAAACCGAAACCTTTGCCATACCCCTTCTGGTACCTCCCATACAACTGACCTAATTGACCATTATAGTTTTACATACATATCTTTTTTGTAAGTAAACTTAATTTACTCAAATTTTGAGAATGATGTTCGCTTATGAAAATAGGACTCAGGAATGAATATGGACTATATCGGTTTACGCCTTCTGGTACCTCCCATACAAAATTACCTATTTTTGGAAAATTAATATTTCTTCAATAACTTCCAAACGGACTCGTGTTCGATTAATTTATGTTATTTATGTTATTGGTCGATTAATTTATGTTATTGTATGAGGCAAAACCCCAGAAAACCTAACTATTTGACACACCCATTCTGGTACCTCCAATAAAAATGACCGAACTCACCCCCATAGTCTTACAAACATATCTTTTTTCTAAGTACACTGAATTCAGTCAAATTATGAGTAATTTGTAGTAATTTGTAAATATGAATCAGAAGTGAACATGGACTATATCGGGTCACCCCTTCTGGTACCTCCCATACAAAATTACCTATTTTTGGAAAATTAATATTTCTTCTTTAACTTCCAAACGGACTCTTGGTCGATTAATTTATGTTATTTATGTTATTGGTCGATTAATTTATGTTATTATAGGAGGCGAAACCTCAGAAAACCTAACTATTTGACACACCCCTTCTGGTACCTCCTATACAAAGGACCGAACTCACCCCCATAGTCTTACATACATATCGTTTTTTGTAAGTGCACTGAATTCAGTCAAATTATTCGTAAGTTGTTGTACGTATGAGTCAGAAATGAATAAGGACTGTATCGGTTCACTCCTTTTGGTACCCCCTATCAAAATCAAATTTTTTGAAAAATTTATATTTCTCACATAAATTCCAAACCGGCACCTATACCCTATACACAAATAAGTAAAGTGTTGGACGATTTTGCACCACAAGAAGGGGAAAAATTATACATAAGTAATTTTATTTTAAAAAAAAATCTATTCATTTCAATAACTCAAGACTTCAACAATATCTTATATTGGGTGATGGTATATATCAGTCAGTTTAACTGACTGAAATTTCTGTACTGGTTTAGCATTTATTTGCGTGAGTCAAATTTTTTTCACTAACAATGTTCGTCAAAATTGGAGCCACGGTAACGTTGAACATCTTTTGTGAACACACCAATACAATCAACTGATTTTAAATTTCTTAATTGATTTAGAAAGAAGAGATATGCGACCTTTCCACCGATATAAAAAACTTTATTTCCCTCCACATCCCATGAATGAGGTATGGGATAGCTTCTCACGTAGTTGCGAATTAACACGTTTTCTATTTAAGATTCATAATAAACGGCACCTAATTGTTTATTGACGAATGCTAACGTCACTGTTGGAGAAGCATTTACTAGACATGCCGATTGGCTTGAAACTTATACTGTGACGTTGCTGTCGACTTAGGCAGGGGCTGGCGATGAAAGAAAAATGAAGATGACTGGTGCCGGGAATCGAACCACGGATCTCCCGTATGATAGTCACGTGTTATAAGCACTATGCCACGGCCGGTTCCACCCATATATTTAGTTCTATTGATGACTTGTCATATCTGTCTGTTACGTATGAGTAATATGAGTATAGCCCACGTAAATATTTATCATTCGTAAAGGATATCTCCTTAACACAGTACAACATTTTTCAGCTCATTGATTTGGGACTGCAAGTGAAAGTAGCCTCAAAAGGAAGAAGTCCTGCATCATTCGTTTTGTCAAGTTAAATGCCATAATAATTTAATACCGATGTGAAGTTAGTTAGTATCGTATAGGGGAATTTTTTTCACATTCTAGGCTCTTTTGTTAATTTACTAGTTTGGACAGGGGTTGAGTTATTCCACCCATTAGTCGTCCGTATTTACAATTAATATACATTTTAGTACATGCTTATTTTCTTTAGGCGATTGCTATCACATAAAAGTTATAGTGTCCAGCATAACTATTTTACATCTACCCAAAATATAAATTATATGCGGTAGTTTTTCCATATCAAATAATATATGTCACACCATATGTATGCACAGGGGTATAAAATATGCTTAAACGTTCCCAAAGTAAATGTCAAGGTTCTTTATCAACCACTACCAAAGAAACAAATAACCATGGCTTAGTTATATGTGTAGTACATGTATGTTTCTCGGTACTAAGCGAACCCTTATAATTTTTTATATTATCCGCATATTTATTATAATTTCCCATTTTCCATAAAATGGAATATATCAAAAACACTAAAATATTGTTTCGCATAATCCTAAAATACCAGGATATGTTTACATACCACATCTTATAGTTTACATACGTTGTTTACCGTTTTTATTTTGAGCATACTTAGTTAAAATACACAATTTTGGGCCAACATATGTTGGCATTTACTGTAGACATTTGCATAAATTCTTTTCGGTGATTATACGTCCAACTGCTCGCATGTTCTGCCTCTTGCCCCACTGGAGGGAGAGAGGGAGGGTTATAAACGTATGGCTTTTGCATCACTTCTGCGAGTACAAATGATTTGTATGTACAAATTATGTTAAATAAAACAAGTGTTGAAAATTGCATGCAAATTGTCTTGAGTCTTCTACCGTCGTCGTTCATAGCTCTAACACTGAATTGTCTTTAGCCCACAGGCACATATGATGCGTTGACGGCAGGCAAGGAAGGGTTGTGTAAGAACGATCTGTTACTTTTAGGATATGCGGGCGGCAACATAAGAAATGTACATATTTTAAAAATTCTATTCTGCATACAATTTGCCGAGTGTTGGGTTAAAATGTTTTCGAGGTACAGATGTTTTGCCTGTATCTAATTTTTTTGGAGTTCTATTGTTTCCTTTCAAATGTTTTTTTCCGTGTGTGTGTGCGAGTGTGTGTTTTTTGGCCATAAGTCAAATTTGCAATTTCCTATGCAAATTTGTTGCAAATTTCCTGTAATGTACACACACACACGCACGAATCTAGTCAGCCAGCCAGTATGAACTTGCCTTACATTACAGAAGATATCAAGAAATGTTTGCCATATGATACCATAAAAATAAGAACTGATATAAATAAATTGGTATTGCACAATTGAATTATGGTTCACTTTTGTTGAATAAAAGGATGTAATTGTTTACATGGAATGGAAAATTAATAGATTTTTAAAAGAAAGGTAAAACATAACATTGATGCGTAGATAAAATGTTACATTGAGGGTAACTTTGTATTGTTAATGGCTATCGAAAGACCGGTTAGTATTAGATAGCACAGTACAACGCATGATTTTGGAACTCAGTTCTGAGAACTGCACGTGAAAGTAGCCCCAAAAAAAAGAATTTCTGCATCAAACAAAAGAGCCTAAAACGTGACGATACTTACTAACTTCAAATCGATTTTAAATAATTATGGCATGTAACTTGACAAAACGAATGATGCAGAACTTTTTCTTTTTGGGGCTACTTTCACGTGCAGTTTTCAGAATTGAGTCCCAAATCAATGAGCTGCAAAATTTTGTACTGTGTAGTTAACTGAATCCGTGTCATTTAATACAAATACAAACATTTCAATAGTAGATTGTTTCGAGAATTTTGGCAAACATTCTTATACGCTATTGTAATACTTGCAATGCTTTCACTTTGTAATTCATCAGCTTATGCCAGTTCAATTTGCAACTGTCACCATCCTAAGTTTCTTTCTGGATCTTGATTGAAAACAATTGAATTGAAACCATTTTAAAAGTTTCACAGCAAAGCCCTCTGTGACACCAATTCATTTATAATGTTTCTCCGATATTTCCCTAAAAAAAAATACAAAAAATAACAAAAGTGTTCTTTCTCCACTTTTATTTAAGTTTCCCTTCGAAATATGTGAATTTAGTATTTCACATACGTTTTGCTTGCTCAAAGGATTTTCTTTTTAAGCCTAATAAAGTGTTTACTTCTCTTCAGCTACGATTATTTGCCTACATAACTACTTGTAGGATATGTGAAAGCGAGTCAGCGAATGTATGCAAGGATATATAGGAAAATGGATTAGGAAGGATATATGGAAACTTCGAGTAGTAGATATTACTGCGAATCACTGTGTTGTTTGAAAATGTAACCTATGAATGAGGAGTAAGTTGCCACCGATGGAACAGCAATTTTTTCTGTTCTTGTGAAAGTAAGTAAATACGCAATCAGCGAATATTTTTTTCAACAAATACGAAACGAAGCGATAGAAATGTGCTCAAGTAAAAAAAGTTTACAACGCGCATAGAAATGTTTACAAAAATCTCCTAAGTTTTGCAAATGAAGTGGGTACAACTAGACATGTGTACTGTGAGCTGTCATAGTTCCATTTCAATTTAAATTTTTTACTTTTTTTCACATGAGGGTTGTATGAGGAGTGCTTAAATTATAGTTTTTCTTTAAAACTTGAGAAAATTTTTTAAATTAGCTACTTTTAAAATGTATATTCTATTTAAGTCTGTTCAAATTAATAAGGGTTCCAAAATTTTAAAATGTGAAGAGACATGAGAAATTGTGGCATGGTGAAGATATCACTAATAAGGGTCGTGATAATGACAATTTATAGATTATCATAGTAGTATGTTAAGCAAGCTTCCGGTAGCGTAGGTAAATTGTGCAAGCTTTGAATGATTTAAAGCAAGTGAAACCAAGCAAGTGTTATATATATTTTGGGTAAATTTTTAAACTTTTTCTAATAATAAGTACTATTAATAAACAGAAAGTGTAATCTTCATTCGATTGTCAGTAGTTATCATTCGATCCTCTTACCAATAGCGAGAAAACTTAATCCTTGTATTACATGGCCTACCAAATATGTGGTGCATAAGTAAATATAAAATGGAATTCATAAAATTGATAACTGCGTATGTGAGACCTAGTTCAAACTTATTTGCAAAAACATAACCAAATATCGTTACGGGAATTCAATGGAAGTATAATACAATATGTTATTATACCATCACCCTGACGGATAAGGGTATATATAATATCATTTGATACGAGAAAAAGTGTAATGCATTAAAAGAAACGACTTAGACCACTAGTATCTTAAGACCAAATTCGTTTCAGGACTTTTTAAGACGATTGAGGTCTGGCTGGTGTGCACGATAACTCGAGTATACCTTAACAAAACCGTATGAAAATTTACCAGGATTAATATATTCCAAAATGTAGTAAATGGGCAGTATTGACCCACCCCCTCTGGTACCATCCATACAAAATTACCTAAATTTGGATAATTAACATTTCTTCCACAATTACACTGAAGTCAGAAAAATTTAAAAAACGTTCACTGAACGTTGATTTTCGAATTAAAATCGGACACGTTGTACTCCTACTGGCATCTCCTATACCACGTTGAGAATATTTCACTTTTAATATTTTGTGTGTACAGGTGAAAACTTAGAAACCTGGTTTAACCCAACCATTAGAAATTATGATTTCTTTTGAGATTTTTGTGAGAATTAATCAGAGAATTTTGCTTTAATTCTAAGTAGGACTCTTTCAGTGCCCCCATAAAAAATTACCATATACCCAGAGATATTGAATTTAACATTTTTCTACAGTTTTACTATATGTTTCGACCGTAATTCATATGGGTGATGATATTTATCAGTCAGTTCACCTGACTGAAATTTCTGTACTGGTTAGTGTAAAATTTATCACGACCAAACGTTGAAGTTGTTTGATTTTTATATCTGTTAAAGCAATGTTTTGATGGTACAACATAAATTCTAGGGCCTATCGATATTTGAACAGTTTAACGACGAATCCGAATGTTAGCTTTATAGGCAGTTTTCCTACACATTCCGATTATCTCGACTACCCAGAAGTTGCTGTCTACGACAAAGGGGGCCCACCAAACAAAGAAATGTAGATTGAATCATGTCCGTCTGTCTGGCTGGATAGTTGGTTAGTTGATACCATTAAGTAATAAAATTTATTTATAACTATATATATAAATTTATATATAACTATATATATTAACGATAAAAGCTACAGAAGCCATATGTTCATTTGGTACCCGATTAGATTTATATTTTGTTTGGACCCGATAGTTGCCCTAGTTGTAGTTGTGTGGATTTGTGCCCTAGTGTATGTACGTTTGGTGTCCAGTAGGTAGCGTTTGGGTTATGATTTACATCTTATTTGAAATGTCATCATTCTCCATTGATGACATTGTGTATAAACATTGCGTATAAACATTTTCTAACATCAACACCATGCGACCCATTCATGAACTCGTTTTTTTACTTTTCTCTTATTCTCCAGAATACAGAATTGTAAAATATAAACAAAACACACTAATATTCTTGATACCTTTACAGCATATAGTTGTAAGTTTGTAAGGAACAAGGTGGTTTGAAGTTTTGATATCAAAAGGGCGTGGCCCCACCCATAGGAGCCCATATAAACACGAAATATCTGGAGAACTATTACACAATTCTGTGGACGTATGCAAAATCTAGGTAACTCCTTGAGTTTGCCAGAATTGAAGAATAACATTAGTAGAACATTTCCTCGAATTTGTGAGATATTTGCATTCTACACACAATTCTGTAAAATTAATATAAAAAACCAGTTACAAAGTTTTAGTCGGGAAAACCGACTTACATATACCCTCACCCTCAGTAAAACAAAAAAAATTCTTAAGTGAGCGGAGTGTTACATTTGTGTGGAAGGTACCAGAAGGGCGTGGCTAGACTTACAGTTTTTCTCCAAAAATTTAATCCTGATTTATCAATCACTTTGGGTGTACTGATATTACTAATCTGTCTCTAAAGTGGGCGGAATGGGACATTTGTATGGGACGTACCAAAAGGGGCGTGGCTAAACTTCCAATTTGTTCTCTAAAACTTTACCCTCCTTGAGCTTTACTAAATATATAATTTGGTCACGATCGCGTTGGATCTATTAATAATATTGAAGATTCTAAAGTGGACGGTAGCTGATAGATATCACAGTACAACATTTTTCAGTTAATTGATTGCCAACTCAATTCTGTGAACTGTATGTGAAATTAGACCCAAAAAGAAGAATTTCTGCATCATTCGTTTTGTCTTCTTACCTGCGATTTGAAGTTAGTATCGATTTGAAGTTAGTACTATCGTATAGGGGAATTTATCACGTTTTAGGCCCTGTTGTTTGACATAGCTCGACAACCACTAGCCCAATTTAGTTGAAATAAATTTTAAAAAATTAACAATTACAATTCCCTTAATCTGTTCATATATTGTTTTCCTATACAAGTAACACTTTCGAAGTTAAAAATGAATGTATGAAGGGAAAAAATTATTTTTTGCCTAAAAATTTAATTTTTTTTTTTAAAAATACATAAAAAATCCAAAATGGAAAAAAGTTTCAAGTCTAGTTATTTTTTCGCAAAGTCACATAACCTATGAGCAAAATGAGACAAAGATCATAAAAATCGATGCACGCGTTTCGCTTTTATTCGCAATTGAGTAAAGGTATGAATTTCAAAAATCAGTTATAGCCACCACCCTTAAAATAAAAATATAAATTAAAAAATTATCATGCAAAAAAAATTTTATTTATAAAAACTTAATGAAAATAAAATAATATGCAATTAATACGCAATTATAATATGCATAAAAACAAAATTTAGAACATTTTTTCAATTATTGGCAATATCCATCCTTGTAGAAGTTGACGCTTGTGGTTCTGATGATCTTGTTTTCTTCGTAGGTTGTTCATATTCATGGTCTGAGTCTGTATCGTCATCCGAGATACACATACTATTCAAGGGCGTGTTTCTTTCACTGTGTCCACCAATTTCAATGTCTTCATCTTCGGTGCTTTCTTCAAACTGCATAATTGTGGAACTCCACCAACAAACCTCCGCAAGCAATGCATCCAATTTTTTGCTTTTGAACCGCTTTTCAAATGGCATGGTCACCTGGTGAAACCTCTCTCCTTGTTCGTCTGATTCCTGAGGTGATTGTGCCAAAAAAGTATCGAGGTGGTGGTGCAAGAAATGCAATTTCAGCGTCATGGATGCACCGATTTTTTCGAAATAAAACAGCAACCTGTGTAATCCATTTCGATTTGTGGTAGCGGTTGTGGTGCACTATTTTCAATATCGGGTATCCAATCAGCATCATCCAAATCGGTCGGATTGGTGAAAACGGTTTCGGCTAGCAGGGACACAGTATCCGCACTCGGAGGTTTAGGTGCATCGGTATCAGCAGGGCGTTGCACTGGAAGTGTGGCAGTAAATGCAGCAGTGTATAGTTTTGTTTTCAATTGTTGTCTGTTTAATCCAGGACGAAAATTTATGCATGCATAGCACCTGGATTCATCATGTCCAGTTGTGTCTTCCACCCAAATTACTGGCTTCATAAAAGATAACTTTCTACTTTTTCCGTGAATCCATTTTAGAAGGGTAGTATAACAACTGTTGCACACTGTGTTCGGCGTAAAATTTGCACCACTTAAATCTGCTTCATCGAAATAATTACAATACGCGGTTTTGAATTGCTCAGTAAACAAATTTTTTCGATCTTTTTTCAGTATTTTTCGGACGATATGACCACAAACGTAACAATATTCATCCAAATATGGGCACTTGTTGTTTTCCATATTGATATATTTTATGTTTTGTTGTTATTCACTTTTAAAAAACTGGAGAAAAATCACTTTTACTGTTCGCGTTCGTCGGCACTGGCTGAATGCCAAAAATCGATCAATGCACACCTATAAATACTACGTATTTTTGAATATTTTACTGCCAGGTACTTATAAATGGGCGCATATTTTAAGGGCGGCTGGCTATATACCTGATTCAGCACTTGTACGTTTCAAACTGTGCAAAACTTTCCAAATAATGACCACCCTTAAATGTGGGTGCAATTTCTGTAAAAAAATCATATAGGTAGCCACCGGAAAATCCCAAATAATAAAAAGGTCCACTTTCCGTTTAATTGTCCACGTACATTTATTACCGCAATCATAAAAATCAAATAACCTTTTGTTTATTCCTTTTTTTTTAATTCTCAGAATCATGAAAAAGGTGATAATATTTTCTCCAAATAATGTTGTGCATATCTCGAGCAAATTTTTGAAATTCATACATTTACTCAATTGCGAATAAAAGCGAAACGCGTCCATCGATTTTTATGATCTTTGTCTCATTTTGCTCATAGGTTATGTGACTTTGCGAAAAAATAACTAGACTTGAAACTTTTTTCCATATTGGATTTTTTATGTAATTTTAAAAAAAAAAATTTTAATTTTTAGGCAAAAAATAATTTTTTCCCTTCATACATTCATTTTTAACTTCGAAAGTGTTACTTGTATAGGAAAACAATATATGAACAGATTAAGGGAATTGTAATTGTTAATTTTTTAAAATTTATTTCAACTAAATTGGGCTAGTGGTTGTCGAGCTATGTCAAACAACAGGGCCTAAAACGTGATAAATTCCCCTATACGATAGTACTAACTTCAAATCGATACTAACTTCAAATCGCAGGTAAGAAGACAAAACGAATGATGCAGAAATTCTTCTTTTTGGGTCTAATTTCACATACAGTTCACAGAATTGAGTTGGCAAATCATGTGTTGTACTGTGTATGGGAGCTACCAGATGGGGCGTGGCTAGACTTCTAGTTTTTTCTCATGGGTTTAGGATTTGGGCACGATCGCGTTGGGTGTACTGATATTATTACTCCATCACCGAAGTGGGCGGAAAGGTACATTTATATGGAAGGTATCAGATGGGGCGTGGCTAGACTTACATTTTTTTAAATACTTTATCCTGTTATAGCTTTACTAAATACAGAATTCGGGTACGATTCCGTTGGGTGTATTGACATTGAAGGGGCGGGGCCATGTAGCCCATTTTCAATTCCGTAAGTAGTTTTGGGGAAATATTAACTCGTGCAAGTTTCATAACAACAGTTATCGTGTTTACCAGCCAGACAGTCGGACATGGCTCAAACGATTTAAAAAGTCAACGAATTCGGTTGAAAGAAACCTAGGGTCTGAAGTGACTCCTTTTATGTGTTACACTTTTGGGACGTATCAAATGATAAATACCCTCCTACGCGTAGGGTGAGGGTATAATTAAAATGCACTTTTAAATAATTTTTCATAGAAACTCGAAACATCTAATATACACTGTGCAAAAGTTCATGGCATCAAACATATTTCTTACATATTTATGTGCGTACATTTAATTTGTTGTTTAAGTTATATCACTCAATTTAAACATAGCCAAAAGGCTTAATCTTATTGAACAATTTTATTTATTAATGCAAGTCAACATTTCTTTGAAAAAAGTATTTAATTTTTTTTCCTTTGTTTATTTAATTTCCATGTATCTTTCTTTCATCTCTTCGCACATGACGCATTGAATAATCACATTTTGTTTGGCAGTTTGTCTTTGACAGCAGACTTTCGTTCCTAGGTACATATACCTTCAATGCGGGCCAAAAAAATGAAACGGAATTTGTGAATGTTTGATTAACTGATTGGGAATAAATCTGTTTTCGGTGTATTTGTTGACATTCATTATAATAAACATTGTTTGGTGTACTCTAATCAATATGTAGAAAAAGGGCTACAATCAAATATATATAAAATTGGATTTGATTGGTATTCAATTATTTAATGTTTAGTAAGCAAATATTAGGTGATGAAATCTTTAAAACTTTGGCAGTAGAACAGTGGTGTTATTTATGACATTACAACATATGATAATATGTGCTTTGTTTATTACTACATAGCAAGGGATGTATCAGAATAATTTGATTTATATTATCGTTTCAGTATTCCCAATTTCTATAACTCAACCCTAACAGAAATGGCGGTTAATTGTTTTCAATTATTTAATGTTTAGTAAGCAAATATTAGGTGATGAAATCTTTAAAACTTTGGCAGTAGAACAGTGGTGTTATTTATGACATTACAACATATGATAATATGTGCTTTGTTTATTACTACATAGCAAGGGATGTATCAGAATAATTTGATTTATATTATCGTTTCAGTATTCCCAATTTCTATAACTCAACCCTAACAGAAATGGCGGTTAATTGTTTCGATCATAGAAAAATTACAAACGCTTTGGCCTTTAGCCCATCTTACCTACTATTGATTAAGCTTCAAAATGCGGTCATCCTTATGTTTAGCAACTGTTAAAATCAAAAAAAAGAGTCCAAAACGTGACAAATTTCCTAACTTAAATCGATATGGCATGTTACTTGACAAAACGAATGATGCAGAACTTCTGCTTTTTGGGGATTTTTTCTCGTGCCGTTTCCAGAATTGAGTCCCAAAGCAATGAGCTGAAAAATGTTGTACTGTGTTATAGATTTGTTTCGTTTTTGTTTTCAGTTGCGACTTTGAATTTTCCATGCCCCAATTTGAAGATATCCAATGACCCGACATAAATTATTAGATTCTGCTTAAAGTATAGATTGTTACTATTAATATTAGTTTATTTCAATGCACTGTGCATATACTGGTATATGCTATTTTTGTAATTTGCATTGCTGCATCTAAATGCCGATCACGAATGTAAACGCAACTGTGCAGTATTAATATATCAATTAATTAACAACTGGCAAGGGCTGTACGTGTCATGCATCGTTTAAACGACCACTTGCAATATGATAAATGTGAGTATATAAAATGTTCGTGAATACTGTATCATATTTAACAAAAGCTGGAGTAATTTGTTGTAACAATTTGTATTAATTATTTAAAGTTCCACAAGACAGACGTGTTGCATCGTTGTGCCTCATTTTAGTACTATGAGGTATGTGGTAGTAATTGCAGGAATTTTTATTAGTTTTCGATATAAGCCAACAACACCTTATAGTTTAGGCGTATTACTTTTATTACTTAAACTGGGACCCTGCGAAGATGTCAACTGTATTTATATGTGTATATTAGGGTGTCTTATTTTTTTTTTTGGATTTTTTCATGGACCAACTTAAAATTTTATTAGGACGTAGAAAAACTTTACATGAATTTTTTTAATTTTTTTCTAAAAGGTTTAGGGTAGCTACCGGGGTTCGAAATTTGTAATTATATCGTCACCCTTAGGGATAGGCAGGATAACTCGATTAAACCTTAACAGATCCTTATGAAAATTTGTCAGTATTAATATTTTCCACAACAAAGTAATGGAAATGTAAATGCGCAGAATTGCTCCACCCCTTCTTGTAACTTCCATACAAAATTACCTATTTTTGGGTAAATTAATACTTCTCCCATAACTTCCAAACGGACAACTGGAGGATATTTAAACGTGGTCAGTTTAATTCACTTGTAATAACAGATAAACCCTTAGAAAACCAAATCATTTGTCACTCCCCTTCCGGCACCTCTCATACAAATGACCGAATTAACCGCCATAGTTTACATACATATCTATTTTGTAAAAACACTGAATTCCATACAATTTTGCGTAAGATGAACACATGCTAAAATTTGACCCGGGAATGAAAATGGACTTTATGGGCTGTCTCTTCTGGTACCTCCCATACAAAATGAAGTATTTTGGGTAAATTAATATTTTTCCCATAACTTCGAAACGGACAACTGGAGAATATTTAAACGTGGTCAGCCAAATAATTTGTCACACCCCTTCCGGTACCTCCCATATAAATGACAGAATTAACCGCCATAGTTTTACATAAATTTTTTTTACCCTTACCCTACGGGTAGGAGGGTATCATTTAATACGACCCAAAAGTGTAACACATAAAGAGAGTCACTTCAGACCCTAGGTTTCTTTGAACCATATTCGATTCATGACTTTTAAAGTCGTTTGAGCCGTGTCCGTCTGTCTGGCTCTCCGTTTTTAAATGTTTTGAAATTTTGCATGAGTTAATATTTCTCCAAAACTACTTACTGTATTGCAACTGGGCTACATGGCTCCGTCCCTCCCATACAAATACATCATTACGCCCACTTTAGAGACCAAGCACTATACTAACTGGATCGTACCCCAAAAATTGTAAGTCTAGCCAAGCACCTTCTGCTACCTCCCATTCAAATGTACCTTTCTTTATGTAGTAAAGCTATAGCAGGATACAGTTTTGGAGAACAAAACTGAAAGTCTAGCCACGCCCCATCTGGTACCGCCCACTTTAGAAATCGATTAATATTATTAATAGACCCAACGCGTTCGTGCCTAAATTCGGTATTTATAACAGAATAACGTTTTGGAGAACAAATATGGAAGTATAGACACGCCCCTTCTGGTACTTCCCATACAACTGTACCACTTCGCCCACTTTGGAGATGGATAATATCAATAAATCCAACGCGATCGTGCCCAAGTTCTTTATTTAGTAAAGCTATAGCAGGATAAAGTTTTGGAGAAAAAAACTGGAAGTCTAGCCACGCCCATCTGGTACCGCCCGCTTTAGAAATCGATTAATATTATTAATAGACCCAACGCGATCGTGTCCAAATTCTGTATTTAGTAAAGCTATAACAGGATAAAGTTTTAGAGAACAAATCTGAAAGTCTAGACACGCCCCTTCTGGTACTTCCCATACAAATGTACCTTTCCGCCCAACTCAGAGATTGAGTTATAATATCAATAAATCCAACGCGATCGTACCCAAATTCTTTATTTAGTAAGGCTATAGCAGGATACAGTTTTAGAGAAAAAAAACTGTAAGTCTAGCCACGCCCCATCTGGTACATCCTATACCCATCTGGTACCGCCCACCTTAGAAATCGAGCAATAATATCAATACACCCAACTGGATCGTACCCAAATTCTATATTTAGTGAAGCCATAACAGAATAAAGTTTTGGGAAAAAAAAATTTAAAGTCTAGCCAAGCCCCTTCTGGGACCTCCCACGCCCATCTGGTACCGCTCACTTTAGAAATCGATTATCATTATTAATAGACCCAACGCGATCGTTCTCAAATTTAGTAAAACTATAGCAGGTTACAGTGTTGGAGAAAAAAAAACTGGAAGTCTAGCCGCGCCTCTTCTGGTACCTTTCATACAAATGTGCCACTCCGCCCACTTTAGAAATCGAGTAATAATATCAAAATAATAGAAAATGTTATGTTTTACTGACGGTCGGGTTGTCCGACTGAAACTTTCTTACTGGTTTTGAAGGTACGCTGAATTCATTTATATTTTGCTCAAGATATATGCTTATTGAAATTTAACTCATGCATGTATTAAATATAAATCTTGCTAAATGAATATTTTTATATCAAGGGCACTTCACGGTCAGCAATATTAGTAACCATAGATTGAACAGACTTCTAATAAAGTACAGAATAAGTTCGATCTATTAATATGCTGACCGCAATATCATTACCAAGATTCACAGATTGAACAGACTTTAAATAAAGTGGAGAATAAGTTCGATCTATGAAGGTTGTTTTAATGATATTGCGATCAGCAAACTGATAAGCGATCCGTTACTAACCAACTAAATAAGTTTCAGTAAATTGCTGCTGAAGCAAAAAATAGAGCTTCTGAGACTACAGTGACCGAATATCATTGTCTATCTACGGCCGAGTGATATTGTGGCTAGGAAGGGTGCAACCAGATCGGCATTACGAATAAATTGTTTATCACTGTGTAGGTACAAAGGCTTGGGTCACATAAGCAGATGTGCTGCAATGGTACCTGGCCGATTGAACTTCATACCAAATAAATACTCCTTCGAATCTTTACCACCAAGGTACCCATGGGTGGCAGAATGCCAGAATGAATTATCTCCATTTCTATATAGACGTTTCGAAGCTAGATGGGAAGATGGACATTTGGGATTACACTGTAGTCATTTTAATGCAAAAATGTCTCATGTAACACATAGTTGACTTAGGCTTGCGAAGAAATTGTCCCTTTTGTACTACAATGGCACCAATTCAGAAATTCTAGTCTGGGAGGTAGTTGATTGTCACCCTTGAACTAGTGTGAAACTTCTTTAGCTTGTACTGTACTAGAATTTTGAATATGGTACGAAAATAACTTGTACGACGTAGAAATTATCTTTTAAAGGTGGGGGAAAAATACGATATTATAAATCTAAAAGTCATTTAGAATCATTTCTATTTTGCTTTCGGTAATATTTCGATACTTAAGTTCTGAAATTATTTCAATATCCCTTTCTTTTATTCATCAACTAAAAACGTAACTGGATCAAAATTCGATAGTTTGAAACTAGTTCATTATGGAAGTAGTTAAGAATTATATACTTTTGACTGGGTACTACTTTTATTCTGGGTACTTACTAAAATAATGACAATCAGGAAAGTACCTAAGTGCTTGGGTCGTAACGAAGTGGCATAACATATGGTACTCGGATACAGGGACATACCAGGGAACTGCTAAGCCAATGAACTTGTTCGAAAGGGGACGATGTCACTTTCCCCATGCACATTTTGACTACGCGGAGGTAAGCGGTGGTAAGGTAGTCCAAATACACAGTTCAACACATGATTTTGGGACTGAATTCTAGGAACTGCACTTAAAGGTAGCCCCAAAAAGAAGAAGTTCGCCATCATTTGTTTTGTCAAGTTACATGCCATAATAATTTCATATTGATTTGAAGTTAGTAAGTATCGTATAGGGGAATTTTACACGTTTTAGGCTCTTTAGTTGCAGATAGAACTTTCTGTCTGTTATTTATTTGGAAGGTACCAGAAGGGGTGTGTCAAAATATTAGAATTTCTGAGGTCTTGCCAGCTATTACAAGCTAAGCTTACTGACCAAATTTCATTATCCCCCAGGTGCCCGTTTAGAAGTTATGGGGAAATTTTAATTTTCCAAAAATAGGTCATTTTGTATGGGAGGTACCAAAAAGGGGTCAACCGATATAGTCTATATTCATGCCTCAGTCAAATTTTCTTAAGCGTACATCATTCGCAAAATTTGACTGAATTCAGTGTTTTTACAAAAAAAGACATGTGTGTAAAACTATGAGGGCCAATTAGTTCATTTATATGGGAGGTACCAGACGGGGTGTGGCAAAGATTTTGGCTGTCTTAGGGTTTGTCTACTATTACAAGATAATTGAATTGACCAAAGTCAAATATCCTCCAGTGGTCCAGTTGGAAGTTATGAAGGAAATATAAATTTTTCTAAAATAGGTAATTTTGTATGGGATGTACCTAAAGTGGTGGGGCTATTCTGCCTATTTACAATCCCCATTACTAGGGGTCTAACTCGTCTCTTTTAATGCTTTACTCTTTTTCTTGTGTCATATGATATATACCCTCATCCCTAAAGATGATGGAATAAAAATAGGGCAACAAAATCTATATGGGTTGCACGGATGAAAAAAATATTTTCTGTAATTTACCTTTGGTTAATAGGGTAGGAAGTGTCCCATGGATGAGGTATGGGATAGCTTCTCGCGTTGTTGTAAACTAACTTAAAAAAAAACTTATTTTCCCTTTAAACCCCATGAATAAGGTATGGGATTGCTTCTCGCATTGTTGTGAATTAACAACTAACGGCACCTACTTGTTTATCGACGAATGCAAACGTCACTATTTGAGAACACTTATACTGCGAAGTTGCTGTCGACAACATCGAGGGGCAATGAAAGAAACATATTTATTTTTAATTTTTAGATGACTGGAGCCAGTTCTTGAACCTGGGATCTCCCACATGGTAGTCGCGTGTTCTAACCATCATTAACGGCACCTACATGTTTATCAACGAATTGTTTGACACTATAATGCTAAGTTGCTGTCTACAACATTGAGGGGGGCCGGCATCGAAAGAAAAATGTAGATGACTGAACCCAGGAATCTAACCACCATGCCACGGCCGGTCCCCGACCCCTACTAATATACATGTTCTATTAGAAAAATGTTTGTGGTTTGGGGTGTGCCGCTGCTCACTTGACTATATTAAAAAAAACTCAATGTCTGTCTTAATATAAAAGTGAGAGCTTTGAAACCTTTTATTTAGACTAAATTTTTCAGATTAGACATTAAGTAAAGTATAACAGTAAGAGTCTAAGAACTTTGTACAAGTTCCAGTGCCACAACTTTATATTTACAAAACAATGGGATTCATTGGTATATTAGAAATGGCTTCTTCCATCGTTATGAAATTGTTACAGTACGAAATATTGTGATGAATAACTTTAAAGGATGACGAATTTTGCCAGAGTAGCTACCTACAAATATGTCTCAAAAAGTTCACCATGAGTTAAAGTAGAACAAAGAAATTAAATCTCTAAAAAAACACCCTCTACGTATATATAAACTAATGCATTTCTATTTATTTTTTTTGTTATTGTTTTTTTTGTTGTTGTAAGCTCTTTTCTTCCAAGAGTGTGTACACAATTTAATGTTAATTTTACCGTATATTAGCAACTATATAACATTTCAAGTGAGAGCAGCTGCTTAAATCTTTTGTTTATTTTAAAAATGACAGTCATTTTTGTGTACACTGACAGTAGATAACTATTAGTGTACACATTACTTGAATTTTTTTAGAAGTAGGCTACTGCTTGTAATGTATATTGTTAGGCCAATGATAGCTTTGGAGAACACTGAATGACAACAGCGAAAATGGAACTTTCAATTTAAATTTTTCAAACTATTCATGTCTCTCCCATAATTTTAGTTGTTGCTAATGTAACAGTTAATACATAAGATTATACATTTTATACCAATATAAAATTTTTCATACAAATGTGTGGCGAGTTGATATGTATGTTTGTCACCGGTACTGCCGCTACTCATGGTTTCGGCTAAATTAGGCGACCAATTTCCAACACAGTTGTTGAACATTTTCTATGTCCGTGTCATAAATCCATAGCTTCCAGATAGTTTTAATATCAATTAAATTCACAAAAACTTAAACATATTTTCAACATTGTTCGATTTATAAGAAAATATTTCTCTATATTAAAGAGAATTTCCATACTCTCCCCATATGTAATTACTCCACTGCCTACATGCCTACGCATAGCGGCTAAGTTTTCACTTTTGCGTAAATTGCATCTGTTTTGTATTCAGATCTAAATCTCATCTACCCATGGTGTTTCTTACTCATCTTCGCAACAACGGATTAATTGAAATGCAATTTACAAGCGTCTAAAAATACATGTGGCAATTTGTGCAATCAGAGATGGCAAATATCAAAGAATATTTGCTCAACTTACTTGTAATGTACTGAATGAATGTTTGGTGACATACACAGTACAACATTTTTCAGCTCATTGATTTGGGACTAAATTCTGAGAACTGCACGTGAAAGTAGTCCCAAAAAGAAGAAATTCTGCATCATTCGTTTTGTCAAGTTACATGCCATACTAATTTAATATCGATTTGAAGTTAGTAAGTATCATATAGGGGAATTTGTCACGTTTTAGGATCTTTTGTTTGACATAACTCGATAACTACTAGTCAGATTTAGCTGAAACAAATTTAAAAAAAATTAAAAATTACAATTCCTTTAACCTGTTCATATAATGTTTCCCATCATAAGCAACAGTTTCACTTTTTTATTTATCAAATGATTTTGATCTGGGTTTATTTTGTAGCAGTTACAATAAAACTGTTTTACTTCGTGGCGTATGATTTACGTGGAATATTACTTATGATAATCATACGCCACGATTTAGAATTTATGTTATGTCAAACAAAAGAGCCTAAAACGTGACAAATACCCCTATACGATACTTACTAACTTCAAATCGATATTAAATTATTATGGCATGTAACTTGAAAAAACGAATGATGCAGGACTTCTTCTTTTTAGGGCTACTTTCACGTGCAGTTCTCAAAATTGAGTCCCAAAATCATGTGATGTACTGCGATATTTATTTATTACAATTATGAAGAGATACTTATATAAGAGTTTTGTTCTAGGCATGGGTGCAGCAAGTATTTGCCGCTCTATTATAATATAATATTTTGACAATCATATTACCAATCGCCTTAAAATATTTGTGTGGATGCATATGGCACCAAAATTCGTGTCCCAACCAAAAATGGGTGTGGCTTACATCATAAAAAATTTTAAACGTCTGTATCTCATGAACTGCAAAGGTATGAAGATGATATTTGGTATATATGTTCATTTAGAAATACAGCCAGGGTGGAAGTGAGCGGTGCCACGCCTTTTTTTAAAAATCGCTCTGACGGCTTTTCTGATAGACTGATTGCTGGTTGGTATCAGTAAGAAAGTTTTAGTGGGGAAAACCGACTTACGTATACCCTCACCATCAGTAAACATTAAAATTTAGTATATTTATATTATTACTCGATTTCTAAAGTGGGCCGAGTGGTACATTTGTATGGGAGGTACCAGAATGGGTAACATTTTCCCCAAAATGTTATCCTGATTTAGCTTTACTAAATACAGAATTTTTGCACGATCACGATGGGTGTATTGATATTACTACTCCATCTCTAATGTGGGTGAAATGGTACATTTGTATGGTAGGTACCAGAAGGGGCGTGGCCATGTAGCCCATTTTCAATGCCGTAAGTAGTTTTGGGGAAATATTAACTTGTGCAAAGTTTCGAAACATTTGGGTTCGTCTTATCGTGCGTACCAGCCGGACAGACAGAAAGACAGACGGACATGGCTCAAACGACTTAAAAAGTCATGAATCGAATTTGGTTCACAGAAACTTAGGGTCTAAAGTGGCTCCTTCTATGTGTTACACTTTTGGGTCGTATCAAATGATATATACCCTCCTAACCGTAAAGTGAGTGTATAAAAAGGAGCGTGTTGCCGCCATGCAGTTTATAATTTAAAATGGACATATCTCATAAACTATCAATTACGTGCATTCAGTGGCAGAAGTCTAGCAAGAAGAGCATAAATCAATAACTGCAACCTGCCCCAAGGAACAAATGATGAGGGAATTTGAAAAATCAAATATTGATAAATTCGAACGTTACAATAACAATTCAAATAAGGGTCATAGAGCCAATAATGATCATGAAGTTGATGCGCCAACACTGCGAGTGGCGACCTGCCTTGGAAATCTCTATCTCCACTGTAAGCTCAAGACATTTCAGAGAATCAAATTGAATTTGATTACTCATCGTGGCAACAATGAGTGTTTTGCCAATGATCCTGACATATACGCCACAACAACGCTGCAGAAAATTGTCGAAACTGATAACAGTGTTTTATCTGGTGGCTGCGAACCTGGCCAGAACTCTGATCTATACCAAATCGTCGACGATAGATAGCTCACGTGGTAGTCGATGGAAGGCACGCATCGAGTCTTTTGGACGTACGAGTGATCAGGGGTGCGAACAATGACTACGATCACTTCCTTACCGCAGTTAAGGTACGCACAAGGCCAAGCATAGCGAAAAACGTAAGTAACCAGGCACAACGAAAGCTGGACTGGACATGGACATATAGCCGACTCCTTAGAACGGGCTGCGAGAAGCGTACTTGGGTACTCAAAGCCGTCTCAAGAAGATGCCTGGTACGATGATGAATGTCGCAATGCCAAGAGAGAGACGGATGCTGCATACAGGGCGAAACTGTAGCCTTTGACAACGCGAGCTGTTGGCGACCGGCACGGGAGAAGAGGCAACTCGTTTTTTTAGGCGGAAAAAGAAGGAGCTGAAGAAGAGGCAGGATGAGTGCATAGGGTTGCTCCGAAGTAGAGGGGAAGCCCTAAAATTCTACAAGAGAGTTAAAGGGAGAATGCGTGGAACGGGGTTACCCTCCTGCAAGGACAGCGATAGTCAGCTAAAGGCGGACCCGGATAACGTTCTGAGGACATGGAGAGATCATTTTAAAAATGTAATGGGTGCGGACACCACTCCAGAAGTCCCAGCTCCAATCCATGACGATGGTATTTGTTGTCTACCTCCGAGTCAGAGCGAAATACGTGTGGCAATCTCCCGCCTTAAAAACAACCAAGCTGCTGAAGTCGATGGTCTCCCTGCTGAATTGTTAAAGGCTGGCGGGGAGGGGATGATTATTGTAGAAAATTTAATTGGACCATATGCGGCTTTAAACCTGGAAAATCTACGACGGATTAAATATTCACCTTTCGACAAATCCTGGAAAAAACCCATGAAAGGCAGATCGACACCTACCACCTCTTTGTCGATTACAAAGATGCCTTCGACTCTTCGATAAGGAATAGGCTATACGAGGCCATGTCTGAGTTTAGTATTCCTGCAAAGCTGATTCGACTTTGCAGATGTACCTTGGACAACACCAAATCCTTGGTTAAGATTGGTAAGGGTCAGTCTGAACCATTCAACACGGAAAAAAAGACTCAAGCAGGGTGATAGCCTGCCTGTATGCTATTTAATATAGTTATGGAGGTGATGAGAAATTCTGGTGTCAACATGTCTGGCACCATATTCCACAAGAGCCACATGCCACTAGCCTATGCCGATGATATAGACATCATTGGCCGAAATCTGCGGGATGTTACTGCAGTTTTCTCATCACTAGAAAAGGAGTCAGCAAAAATGGGTTTAGCGGTCAACGAGGACAAAACAAAAATAATGATTTCGACGAACAAAGAGTCCTCTCGATGGGGACGCAGCGTCAACGTTGAAAATTATTGTTTTGAGGTAGTAGATGAGTTTACCTACCTCGGATCTTCCGTCAACAAGAAAAATAATGTCAGCCAAGAAATTAAACGGAGAATAGTGCTAGTCAATAGATGTTTCTACGGACTTCGGCAGCACTTTAGTAACATCACCTTATTTCGGAATACTAAGAAACAGCTATACCAGGTGCTTATCTTACCTGATCTGTTGTATGCTGCCGAATCATGGGTGCTTACTACAACGGACATACAAAACCTGGGAGTATTTGAGAGAAAATTACTCCGAAAAATACATGGACCTATCTGTGTTGACGGCGAGTTTCGCCATCGGATGAACCATGAGCTGTATGAGCTTTACCACGACATCGACGTAGCTAAAAGAGTCAGAATCCAACGACTACGAAGGCTGGAACATGTTGATAGGATGGATGTAAATGCTTCAGCGAGAAAAGTGTTTGAAGGCGAAGAGCAGGGAGACCCAAACTCCTTTGGAAGGACCAAGTGGTAGGCGACGTGCCATCATTTGGTAGGACTAACTGGAGAACACACGCAGTAAACCGAAGCGTGTGGAATTCTTTAATACTTCAGGCCTCGAATTTATGAACCACGTTCGTTAGTTGTAATTGGCCACTTAAGTAAGTAAGTATGTACGTACGCACGAATATGAGAGTATATAGGAGCTTTGTGTATATAATTCACGCGCTTAAGATTATTATTATTTATTATTAATTAACTTTTTTCGTATTGGTGGACACAAATCCAAAATATTAAGATGATCGTGGATATAGCAAAGCTCTTATATTTATGCTTCATTTCTATATGGACGTTTTCTACTAAATTAACATTTATTTTATTGATGTTTTGTTTAAGTTCATAAAATTGAAGTGTTACTACCAATGTGAATTTACCGAAAGAAAACTTGGCACATTTAACATTTACCGTTAGTAACTTGTAATGGATTCCGCTGGAATCCACTCCCCAAAAGTGGGCTCTCATACAAAAATCAACGCTTTATAAAGTTTGCTCCCACCGCTCTAACTGTCCCAAAGATGCTCCTAAAAGAGTCAAATTTATCACAGACACGTAGTATCTTTGCAACACCAAAAATTTCCTAGAACATATATACCTTCTATCTTCGACCATTAATTTTATATTTTTATACATATTACTTTTTTGAAATCATTATTTTTAAAGCAAATAATTAAGAAAAATGTTTTTTTTAATCAAACAATTTACACTGTTTTTATTTGTTTACATAGAGTGTGGAATTGTCAAATTAACTTCGAAAATTCGTAGATACAAAGGTGTTTATTTTGAGCGGTAATGGAAACTGAGTACACACTTTTGTACAAAAATGACTGCAACTAAAAAATGTACTTGCCATATCATCCCCATTTGGTGTAAAGTCCATCCCCCATACATCTTGTGTATTCGTTTTGCATTTGCATTTAAAAATGCAATCGTCGCTTTGAAACGCCTCAGTAGCACAATTGATTTCACAGTGTGATCATCTTCACATTACAACAAGCTATCGAGCCGCCGGCTGCGTTAACATCTAAGTAGGCAAAAGGGCCAATATTGCATTGAACTACAATAATAACCGCACTAACCACCGCTCAGGCAAATGGAACGTTGGCATAATCGCGTTGCTGTTGTCACCGGTGCCAGCTCTGGCATTGGTTCTGCCATCACCAAAGATCTGGTTAATGCCGGCCTGATTGTGGTTGGTTTGGCGCGTCGAAAGGAACGCGTAGATGAGATACGCTCTAGTTTGCCCGCAAAATTACAAACACGTTTACATGCCGTCAAATGCGATGTTTCCGATTTGAAATCTGTCAATGAAGCATTCGATTGGATTGAGGCCCACTTAGGTGGCATTGATGTGCTGGTCAACAACGCCGGCACTTACAAGGCCGGTCAAATGTTAACCATGGACGTAAAGGTGCTGGAGCAAACGATGCAAACAAACGTCATGGGCATGGTCTACTGTACCCGGCGAGCATTCCAATCAATGCAAAAACGAAACGTCGACGACGGACACGTGGTGTTGATTAATAGTGTTGTGGGACACCACATTTTCAATCTTCTACCGGGTTCCGTTGCCGAATTCAATGTCTATCCGCCATCTAAACATGCAGTCACGGGATTAACAGAGGTTTTACGCCAGGAATTTCGTGATTTGAAAACAAAAATTAAAGTAACGGTAGGATTGTAATTACATCATTCATTTGGTCATGCATCCTAATGTGATTATGTTTCATATTCTACTCTACAGAGCGTTAGTCCTGGTTTAGTGGATACTGAAATAGTGCCTGATAATTTCAAAGAAATGCCAATTCTTAAATCCGAAGACATTTCGGCGGGTGTCATGTACGTTCTCTCTACACCGCCTCATGTTCAAGTGCATGAATTGACTATTAAACCAATAGGGGAGTTATTTTGAGAATTATCGTTGTTAACATAAACACACACACACACACTTTGTTTGGTTTCTGTTGCTGTTTATTTTTGTAATCTGTGTTTATAAAAAAAATAAAGAAAAACGTTATTGGGCATGTAAGTTGCAATTTCTGTTCGCACTTGTTAGCGACAGGTAATTGAATGGTTAACGGGTGTGTCGATTGAAATAGTTGGGGTGCTATCATGTTGCGGTCATTTACATTATACGCTGTTAACCTGTAACAATTATGTTAATTTGCAATGTAAAACAAAAGCTTTTGTTAACATGATTATGGTGAATATAACATAAAAGAGGGATTGGGATGTCGAACAAAAGAATACTGTGCCACTTTGCTGTGGTAGATGGTTTGCGCTAAACGTCTTTTGTAGTCATTTAAATGGATTTGTGCGGGTCACTATTACTGTATAGTGTTATATAAGGGATGTAATTATACTAAAATTACAAAGTGCCAAAATTTATGTTAATGTTGAAATTTTAACATAATATAACATTAAAAAGTTAAAGTGATCGTGCAATCAAAAGTAAAAGTTGTTCAGAAAAGTAGCACTTCATAGCAGATTATCTGATTATGTTGCAATTATACTATTACGGAGTGTTGCAGTCAGAAGATTTCGGAGAATTTAGGAAAGTAACGGAAACGGAAAGTAAAAATGGCTTTGAGGTGTGATACTGCACAAACCATCTAGTGCCATAATTTCAAATTTTAAGATGTACATACCAAAAATTGTCGCTCAAGCTGGTTAAAGTCACTATTGACACATTTTTCAATATAAATAAAATAATCTAAAAATGAGTATCCAAAAAGTCTTCAAGGGCACCCAAAACTTGTTTATTTACTTGAATATTTTACTTGTATTAAATTTGCAACCCAAAAAAAATTATTCGAAATTCGCTCATACAATTAAGGGAAGAAATCTAAACCATCATCAACAGTAGATAAACAATATTCAAAAGGAGTTTTATGAACATAAATCTAAATATAGATTTACTACACAAAAAGACGATTATACCATAAACAAGTTAGGTGATTACACAAGGGAACAAAATTGAACTTTTTGTGTGTTGTTTGGAATTCGATAGCTGTTTTTTACTAATTTGGGGTCGCTGATTTCAAATCTAATCTCCATTTTTCTCCATCAGCTCGAATTTTTAAGTTACAGGTACTTATCGTATTTTTCCAAAAAATTATAGTTCAAAAAATCATAATTTTTTTTCATAAGCCGGATTTTAAAATTTTATTTTTTTATTAAAGATATCGTTGTTGCCTTTGAAAAAAAATCAAATTTTTTAATATTACAAAAAAAAAAATGACTGAGTAACGGCTGTTTTATTCAAAAAAAAAAAAAAAAAAATTACACATTTTAATTTTTTTCACGCTGAAAGTTAATCGGTTGGGGGCAAATTGTTATTTTTATTAGCTTTATTGAATATCATATTAAGATAGCTTTCTAAAACATGTATGTACATAATAATCGATTGAAAATTGAATGAGTTATGCTAAATTCGGTGATAACAGATTTTTCGCAATTTTTTGTTTTTACCCAAAAAAAAAAATTAAAATTTTGTATTTTTAAAAATCATGACAAATTTGCAAATTTATTTATAGTTTAATTTTTAGTTTTGCCTCCTATTACAATATTAATTAACAGACCAAATTTAATTAATCGGCAGGTTTCAATTTGGAAGTTAAGGAAAAAATATTAATTTTCCAAAAATAGGTAATTCTGTATGGGAGGTACCAGAAGGGGTGATCCGATATAGTGCAAATTCATTCCTGATTTATATTTTCATAACCGTAAAACTTCCGCATAGTTTGACTGAATTCAGTGTACTTACAAAAAAGATATGTATGTAAGACTATTGGGGTGAGTTCGGTCATTTGTATGGGAGGTACCAGAAGGGGTATGGCAACGCTTTCGGTTTTTCTAGGGTTTGTCTACTTTTGCAAGATAAATAAACTGACCAAATTTCAATATCCTCCGGTAGTCTGTTTGGCAGCTATCGAAGATATATTAATTATCCAAAAATAGGTAATTTTGTATGGGAGGTGCCAGAAGGGGTGGGGCTATTCCGCCCATTTACAATCCCATAAGTTCGTTTCGAAATATATTAATACTGATAAATTTTCATAACGATCCGTTAAGGTTTGCTCGAGTTACACTTTCACAAACATATTAATAAATGTTATTTTTGTATGGAAATCGTGATTTTTGTAAATTTAGTTATCTCAGTAAATTGTTGACAAAATCAAAAGTTGTGCAGATATTTTAATGAAATAAAGCTCATTTCATTCACACTATATTAAACTAAATGTTTTAAGACAAACACTGTGATTTTTGTTGCAATAATTTTTTTTATGAATTTTTAAAAAACAAAATTTTTTTTTTTTTTGTAAATTTTTTTGTTTTATTTTTTAAAACTACAACGATATCTCTGAAACTACTAAGCCAAATTAAAAACAATGTAGGCACGGATTAAAGATAATTTTGTTGACGAGTTTAAGTTTTTTTTTTTTAATTGAATATGGTGAACCGTTTTCAAGTTATTTAAATATTTGTAGTGGAAGTGCCTTAGTTATGGACATAACGGTATATCGCGAAAAGTCGACCTGATACAAAAAAAACAAGTGCAGATTTGGATTCAGCGTCCCAAATTACCTTTAAAACAATATTCAGTTCATAAACAACAAATACCTTGTTCCCTTGTGTTATCTTTGGCAGTGCCGAAGCTCAGATACTTTTTGTAAAAATGGTGATAATTGAATTACAATTATATTTATACCCTCACCCTATGGGTAGGAGGGTATATATCATTTGATAGGTCACAAAAAAGCAACACACAGAAGAAGTCACTTTAGAACCTATGGTTTCTTTGAACCAAATTCGATTCGACAATTCGATTTAGGTAGTTTGAGCTATGTCCATCTGTCTGTCTGTCCGGAGGGTACGCACTATAACTTTCGATAGACGTAAGAAATTATTGTAAAACTTTGCATGGGTTAATATTTTCGCAAAACTACTTACGGTATTGCATATGGGCTGCATGGTCACGCCCCTTCTAGTACCTCTCATACAAATGTACCATTCCGCCCACTTTAGAGATGGATTAATAATAACAATACACCTAAAGCGATCGTGCCCAAATTATGTATTTAGTAAAGCTAACCCCGGATCATTTCCAGATGGAAAATTTTACGTTTAATTGAGGGTGAGGACAATGCAACGACTACGATGGCTGGGTCATGTTGCCAGGATGGATGTAAATGCTCCAGCTAGAAAGGTGTTTGAAGGCGAACCTGAAGGACGGCGCAGAGTAGGAAGACCCAAACTCCGTTGGAAGGACCAAGTAGTAGGCGATGTGCCACCATCTGGTAGGACTAACTGGAGAACACACGCAGAAGACCGAAGCGTGTGGAATTCTTTAGTTCTTCAGGCCTCAAACTTATGAACCACGTTCGTAAGTTGTAAGAGGGTCAGGGCTTATGTAAGTCGATTTTCCCGATTGAAACTTTCTTACTGTTTTTCTTTAAAATTTGTAAAGCAAAATAAAGATTTGTTTGTATGAGAGTTGGACGTTACTTTAATCAAGTTTTTGCCAATAATTTTCCACTGTAATATAAAATAATGATCAAGAATTATTCATATGAGCTGAGAAAATTAGTATGTATTGTTTAACCACCGAAAATTGGGAGTTTTGTATGAGAGGTGGGAGTAGATTTTTGTCCGAATTTGCTCATGTTATAACTTAAACTCTGCTTAAGGGATAGAAGAAGCTAGTATACCAAATTTCAGCTCGATAGCTTTTAAAATCAAGTTGTAAACGCATGGGTACACAGACGGACACTCCCAAAAAGGGGGAGTTTGTATGGGAGGTGGGAGTAGCTCTTGGCCGATTTTACTCAACTCAGAACATAACCTCCTCCTTAGAAGATATAAGTTTATATATCAAACTTCAACATGATAGCACTTATATTTAGGCTGTAATTGCAGGGATAGACGGACTGACAACCCCAAAATGGGGGTGTCTGTAATTGCTGGATCAGACAGATGGACACCCCTAAAAAGGGATAGTTTTGCAAAGGAATTGGCGGTAGTTTCCCACCGATCTTGCTAATCCTAGAAATTAACCTCGCATACATTGGCGTTGGGTATAGCTGGTTTAGAGGATAGAAGATTGCGTATCAATTTTCAGTTCGATCTTTCCTAACCTACGACTGTAATCGTGGGGACAGTTAGACGGACACACCCTAAATGGGGCGTGCTCTTTAAGTTTGAGTAATAAATGTCAGATTGATAGCTCCTAAAATCGGGCTGTAATCACAGGGACAGACCCCACAAAGAGGGAATGGGGATTTTGTATTGGAGGTCGAAGTAGTTTTTGACCGATCTTGCTTATCTCAAAACTCCGCTTAGAGGCTAGAAGCTTGCGTACAAAATGTAAGATCGAAAGCTCTTAAGCTACGGATGTAATTGCAGGGACAGACCTCAAAAAAGGGGGAGTTTGTATGGAGGGTGCGAGAAGTTTGTGACCGATCTTGCTCAGTATGGCGGCAGCGAAATGTATGGACTATTTTTTTGCTGAAATTTAAAAATGCCCGACTGGAATATTGTGCCACTTGATGTAAAAATAAGTGAGAAAGTTTCAGTCGGTTAACCTTTATTTTACCCACAGTAAAAACATAAAATTTGCTCAACAAAATACAGAAAATGGGCTCTATCGCGTTGGGTGTAAGTTAGCGGAATGGTACATTTGTATGGCAGGTACCAGAAGGGGCGTGGCTAGATTTCTAGTCTTTTTTCTCTTAAACATTATTAAATAAAGATTTTGGGCTTATTGATATTATAACTCGATTTCATATGTCGGCGGAATGGTACATTTGTATGGCAGGTACCAGAAGGGACGAAGCTGGACTTTTAATTTTTCCTCCAAAAGTTTATCCTGGTATAGCTTAACAAAAAAAAAGAATTCGGGCACGATCATTTCGGGTGTATTGATTCTTGCTTTCTAAGTTGGGAGGAATGGTACATCTGTATGGGAGGAACCAAAAGGTACCAGAAGGGGCGTAACTAGACCCCCAATTTTTTCCCCCAAAACGTTATCCTGTTATTGTTTAACAAAATACAGAATTTGCGCACGATCTCGTTTGTAGTATTGATATTATTTCTTGTTTTCTATAGTGGGCGTAATGGTTAATTTTTATGGGAGGAAGTAGAAGGGGCTTGGCCATGTAGCCCGTTTCCAATACCGTAAGTAGTTTTGAGGAAATATTAACCTATACAAGGTTTCAAAACAATTGGTTAAGTTTATCGAAAGTTATCGTGCGTCTGTCCAGCTGGACAGACACACAGACAGCCGGACATGGCTCAAACGACTTAAAATGTCATGTATCGAATTTGGACCAAAGAACATTGGGTCTAAAGTGACTCCTTCTATGTGTTACACTTTTGGGTCGTATCCAATGGATTATACTATTCTACGCGTAGGGTGAGAGGTTCCTAGTTAATCCTTAGGATATCCTATACTTGTATGGGCAGCCCCTCAGTCCAATTTGCCGACTTGGTAGCCCGGTAATATCTTTTCTATACTGTGTAACGGTTGGTGGCACAGCTCACATCCACCCTGGCTGTAATTCATACTACACCAAAAATACATACCAAATATCAACTTTATACTTCTTACAGTCCATGAGGTACAGCCTTTTAAAGTTTCAAGTTTTATACCACGCCAACTGATCCGATCTGGCCCAGTTTTTGTTGGATAACGAACTTTGCTGCCAAATGCATCCACAGAAGGCGATTGGACAAACAGTCCTACAGATATTGCGGTTTCAAAAATAAGGTCCAATGGGCCGGGCCACGTCCACTAGATATATATGGAAAATTAAAGTACACTATTTTCATGAGCCCGACCCCACAGCCACATTTTGTGAAAATTTCAAAAAGATCGGTCAAGTCGTTTTCGAGTCTGTACGGTACTAAAAAATGCAAATAATCAAAGACAAATTCTTTTCATATATGTTGATATGACCTTTGACCTCTTTGGGGTACGGACGAAAGTTATTCGATTTTGCTCAAATTTTTACCATAGCTGATTTGATTACAACTGATAAAATAATCCGCTCGGGCATTACCGAAAATGCAAAGTTGAATTTTTGCTGCCACCCTATTGCTCATATTAGAACTTAACCTCCAAATTTCAGCTCTTAAACTACGGCTGTAATTGCGGGGCCAGACAGACAAACGATCACCTTTAAAAAAACTCAGAATTCGATGTTGATCATTTATGGGCGTTACAAATGGTAGAACAAATGAATATCACCTTCACTCCGTTTGTGAAGGGTACAAACATCATGCGAACACATTGAATCGCTGAATGCGTGTCTTTTAGTTAGTTCCTAAAAATAAGACATTTGATATTCATTACAAACATATAAAATGTAGTCTTCTCTTTAAAGAATATAGCATTTGGTATTTTTTTTATAATATCAATATGTATTTCTTTCCAAGCTAGAACATTCTTTTTATTTTGAAACCTCGGTGACAAGAGAACGAAAAAGTGGAGCTATTTCACAAAAACTCATTTTAAAAATGAATATTGGAAACTGTGAGTGAACATACTTATATTAAAATAGTTTGAAGTGAGATGTTTGTAATGAGAAATTGTTGTCGCCGTCGTGTGTGTCTTTTAAACATACACACACATGCACATAGTTTTGTCACAGGATACATATAACTATGTACAACTGCTGCTTCCTACCAAATAAACATTGTCACAGACTTAGAACTAAAACCATCACACATATGTAAGCATTCAAGAAAAGATGCGTTTACTACAACTTCATTATCTAGTAACTTGGGTGCAGATAAAACTGTGTGTGTTACTATTATGTGTAAGTGTTACGACGAAGTAACACAACAGAAACTGCATTGAGCCAAAAATTCGAAATAGACCTAACTCATAGAGTATATACCCTTAACAGTTATGTAGCATACCGTCATATATACAGGATCTATAAACTTGTATCTATGCAAATGACAGCTATTGCATTTGCAGCAGCAAAAGAAACAAGAACTACAACCATGAAATAGCTGAAAAATTGAGTGTGTAAAATGCCAATAAAGAGTAGAAATTTGTACAGTTTCGTCTGTGCCTTCATTTTCATGCGGCATGAACATAAGGCTGTCAATATTGCAGTAGACATCAAAGAACGCACTCGCTGAAGTTTTACATCCCTGCGTCCTTAGAGCGAAACACCAAGTACATGCATTTGGTATCTCTCTTAAGGTATACTAAGGTGACGCGTTATTTCGTAGTTTGGTGATTGCTGGTGCAAAATATTGTGACACTTAGTAATAAAAAGTAAAAAGGAAAATATATAGTAATTTTTAAACATTTGTCCAATATAAAATGAATACATAATGCTGTATGGTCAAATCTGAAGGAGTTTGTACGGCAAGCAGTTAGGTATAACAGAACAATTGAAGAAACACTTTTTCCCCACAATAACTGTTAATTCGTTACATGTTTAGTATGGGTTTTTATTAAATTGTATACCCCAATATTTTCGCACCTTTTCATATTTTTCGATAAACACCTTGATTACCTTTACGTAATTCTCTTCTTTTTGTTTCTGTATTTTTAGGCTTTTCTAATATGCTGCAGCCATTTACCATGGCATCTTTGTAAGTTGGTTGATGCTGATGTCAGTGACATTGACATGTTTTCAATATGTTAACATTGGGTGTCAGCTGAAACAGAATTATCTTCGTATCATGACTGCAATCTTGCCACCATAAATGGCAGCGAACATCATCATCATAATTGCTAACACGATATCGTCATCATCAATGTTGCTACTGATGCCAGAAAGGGGCTTTAACAACATACAGCAGGAAATTAATATATAAAAAATCTATATCCTGACATACAAAAGCAGCCAAAAGTGTAGGGATTTCCCCTTTGTACTGGGAATTATTTTCGGCTTAAATCAAAACTGTGCCATGGTACAGTTTCATTAGGTGCTAAATATTTTGGCCAAAAATATCAGTGAATATGTCTTAATACCTTTGCAACAAAATATTTTCATATCTTGTTTTATTTTTTAACACAGAAAGCCAAAGTGTACCCCCATTGCGATTTTATGTATGCAATCGATATTCAATTTAACGGTTGCTTAATCAACGTGATTGCATTTTGTGTTTTCCTTTGGCTATGGTTGGTTGTTGAGATGATTTACAAAAATAAGATGATTCATTGCGAACAACGAAAACTGAATTCACTTTTTAATGTTTATCAATGTCATAAGCGAAAGTGTTAAAAATAGTGCAATAAATATGGGATTTGGGCGAAAGGGATGTATGTTGGAACATACTGTCCTGCAGAATAATATACGGAATCTTTTCAAAGGTTATTTTAGGAATATTCATAAAACAAAACAAACTTTTATTAAAGTCGGGAACACAATCACTTTTTTTGGGGCCACCTAACCCTTCGATTAGTGAGTCATTCGTTGCCCTTATACGAGGTACAAGATCTGAAGATCTGCTTTTGTGATGTGAACTCCATTTTTTTTTTTTTAAATACATTTATTTATGATTTCTTGAAATTTAAAAAAACTCATTCGTTCTAGGAACCTTCTCACGTATCGGAGGGTTAATATATACATTAGGGTGTCAGCGAAAATTCAACTTTTGATTTTCGGTAAAGCCCGAACGCAATATTGTGTCAGTTGTTACTATTGGGCAAAATCGGACAAATTTAAACCGTGCCCCAAATAGGTCGAAGCTCAAATATATATTAGAGTGGGTCAATTTGTAAGAAGTTTAAAAAAAAGCACCAAGCGGTTATTAAAATCTTACTTAGAAAATTTGCCCAAGAAACCATGGACCTGAAATCAAATCGAGCCCCTGGATTTTAACGAGAAACTTTTCGTATTGGGGAGAAATCCACAACAAGGCCTACAACTGCCCGGAATCGGCACTAAATTGTAAACATGTATGACCGAGCGCCTGTCACTTTTTTTCCTCCTTACATTTTTCCCAAACATACCTACTTCCCATCTTCAACCCCAAAGGGGGTTCCCACACAAAATATTTTTTATACCATCACCCTTAGAGATGAGGGTATATATCATTTGATACGACCCAAAAGTGTAACACATAGAAGGAGACACTTTAGAGCCTAGGTTTCTTTGAACCAAATTCGATTCATAAGTCTGTCTGGCTGTCCGGCTGGTTTGCACGATAACAATGGAAAAACGCAACCAAATGTTTTGAAATTTTGCACGCGTTAATATTCCCCCAAAAATAATATCAATACACCCAACGGGATCGTATCCAAATTCAGTACTTAGTAAAACTATAACACGATAAAGTTTTGAAAAAAAAATTGGAAGCTTAGCCACGCCCCTTTTGGTACCTCCCATACAAATGTTCAGCTCAGCCCACTTTAGAGATGGAGTAATAATATCAATAAATCCAACGCGATCGTACCTAAATTCTTTATTTAGTAAAGCTATAGCAGGATACAGTTTTTGAGAAAAAAAAAACTCGAACTCTAGCCACGCCCCATCTGGTACCTCCCATACACATCTGGAAATCGATTAATATTATTAATAGACCGTGCCCAAATTCTGTATTTAGTAAAGTTAAAGTTGGATAAAGTTTTGGAGAAAAAAATCTGGAAGTCTTGACATGCCCCTGCTGGTACCTCCTATACAAATGTTCCGCTCCGGCCAATTTAGAGATGGAGTAATAATATCAATACTCTCGACACGATCGTGCCTAAATTCTGTATTTTCTTAACCTATAACAGGATAAAGTTTTGAAGAAAAAATTGGATGTCTAGCGACGCCCCTTATGGTGCCTCCCATACAAATGTACCTTTCCGCCCACTTTAGAGATGGAGTGATATATCAATACACCTAACGCGATCGTGCCCAAATTCTGTATTTAACAAAGTTATAACAGGATAAAGTTTTAGGGAAAAATATCTGAAAGTCTAGACACGCCCCTTCTGGTACCTCCCATACAAATGTACCACTCCGCCCACTTTAGAAATCGAGTAATAATATCAATATAATAGAAAATGTTTTGTTTTACTGAGCGTGAGGGTATATGTAAGACGGGTTGCTCGACTGAAACTATCTTACTGGTTTTTTGGTGTTTTCAGTTCTCCCATACATTGAGGATCCACTTTATTTTCGCGATATTATATTAAGTTAATTCTGTAATATTCGTCAACTATTTATGCAATAGTGAAGAATTGTCGAACTAGTGTTTATATATAAACTTAAATTTCCTTTACACCCCATGAATGACGTATGAGATAGCTTCCAACGTTGTTGTGAATTAACACGCTTTGTATTTTTAGATTTACGACTAACATAACACCACATACATGTTTATTGTCGAATGCGAACGCCATTTTTTGAGAAGCTTTTACTAGACATGCCGATTGCTCGACACTATACTGCGAACATGCTGTCGAGAACATGGTTGTCGCATGTTTTAACCATTATACCACGGCCGGACTCAAATTTTATATATACTGAATTTATTATAGTAACATTTACATTTAATTGATTACTTTTTACATTTACTGTTGAATTCAATATTTACAATCAGCAGTTATATTTAATTACTTAAATTGTGCCTGCAGTGTAAAGTCCACCATCTCACACAAGGATATACTAAACTCTCAATAATTTTTCAGTAGCGAAGTTATTTTGCCTGTTATAAAAGGCATTGAATATCTATAAATATTTTCCGTTGTACCTGGAATATTTCACATATGTATCAGTTTGTTTTACGCCTGTTTGGTTCTTATGCGGCAGGTTAATTTTTTGGGGGCCAGTCATTGTTGTGTTTACCCATGTCCTTAATACTCACATCTTTGTTACAGTCTATCCAGATCCATGACTATGTTAAGGCCGCACACCGTGTACTCAACAGCAATGAACACAATAGCGATTCCATTGAATTTAAAGGACAACGTCCCATACCTCATATATGGGCTGTAAAGGGAAATAAGTTGTTTTTTTATATTGCCATATGTTTGGTCTGTACTGGACAACGTAAAGGAAGCCTACGTATAAAAGTCCGGTAAACTGGCTTAAAAGTACTCTCACCGGTATCGCTTAAGAGCAACTGTTGCAAAATGTTGACAAGAATGAGATATATGTTTTTAAATTTGTTTTATTAGATGATGTGTATGTGATGTTTGTTTTATTGGGAATGATGACTCTAGTATTCTACTTAAAATGTGGGTATTTTCAATATACTACATAATAAGTACTTACATAGCCTTATTCAATAGCCATGTAGTTGCTATGTAAATTTCTCTAAAATCAAACTTTCACTGCCATGGAAAACAAACGATCAACTAACATTACATAAGCAAATGTTTAACAATATAGCAATTTTTGGTTGGGTATGAGTGAACCTCTATGGTTTACTTTCCTAATTGCCCCTATACTTTTGTATTTGTACAAATACAATTTAACATCATTGTCTTCCCAATCACATGTTTGAGTTTTGTCTTTTATCTATTCGCTATGCCCTCGCTGCACTCTCCTCAGTGGACCTTAAACTTAGTCCTTTATCCTTTATCAAATACGATTGATTTTATATTATTTGTTATGCTTTTACTCTAGTCGTGAGCATGCATGCGATAATTTTCAATAATATTGAGTAAATAGTATTTATGCATTTGGAAAATTAGATTCACACAACTTTATTCAAATCATGCTTTGTACATTGGATGAGAAAGAAAGAAAGAAACCGGTTATTTTGTATAATCGTTTAAAGTGAAATTAAAAACTGCTATATAATTGATAGGAAAACAAAGATTTGTAAGTGTTTGCCTGGAATTAGAATTTTTTTTCGAATTGGTGCAACTCTAACTAACTAATCTACCAGCAAAATTTTAAAGTTGTGGCGAGCGCAGCGATCGTATGTTTCCTCTAGGATCTCGTAGAATGTATCATTACTCCCATTGTCCTTATTTTCCGTCGGGGCATGTGTACAAGAAACATGGTTGTGAGTGGAACCAGAATCCCGCATAATGATATCCACAAGGCAACCTGGATATCTCTCGATAAAAATACAAATTACCAGATTGATCACGTAGTAATTGAGTTATGAACGTGTGTGTGATGCGTCGAGCAAAAATTGACTCTGATCACTATCTAGTTGCAGAAAGAATACGCACGCGTTTGAGTAGTGCTAAAAACGCTCGTAATTGTACACAAAGGAAGCTAGACATCACAAAGCTGCATACCACCGAGATAGCCAATGCCTACTCTAACCAACTCTCTTATTACTATAAACAAAACCCTCTAGTGCTGATGTTTCTGACACAGAGTTGCAGCATATTGCGAATTCTATGACCAATATCGCAAAAACAGTACTGGGTTATGAAACACTTGTGCAATAATGATTGCCCTGCATACAAGGCAGAACTGCAGCCATTGGCGACGCGTGCTGTGACGAAGCGTTGTAATGAGAATAGATGGGAGATGGAACTCCTGTTCAGGCGAAAAAGCGTCTGTGGTAGAAAAGAGAGAGCCTAGATATAGAAAATTGCAGGGATATAGGTGAAGCCCGAAAGTATTACAAAAAAGTAAAAACAGGAATGCAGCATAAATGACGAAATCACAATAAACATCCACGATTGTCCACCACCAAGGCAGTTCCACTACTTAAAAATAGTAATGCTACGGAAGCCGATGGACTGCCGGCAGAGCTTTTTAAAGCCGGCAGCACTGAGCTGGCAACATGCATGCACCAAAACACGATTTAGCTCAAGGAATGCATTCGCGATCATTGCGAATCTGATGGGGCCTCATCAGTGTGACTTTAGACCTGGAAAATCCACGAGCCAACAGATATTCTCACTACGACAAATCCGACCAAAGATATGCAGATCGTCACCTACCATTTGTTCATAGAGTATATGTTACACCTGCATTCGACAGACCAATGCGACAGAAATTGTTAAATGCTTTGGCTGCATTTGGTATCCCCGCGAAGCTGATTCGATTTTGCGGAATGACACTGACTGGCAAAAATCTGACTGAGCCATTTTCTACATAGTCTGTATGTCTCTGGGCGAACAAATCTTCGTTAAATGGACCAGGTGAAAGAACTGTTATCTATACTTGGTGTAACTAACAATCCACGAAGCGGAAAAGACCGAAGCGTTTGAAAGAAAAAAATGTGCATGCGTCAATTCAATGAAGAAATATTTCGCCTTGATGCGAATTGTGGCAATTCGGTCAATAACAGGATTGAATCGCGAAATAAGATGTCTATTAGACCATTTCGTTTTACCAATTTTTTCGAAAAGTCATTGGGATAATATATTTTCTAATTCTACTTAAAAAAACAAAAATTTTGGTATATAAAACATGAAAATTGATCAACGTTTAGGGGTCGCGCAAAATCGTTTAAGGATTTTGGCTGCAAAAAGGCTTGTTTCAAAAATACTGATTTACTTATGTGATTAAAAGTTTTGATACGCTTGACCGATTTTAATCAGATTAGACTTGTTTTAAAGGTAATAATATTTCGCACATTTTTTGTGAAGACATCAAAACATTTCAGATAGTAGTTTGAGTTTAAGAACCCTTCAAACCTAAAAATTTTAAAATTTTAATTCAAAATTTACCTACTTTTGCCCATTAAAATTTTTTTTTTTTAGTTTTGGGTCTATTTTTTGGATATCTTTAAATGCACAATTGACAAACACTTTCTAACGATACTTTTGATGTATGACAGGACCATTCAAATGACATATGTTCAGCAGCAGCAATAATAATCAATAGTGATAAAAATTAAACTAAAACTGTGTACTATGTATATTTTTAGTAAGGAAAACGATTTAGGTAATTAAAAAGAAGATACGATAACAAATTGGATACGATAACACCTTTTGTGTTCTTTTTGTATGTTTTATTGCGTTTTTAGATGACTTGTACTAATTAGTTTTGTGGTTATTATCCTTCGTCAAAGTGTTGTTCACAGTTTTAATAAACCCAATAGCAATCGTTGACAACGCTGATATTTTTCACAATTTCTTTAATCCGTTTAAAATTCTCATTCTTGGGCCAATTTGACGGGTGGATAGCAAGAAAACCGCTGTCTACTCCAATAATATCGAAGAATTTCATAGTATTTTCTGAAATCATTTTGTAACATTTCCTTTGCAATCTTGGTCACCAGGATGCTTTAATGCAGACGTAATTTTAATTAAAGTTCCTTTGGTATGCGTGGGGTCGAAAAGAAAAAAGCCGAACGCGATGTCACCTTTATACCATGAATGCCACACAAAAGTTTTGAGTGCAACATTTGCTATCATTTCATTTGATTTGCGGTATTTTTTTTAGATTTTATCAACAAAATGTCGTTTAATGGGGCTTGTGTTGCAAGGGGACACGTAAACCAGTTTTGAACGTAAATTTTGACCACAAAAATGTTGATCTGAATTAATCCATTTAGCTCATCACTAGCGAAATAGTAAAAATTTTAGCAACAATTAAAAATTCTATTCATTATATTATACGTCAAAAGTATCGTTAGGAAGTGTTTGTCAATTGTGCATTTAAAGATATACAAAAATTAGAGCCAAAACTAAAAAAAATAATTTTTTAATTGGCAAAAGTAGGTAAATTTTGAATTAAAGTTTTAAAATTTTTAGGTTTGAAGGGTTCTTTAACTCAAACTACTATTTGAAATGTTTTGATGTCTTCACAGAAAATGTGTGAAATATTATTACCTTTAAAACAAGTCTATTCTGAACAAAATCGGTCAAGCATATCACAACTTTTAAGCATATAAGTAAATCAGTATTTTTGAAACATGCCTTTTTGCAGCCAAAAACCTTAAACGATTTTGCGCGACCCCTAAACGTAGATCAATTTTCAAGTTTTATATACCAAAATTTTTGTTTTTTTAAGTAGAATTAGAAAATATATTATCCCAATGACTTTTCGAAAAAATTGGTAAAACGAAATGGTCTAATGTCTATGTTTTTTGTTTCCCCTTTTTAAGCTCCCATACAGCAACTCAAAAGTGACTTCTTCCTGTTCGCAGAATTCAGCGAGTTGTTAACAGATTTTATGAATTTTTTGTGCATGTTTTTCAAATGGGCATGAGTCGGTTCTGACGAAGCCCAAATTAAAATTTATCACAAATTAAATCTGTAACAAATTTCGACAGATTTGATGAACTTTTTTTATATTATTTTTCAAATGGCCAGGAAAGGGTTCTGAGGAAGCCCAAATATAAAATTTTTCAAAAATTAAAACTGTCCCAAATTTTCAAAAATTAAAATTGTCACAATATTTTTTTAATTTGTGACAAATTTTAAATTTTTTCTTTGTCAGATTCAGCTCCGGGCCGTTCAAAACACATTTAAAAAAATTCATCAAATTCTGTTAACAACTCGCAGAGTTATGCGAACAGGAAGAATTCACTTATGAGTCGCTGTATGGGAGCTTCGCTCCAAAAATTGAATTGCTCGTAAAAAACTTAAATCAGCTGATCTAGAAAAACTGGGAGATACGTATAATTTTATTTGAGCTATATTTTCAGAATCTGGTCAGTTTGATCATGGGTGAAAAATCGTGTCTTACAGTGTAATATGTCGCAGTATTTACGTCGCCACCATCTTCTGTCTTGTCCATCTCATGTCCTGGGTGGCGGCGATTTCAATAAGAGTATATCATTTGATACTAGAAAAAGTATAAGGCATTAATGGGGTTGTGTTAGACCGTAATTATCTTAAGACCAAGTTCCAAGAGCTTCTCAAACAGTGACGTTCGCATTCGGCGAAAACAAGTAGGTGCCGTTAGTTGTGAATCTAAAAATAAAAAGCGTGTTAATTCACAACAACGCAAGAAGCTATCCCATACCTCATTCATGGGGTGTAAAGGGAAATTAAGTTAAGTTTTTATATCGGCCGACCCATTCTTATAACTCCCATCCAAAATAGACGATTTGTGGTCTTATGAAAACAGTGATATAATGAGACTTTCCCCACCCGTTTTGAAACAGGTAAAAAATAAATATGTATTTTTCTAATGTACATTAGTTTTGTTTTTCACTGAAAGTATGCAAGCTTACCAAGCACATTGAGTAGTGGTATATAATGAGTTATTTTACCTATGTTACCAATAAAAGGAACACAGATTTCTTACCTTTGAGGAAAGATTGTGGGAATATGTTGTGGCTAACACAGAGTATCGTGTACAGCTCAGATCAGTAGAATATACACTACATCGACAATACTAATGTATTCTGTGAGTGTAAGATGAATACTGGTTTATCCGCAAACATTAACGAATAGGAGATATAATTATGTTAACCGGTTTCAAATGTGTATATCACAATCTTGCAACACAATGTAAGATCCTGTAATGATAGAAAGGATAATATTTATGTAACAGATTCATTGAATTTACTGGCAGTTGTTAAATATATTATGCACACAATGCTTGTAAGAATATACGCACATATAAATGCATTACACTAGAGACTAGTGCCCGTGACTAGACATAATGAGGAAGGTATGGAAAATAGTAGACAACTGTAAATGTTATTAATAGGTCAAGGAATTTTATGTACTAAAAATTTTTAAATATGCGTATATAACATGCACAATCCAGAAATATGCACTAAAAAACATAAAATATGCAATTCAAATTTTTTTTTCCAATTTTATTAAAAATAAAATTTGCTTGCATTTTGAAATCATTTTTATTCGCGTATATATACTTTAGGGTTAGTCACCTTTTTTTCGATGATTGCTCTAGCAATATGGTGTGAGCACAGAAAAATATGACGAACTTTGTTTTACTTTTTTGAAATGAAAACCTTCTTTGGTAACATCTTTTATTCATGCGAAGGAATTTTAAAAATATTTTTTTTTTAATTTAAAATAAAAGAATTCGCTTAAATAAAATGAAATTGGTAATAAACTTAAATTCAATAAACAAGTCACATGTATTGTAACCCCTTGCCGCCTTTACCATGTAGGCGCCGCATCGGTTAGAAAAAGAAGAACTTTATATTTGTCGAAATCTTTACCGAGCCAGGTTACTAGTTGTTGATTGGTTTTAACTTGGAGCTAAGATTTTTTTGTCGTGCATATCGTCTTTTCAAATAGGATTCTCACAATTAAATTTGCTTCCAATATCACCTGGATATCGGTGTAACTTAGAAGAATGCCAAAAGATGTCCCACAAAAAGTTAGAGGTGTTTTACTTTTTTAAGTGGCTGTTAATCAAATAGTACAATTATGCAACAAAAACATGCATTTATTGTGAAATTTGCTAAAATATGCCCATAAATATGCAAAAAACTTATTTGTCGTAAAATATGAAAAAACCATTGAATTCCATTTTAAAGGAAATTTCATGATTCGTAAAGAAAACTCAGCCATTTCTATTTTAGGATATCCAGAAAAAATATGCATTTGCGTTAGATTCCTTGCCCTGGTTATTAACATAAAATATGTAAATATGTATTATATCATATGATATATTAATCTAGAAAAATTTTGAGTAAGTACGCGCAAGGCATTGTTGCCTAGGGAAGGCGTCGATGTAGTACAATTAAAATAAAGAAACAATATAAAACAAAAACAAACCTTTCGGACTTTTTTAACTTTTGTCCTTTTTGTGTACAGCTATAAATATTTTTAGCACTCGCGACAACATATATTCGCCTCTGGACTCGATATTTCATAAACTTTTGCCAAATTTATGAAAACAAAACTATTTAGTTATGATATTATACTATTTTTACACAAGTCAGTACAACTGACTCCAATTCTCTTACTAGATTTATTTATGGATGACTCATGTATTCTACTAGAATATACTTGCATAGTAAAGTTCTCCTAGGTAATGACACATGCGGATCTATCTATTCTGGGAGTCTTCGAGAGAAAAATATTCCGCAAAATGTTTGGACCCATCATCGTGAACGGCGAGTATCGTCGTCGAATGAATCATAAGCTGTATGAGCTGTACAACGAATGCGATGGCTTGGACACGTTGTACGAATGGACGAAAACGCTCCGGCTCGAAAAGTCTTCGGCAATAAACTCGATAGGCGGCGCAGGAGGGGGCGACCAAAACTCCGATAAATGGCCCAGGTAAAAGAGCTTTTAACTAAACTTGGTGTGACGAACTATCTACGGAGCGCAAAAGACCAATGCGCTTGGAATGCTTTTCTACGTGCTGCTACTGATAGATAAATTTCTGTTCTTGCTTTCATTAAATAAGAAGAGAAGTAAAGTTCTCTTCATGATTCATCTAACTTTCTTATTACACCACTCTCTGTTATTGAAATTTAATTGTGTCTGCCTGCCTTCATTCGAATCTTGAAATGCCTTATGTCTGCACATGAGCGTCCAATAGATGTTACTGTTGAAACTATTGGCACGTTGTTGTTGCCACATCATTAGGTAATTGTTTCTCTGCCATTACACACACTCACACGATTGTCTAAACTTACCATTAAGATTTCCTTCCTAGAGGATTGTGTGGTGCTGCTCTCAACACATTATGGTATGGTTGTGTAGCATCTTATTCGAGTGCAGAAGAGAAGCTGTTTAAAACAATTTTAACATCAATAATTTTCCCAAGTGCATTTCAAATTCAGATCCAGATCACAGTTGGTGTCTTTGTGTCTCGAAGGTCTGCAGTTTAATTGGCACACAGTTTGGTTTAGTTTTCAGCTATATTAACGAGTTATTTGCTGGGTTCAAATCTGTTTTGCACGAATTTCTCTTTAAAGAGTTAAACTAAGGATATTTACGTAAAGTTAAGATATTCACGGCAAGTAGCTAAGACATTTATAGAACCAAACTTTTGGATTATTTCAGTAGTCGAGATTTTCTCATGTCCCTCACCATGGACTCAAATTTGCTGTAGATATAGATATATGTTCGGTATGGAATGTAAAAATCTATGCTTATTGTTACTATATAGTTGAATGTTTTAGTCACACATCAAAAGTAGGAAATGATTTCTTGACTGTATTTTTTTAATTGTCTTACATTTGTTTGTAGACTTGCTAGATACAATTTAAATGAGTAACATTTAATCCTAATCGGTGATATCAGCAAAAAGTGGTGAGATTGAAGTTAAACAACCGGTTACCGTAATCTACTGACATAAAATGTCAACGTACCCATGCATCAATTTAAATCCCAGAAATATATTAATATGTTAATACATCTTTAAAATCTAACATTCTCTCAAATTACCATTGCATTCAAACATACATAATTATTCTTCCTATTTCCGCTTTATGGTTTCCATTCAAAGTTAAAAGATTAATTTCCACTTAAATGTAAATTCAAATTAACTTATTATTGAGTCAATTTAACAATATTATCTTAAACTTCAGACATGCACTGCATTAACGACCGCACTGCCATCAGCAAAACTAAAACTGAACCAAATTTGCAATTCGTGCTTAAAATCACAAAGAAGTGGGAGGGAAATGTAAACCCTAAGCGAATTGCACAGCTTCGTTACGGTAGGGAGAGTAAGGTAAGAGGGGCTATGACAAACATTTTGACCATAGATTTATTCAAAACACGTTCATCTCACTTAAGCCTACGTGAGAACCACAATCAAAGTAAAGTTCCTGTCATAAAATGACAAATGCGTTGCATTTTAGAGCCAAAAAATATGTTTAAACTTTTGTAGTTTTTCTTCTGTTTTTTTTTGGCGACAAGAGGAAACTGATGTTAATTTTTTTTTAACATAATAAAATATAAAACGTTTCTAAAACTAAAGTCGTGAAGACTGGTAGATATAACGATGTTGCAAAAAACATCATCAAAAAACCACAAAGAAAAATTATTCATATTCATGAAAATTTGTTGTTTAATTTTTTTTTGTATCCATCCTGGCAAGAAAAAAATAAAGTGATAAAAATTATAAAAAAAAACATACACGCAAATTTAGTGACACGTTTTGAGCATATTTACTTGTGAATACCCAGATTTTTGTCTGCATTTAAGGTTCATATTCATTCATAGTGTACACAGCGTGGCATGAGACACTTGTACAAATTCATAAGTGCCAGCAATGAGGGCACGTACGTCTAAAACTGACATTTATTATGTGTACTTTTTTTTGGTGTCACTAATGTCTGTAGTGGTGTCACTTAAGTCACCCTATACTGACTGTCTTTTTTGGCGATATTAAATGGTATGAATTGGTCTTGCATGACAGTATGCCTATGCGAAATTAATATTGTAATACATAGTACTTTTTTTAGATGTAAACTCGTCATTTGTCGTTTATTTAATTTAGTTTGTCAGCAACGAGCTATATCGCCTATTTGTTACAAGACGGTATTAATGATGTCGAATTGTCCCTTATACCCTACTTTAGTTTGTGTAAGGAATTCATTTTAAAATCTTTAACACACTCCGCTGGTGCCGGCCATAGCATGATGATTAGAATACACGACCATCATGCCGGAGATCCCGAGTTCGAATCCCGGCACCAGTCCTCTACATTTTTCTTTCATTGTCGGCTCCCTCGATTTTGTCGACAGTAACTTCGCAGTATAGTGTCGACTCAATCGGCATGTCTAGTTTCTCAAACAGTGACGTTCGCATTCGTCGATAAACAAGTAGGTGCGTTATTTGCAAAATCGCGAGAAGATATCCCATACCTCTATTCGATTTCCTTTATTCTTTGCAAGTTGAGAGTCAATTAAAAACTTTGAACGTATTTATATCAGAATCGATTTTTTTAGTTATGCCCGATCTTGAGCCAAATGAGTGATATGTGTGTTGTGTTAGCAATTTAAGCAGTGGCAGTAGCAATTTTGATGCAAATCACTATATTATTTTGCTTACTTTGGACAGCATTTGTTTAAGAAAATTTAGTTTTCTTGCAAGACCCATGTATGTATGTTAACACGTACATACACTAGAGTCTTACTGCCCTATATGTATGAAATATCACAATAGATACGAGAAGATTTTCTGGTTTAAATGATCACCAATATAATTTATGTACTGTTCCAGTTTACTGATGTGATACATATTACAGTCTAGTATACAAAATTAATTTGACTAAAATACTTTACTAAAATAAAGAATTAAAGTATAAAATATAAGATTCATTAGCCATACCCTTGAATATGCTGCCGGTAGAAATTTAATATTTCCCGTATGTACGACGTTAAAGCCATTCACTGTAGCATTAGATTGTAACGTCAATCCAAAATTTCTTCAGGCTTCGCCATGGAATGGTCAGATAAAGGGAACCGTATCGTTTCTTATGATCTTTTTACGTGCGAGAAAACTGAAGATATCAAAGACCTCCACCGATCGGAGCACTCACAATTCAAACGACGCAAGTTCATCGATCAATTCAAAAATTCAGCAAAATCCGCCCGAAACCAAAAAATCTTGACCCGTGAGATAAAAAAAAATGAATGAGTCATATTTTAAAAAAGATTTGTGACTTGGTGCATTCCGATAACGTACAAGACATTTGTTGACTGCAGCGTTAAAATCAGTAAGAAAGTTTCAGTAGGAAAAACCCACTTACATATATCCTCACCCTCAGTAAAACATAAAATTTTCTTTTTTTATATATTAAATTTACGTTAAAGTGTATCAAATGATACATCAAATTCGGCTTACGATCAGAAAAGTGTTTTTTTATTTTATTGTTTAAATAATTTTTGGTCAAATTCAGTGTGTCACTCACTAGGATGACGCGTTTCGAACTCCATGACGAGTTCATCTTCAGACCCCTTTGTGACAAACTGATACACAATGGTACATCATCAGCTGTATATATATCTACAATTATGTCACACATGTACATGCGAAGTAGACATCAGCCGAAAATGTCCAGCACCAGTGATGTATTTTCAGCCGAAAATTTTCTAGTATATTGATATTATTACTCGATTTCGTAAGTGGCAGGAGTGGTATATTTTTATGGGAGGTACCAGAATGGAAGTGACTAGACTTACAGATTTTTTTTATCCAAAACTTTATCCTGATTTAACTTTATGAAATACAGATTTTGGGCACGATCACGTTGGGTATATTGATATTTTTGCTGAAAACTTTATTCTGTTATAGCTTCACAAAATATAGAATTTGGGCACGATCACGTTGGGTATATTGATATTTTTGCTGAAAACTTTATTCTGTTATAGCTTCACAAAATATAGAATTTGGGCACGATCACGTTGGGTATATTGATATTTTTGCTGAAAACTTTATTCTGTTATAGCTTCACAAAATATAGAATTTGGGCACGATCACGTTGGGTATATTGATATTTTTGCTGAAAACTTTATTCTGTTATAGCTTCACAAAATATAGAATTTGGGCACGATCGTGTCGAGTGTTTTGATATTATTACACGATTTCTAAAGTGGGCAGAGTGGTACATTTATATGGAAGGTACCAGAAGGGACGTTTGGTTTGGATAAAATAAACCTTGGAGCTGGCCTTTCCAAGCTATCGCATGAACTCCGAAGAGTATACACACCGGATAGACAGACTGATAAATTTATTGCACTTCTTGAAGCTAAACCAGGAGATAAATGTAATTTTTCAGCAAGATATTGGTTCAACTCACTAAAGTAGGGAAACAAATGGTTGGGTTCGGTCAGAAAACGTTAAAGTCTTAAAGTGGCCAGCGTGTTTACATGGCATGAATCCTATTGAAAATGTATGGGGCATACTTGTTCATAAAAAGTACTCCAATAACAGGCAATACAAAAGCGTTGCAGAGCTAAAATCGGCAGTGGCCATGTAGACACACAGATTGTTAGAGAACAGGAAAAATATAACAAGGAAAATGATAGGGTGTACGACCGGCCGTGGCATAGTGGTTATAACACTCGACTACCATGCGGGAGATCGCAGGTTCAAACATGGCTCCAGTCATCTTAAAAAAAATGTTCTTTCATTGTCGGCTCCCCTCGAATGTTGTTGACAGCAACTTCGCAGTATTAAGTGTCGAGTCAATCGGCGTGTCTAGTAAGAGTAGGTGCCGTTAGTTGTGAATCTAAAAATAGAAAACGCGTTAATTCACTACAACGCGAGAAGCTATTCCATACCTCATTCATGGGGTGCAAAGGGAAATTAAGTTTTTTTTTCAAGTACGACGGTCAATTAAAGAAGCTTCTGAACATATCCCATGGGTTGGAAGAAGTCATTATCCAGCTTTAGTTATGGTATGGTGTGGGACTCTTACGATGGGGTGCCTCATTTTCCCTCATGGTTGGCCAGAGGGTCTAAAGGCGTTAGTGGATGCAAACATTTTGTTTGTATAAAATATATATCAATAAATAAATATCAAAAGTTTAACCCAAAAACATTCATTAGTTTTAATTTTATAGCAAATATTTATGTAACAACACTTATGTCCCTGCTAAGTACATTAGAGTGGGTAAATTTTTTTCTCGACCAAGCGGTTATTCGATTCGTAATCTACTATTAATTCCAAGAAAATTTGCCCAAGAAACTATGGGTCTCAACTAGAGTGTTCAAATACCTCCTTTTTTTAGAAACCCGGTTTCCGAGTTATTCGAAAAATTGATTTTTTAGAAAAATCGGATTTCGAATACAGCATTTGAAAGAAAACCGGTTTAACCGGGTTTTTCTAAAAAGTTAAAAATATTTATAAAAAAAATAATTTGGTTTAAAAAAATGCATTTGTTTAGTATGTACTATCAATACACCCAATGCGATCGTGTCCAAATCCTACATTTAGTAAAACTATAGGTACGCCCCATCTGGTACCTCCCATACCCATCAGGTACCACCCACTGTAGAAATCGAAATTTTAGTAGGGCTCAAACAGGATACAATTTTAAAGAACCAATTTGGAAGCCTAGCCACGTACCTGCTGGTATCTCCCATACAAATGCACCATTCTGCCGCTTCAGAGATGGATGGAGAGAATACACCCAACGTGATCGTGTCCAAATTCTGTATTTAGTAAAGCTAAATCAGGATAAAGTTTTTAAGTCTAGCCACGCCCCATCTGAGACCTCCCATACAAATGTACTTTTCCGCCCACTAGAGATGGAGTAGTAATACCAATACTCCCAACGTAATCGTGCCCAAATTCTGTATTGCCGTTTAGGGGAAATTGCAGGATAAAGTCTTTTAAAAAGCTCGTTAGCAAATTTCATCGTTTCCGCATTTTTAGACTACTTTACACAGGATTAGCTTGTAGGATATTTTTCGGTCCTAATACATATAATTAGGGTATTCAATGTTTGTAAACGAGAATGTTTTTAGAAGCTTTTTAAGGTTTTAAAATTTAGTTTTAAATTAATTTAGAAAAAACTTTTTACATTTTATAAACAAGAATGTTTTTAGAAGCTTTGTAAAATTATAAAATTCAATTTCAAATTAATTTAGATAAATCCTTTTACATTTTATAACCAAAATGTTTTTAAAATTTAATTTCAAATTAATTTAGAAAAAACTTTTAACGTTTTATAAACGAGAAAATTTTAAAATTAAACTTCAAATTAATTTAGAAAAATCTTATTACATTTTATAAACAAGAATGCTTTTAAAAGCTTTGTAAAATTTTAAAATTCAATTTCAAACTAATTTAAAAAAAAACCGAGTACCCGAAGGAAAAAACTCGGTTAAACCGGTTATTCGAAAATGGCATTTTCGCAAAAACCGGCATACGGTTTTGAATAAAAAAAACCGGTTTAGAGTTTTTCGGTTTCGGTTTTGAACACCTTAGTCTCAACTGAAAAATTGAGGTGGTAGCAATTTGCTCCTGTCGCTCTAACAGCCCTAAAGATGCCCATAGAGGAGTCAAATGTAAGACCGTCCTCCAACATTTTTGCAACCCGAGCAGTTTCTTAAATTATATCTACCCTCTATCTCCAACCCTTAAGGAGGTCTCCATACAATTTTTTGTTTTAATTTGTAAATTTTAACTTGTAAATCAAAAACTCTATAAGCGATAATAGAAAAAAGATCTCAAACCGAACAATGAAAAACATATTCATATTTCTGCACCGATCGACAATAACAACAAGAGCATACATACACGGGAGGTACACTGGATTGACATTTGTTGCCAAAAACAATTCTATGCAATTTTGTCCGATGGACAAAGCGTAGACAAGAGCTTGTGTAGATTATGTTGACGTGCGGTCTTCGTTGATACCATTTTCGCACCGGTGTGTGTGAGCTTCACATTGATTTCTTGAAGCTTTTAACACTTAAGGTTGTGATAATGAGTGGAGAAGTCACAGCAAACAGGTACTGATGAAGATGGTTTGGCAACCATCGAAATAGCTATCTACCCTGCCAGCTGTCAACATAATCCATTTCACACAACTCCTGTAAATCATAAACTCTATAAGCGATAATAGAAAATAGATCTTAAACCGAACAATGAAAAACATATTTAATTTTATTTTATAAAATCTGCGCCTGCCTCTCCTATGGTGCCACATGGATTTCTATCTACCGCTCTAACTGCCCTAAAGATGCCCATAGGGGAGTCAAATGTATGACTGACCTCCATTATTTTTGCAAGCCCAGCAGTTTCTCAGATCATATCTACCCTCTACCTTCAACCCTTTTTTGTAATTTTTAAATATTTGTATATGATATTTACTCCTGACGCTCCCATGGTGCCTCCTAGTTGGGTAAAATGTATGACCGACGCCCACTAGTATTTCCCTTTAAACATTATTCCCGAACATAGCTACCCCCTATCTTCACTTCCTTGTTTCTTAAATTTCTTACACCAGTTTCTTTAAGAAATTATTGGAAAATATACAATTTGAGAAAATTTCTTACTTTCCATAGGAGGTAGCAGCCCTACAAATAATACGTCTACTTCATACACACGTGTAAATTATAGTCCATAATAAACGAGGACTACTCCAAAAATAACCCAAATGCTTGGAAAAACCTAACCCATTTAACATTACGATGTCCTAGGGCTAGACCATATAACCCTGCTCTGCATTACATCAGAGTAATCTCAAAACTACTCCACATCATTACTCGTTTCAGAAAAGCCAGTACAAAAAAACAAACAAAGGCAGGTACCAAAAGAGGTGTGTCAAATGTTTCAGTTTTCTGAGGTTTTGCGTACTTAAACTAGATAATTAAACTGACCACATTTAAATATCCGGTTGTGCGCTTTAAATTTGTGGGAGAAATAATAATCAAAAATAAGTATCGGAAGGAGCCGGCCGATATAGTCCAAATAAATTTCAGAGGGAAGTTTGCACAAGCGTACATCTTACCCAAAATATAACTGAATTCAATGGGCTAACATAATGATATATTAGTAAAACTTTGTGGCCAATTCGGCCATTTGTATGGGAGCTACCAAAAGGGGTGTGACAGAGGGTTTGTCTGTTATTATAAGGTAATTTAACTGACCATATTTTATTATTCCCCAGGTGCCCGTTTGGCAGTTATGGGAGAAATATTAATTTTCCACAAATAGGTCATTTTGGATGAGAGGTACCAGAAGGGAACAACCGACATAGTTTATATGTATACCTGAGTCACATTTTCATAATCGTACACCTTACGCAACATTTTACTAAATTCACTATAATTATAAAAAAAGGTATGTATGAAAAACTATGGGGGTCAATTAGGTCATTTATATGGAAGGTACCAGAAGGAGTGTGGTGGAAAGGTTTCGGTTTTCTTAGGATTTTTCTACTATTACAAGGTAATTAAACTATCCAAATTCCAATATCCTCCAGTTTTACGTTTTGAAGTTATTGGAGAAATATTAATTATACAAAAATATGTCTGGGTGATACCAGTAGGGGTGGGACAATTCTGTTCATTTACAATCCCGTTACTTCCTTTTGAGAAATATTACTTACTTACTTACTTAGCTGGTACTTCTTTGCAATCCCAGTGGATTATATACCGCACGTAGAAAAATATTATAAGCGCCTCGATCTTCTGCGCTTCTTCTCCAGTAAGTTACACCAAGTTCTGTAAGGTTCTCAGTAACCTGGTCTTTCCAACGGAGTTTTGGTCTCCCTCTTCTGCGCCGTCCATCGAGTTCATTGTCGAAGACTTTTCGAGCTGGAACATTTTCGTCCATGGGTACAACATGACCTAGCCAACGCAACCGTTGCACCTTAATGCGTCTGACAACGTCAATGTCAGTGTACAGCTCATGATTCATACGACGCCGATTCTCTCCTTTAACGATGATGGGCCCATGTATTTTACGGAGTATTTGTCTCTCGAATACTGCCAGAACCAATTCATCCGCTTGTGTCATAACCCAGGATTCTGAACCATACATTAAGACAGGTAGAACCAGTATCTGGTATAGCTGGAGTTTTGTTCGTCGAGAGAGGGCTCTGTCATTGAATCGCTTGCTTAGTCCGTAGTAGCATTTATTTGCAAGCTGGATTTTTCCTCGGATTTCTAGGCTGACGTTATTTGCTTTGTTGATGGCGGAGCCTAGGTAGACAAAATTATCTACCACCTCGAAATTATAGTTGTCAACGTTTACGCAGTTTCCCAAACGAATGGATTCTTTGTTCGTTGAAACTAATACCTGAGAAATATTAATACTGGTAAATTTTCATACTGGTCAGTTAAGGTTTACTCACCAGCGATCCAGGCAGCCAGCCGGACATACGAACATAGCTCAATCGTCTTAAAAAGTCCTTAAACGAATTTGGTCTTAAGATCGTCGGGGTCTAACACGACTCCTTTTATGCGTTACACTTTTTTTCGTATCAAATTATATATATCAGAATTGGGCAAGATGGCGTAGGATGTATAACTAATATTATTCGAGTTATAAAGTGGGCGGTACCAAATGGGTATGGGAATTACCAAATAGAGCGTGGCTAGACTTCGACTTTTTTTTTCCACTTAGGGTCTAAATGATTCCTTCTATGTGTGAAATTAGAAACTATACAATTCGAATGTAATAGCAAATAAATATTACAACGGTTTTATATGTGTAAATTTGATGGTATTAAACCACATATGGCGGAGTAATAGTAAAATTACTCGAGCATAGCAAATATGTGTTAATATAGTATTAAGAAAATTTATCTAGACTCATCTTTTGCAATCTTTACTAAAGATATTATTAATATTATTATGAATGATTCATGCACCATTTTCTTTTAACTTCATGCTTTTAATTTAAACTCCAGTGGTTTTGCTTTTACTTCCACTGTGCACAGTTCCACACCAACTATTTGCATTTACGTATTTCGTTCGTGCGTTCACACTCGTGCCCATATCTGTACACTTTGATATACTCCAGAAATTAGTGTGTTACGAGTATTTCTGGTTTAATGCAGTTCCTTTTTGTTACATGACTTTCGTATTTCTCTTGAAGTGGGCGCCTCTACAATAACACGAACCTCCCCAGTTTGCAGTACACAAATGTAAAGTATGTTATCATTGCGAGTATGACTAGGCAACTAGGGAAATGCTTACCATTGTGGCTTATTTGGAAATCTCAACACGTTTTCGGAAAATGTGAATATTTCGTTAAATGTTTTGTAAACGTTTCCGACCAACTTCATAATTAGTTGTGTTGCCCACTAAAAATAAAGTTGTTTCTGTGTAATGTTTTTTTTCACACAAGCGGATGCTGTGAGACTGAATAGAATGAAAAACGTATGTAAAGTAAATTAATAACGGCCGCCTAAGTTTGTTGCTACTGTCTGTCGCTTGGCCTAAACCGAGATAATAAAACTTTATAATCGTTTAGATTGTTCGTATTTTTTTCGCATCATTATTACCGTTTATTTTCATTGGGGAGGTTTTTTTTTCTTGGCAAACAACGCATAATGACCATTTAGTATCTGTTGCCAGTTAGATTTTATTTTTTAGCGGTTATGACGGCGGGTTCTTAGTACGTAAATGTTGACCAGAATAATTTTTGTTTAAATTTTTTGGCAAGATTTTTTTCAGTACTGGTACAACAAATTAAAAACGTTGCTGGCATAATTCGAGCAGTAGATGGGGAAAGGCATTTGCAACACATACTAATGCGAACTAGTTGGAAAGCTTAATTATTTTTGGTCCGGGATTATATGGAAATTTTAATAATTATTTTTGTTATTTTATCTGTATGTTTGTTGAATGACAATGTTTCGGTGTTTAGAAAGATATTTAGTTTTACATTATTACATTAAAGAGTTTAGTATAGTTTATAGTACTGGAAAATTACAGAATTTTTCGACGTTATGCAGAATTAAGTAAATAATGTTATTTTGACATAAACATAGAATTTTTGTTTGAGACTGGTATACATTTTTTTGGTTACAATGAACTCTGTGAAATTTTATAAAATACTAGTGGGCCCGGCAATGCTTTGCTATTGCATATTAACTTGTAATATATTTCACATTTAGGTCTACAAAGAAACGGTACTTAAGCTCGACAATATGTTGAATTATGTAACAAATGTAAAGTAACTCCTTAACATAAAAGTTAGCCAATTTAGTTTTGTTGTTGTAAATGCTAATAAAATGTTCATCAGCAAAGTCATATCTACAGTGCCGACATGTAGATTAAGTTTTTTTCTGTATGTAGAGCGAAACACCACTTCTTCCACAAATCGGAAACAGACATTCCTCTAAAGATCAAAATTATTTATTTTTCCCGCAATAGCGGGAACCATCTGTATACTAACTATCTCTTTGGTCATAAAAAAAAACATTTGTGTTATGCTTTGTCCTATTGATCGCAAATGAAAATTCCGTTTGAAGCTTCATGCCTTTAGCCATAAAAACTTATTTTGTCATGTCTTTTTCTCACACGGATCAAGAATACTCCGGAATGCCATTTTTGTATTGAACTCGTATTACAATTTTTTTTAGATAATTCGGTCATCAACATTTGGCTTAACAAAGTGATGGTCTCACGCGCTGTATGGCATGTTACACCGTCGTGTTGGAACCATTTCTCCTTCAAATAATGTGCAATGACATGATAAATAAAAAAAAATCAATTGATCGTCCACTGGCTCTAGTTCTTTTACAAGTTGGATTTTATATGAATGTAGGCCAAGATCTTTCCTCAGTTCGTTCGATAAATTCTAGTACCCTGTCACACTAACGCCTACAGCGTCGATGGCTTCTATTAGCTGCTCAGATGGATCATTATATGCACCCTCAACTTCACAAAGGGCTCCATAAGTTTGGCGAACAGAACGCGCATTTTGAAAACAAATTTGCAAGATTTGTAAACGTTGTTCTTGTGTAGTCTTTACATGGTGATTTTCCAAAGTATACTGAAAAGAAGTCTATTACATTTCATACGTATGACAGCTAGATTTACACTTATACCTACCAGGAGTTCTATGTGTCAAAAAATACCCCATACATAGGTTATTTACAAATGGTTGCTAATGTGACCCTGACATACCATAAAAATTTAAATTGTGCCCCAATCAAACAGAAGGTGTTTTCCAGTATAACTACAATAAATATTGCTTAATTTTTCTATCTATAGGATTTATTGCCGATTCGCTTCAGACCTATATTTTACCTACCATTCCGATGTTTAGAGACCAAGACGAAGAGAATGGTATACTTTTGCCATTGTTTGGACTCCCGCCCACTATTCTGAAAAATGATTTTTAAAAATTTAATTTCTGTATGCCAACTCTCAGTGGCCATTACTTTTTAACCAATACATAGATTTGCTTCTGTAAAACCTCATTTAGTTTGTTGGGAAGTCAGTTTTACGCTGAAGGTCTCAAAAAATATATATCCGAAATTTTCGGTTTGTCGTCATTTAAAAATGTCTATCTGAAATCATCATGCTTCCCAGCGCGAGCTAGGAATTGATTTGAGACACAAAATTTATTGGTGACATTTTTTAACAATTCATGGTAGATTCCGATTTTGGTTACGATTTTTGCGAATTAAAAAAATTGGCCCACCTTCTGTTCATATCTCTAGGCGAACTGCAATATACTGTGGAATTTTGACAGTTATAACTGTTTATTTTAAAAAAACTGTGGCACTGCCCTCTAACACCCTTACTGTAATTCATACTGCAACATCAACATATGTAACAAATCACATCTTCATACCTCTGATAGTTTATGAGATATAGCCTTTTTTATTTGCAAGTTGTATGGGCGGTGTCACGCTCCTTTATCCAATCACAACTAAGTAAAGCCAGAGTCGAACAGTAGGTCATCAGTACCACAGTACCGTCAGAGCCATTTTTGAAAAAGGGGCGTGACACCGCCTTCTTTTGCTCTGGCAGTAATTAATACTGCTCCAACAACATATATACCAAATCTCACCTTCATACTTCTGATAGTTCATAAGATATAGCTTCTTTAATTTTTAAGTTGTATTGGCGGGGTCACGCCCCTTCATCCAATCACAACCAAATATAGCCATGGACTATCAACAGGTCAACAGTACTACCAATTTCGTATCAATCGGTCTATTAGAAAAGCTGTTAGAGCGATTTTTGAAAAAGGGGCATGGCACCGCCTTTTTCCTCCTTGGCAGTAATTAATACTGCTCCAACAACATATATACCAAATCTCATCTTCATACCTCTGATAGTTCATGAAATATAGTCTTTTTAATTTTCAAGTTGTATGGGCGGTGCCACGCCCCTTTATCCAATCTCAACCAAATATAGCCTGAGACTATTTACAGGTCAACAGTACCTCATGGTAAAATTTTTGTATCAATCGATCCATTAGAAAAGCCGTTAGAGCGATTTTTGAAAAGGGGGCGTGGCACCGCCCACTTCCATCCTTGCTGTAATTAGTACTGCTCAAACAACATATATACCAAATCTCTACTTCATACCTCTGATAGTTCATGAAATATAGCCTTTTTAATTTTCAAGTTGTATGGGCGGTGCCACGCCCCTCTATCCAATTACAACCAAATGTAGTCATGAACTATCTACAGGTCAACAGTACCTCTTGGTAAAATTTTTGTATCAATCGGTCTATTAGAAAGGCCGTCAGAGCGATATTTAAAAAAAAGGGGCGTGGCGCCGCCAACTTTTTGAAAAAATAAAACCTTTTAAACCATCCGGAAGCTATAGCGAACAAAACAAATCGGTCCAGCCGTTTTTGAGTTTTAGCGAGACAACTGCATAGCAATTCATTTTTATATATATAAGATATAAAAAAACACGCCTATATTTAAACTTTAAATATATTGAAGTTCCTTTGTAATGATTATTTGGAAAATTATTTTCCCGTGTAGGTGAGATATTATCGGTGAGAAGACTTAGGGGATAGTGTAAGTGTAGGTGTAAATTAATAAAACTGATTGGAAACTCTGTACTAATTAATTTCCTACGGTCATAACTAAAAGCAATTCTTCCAAAATGGCAGTTGTCGCGTCGCGTATACGTGATATATTCAATTACATGTTACGTATACGCGTTAGTGAACAATGGCCTATAAACAATTTAGCATTTTCGAGCCTAATAAATGACTTTTCTATTCAAACTAAATAATAAAGTAACACTTCTCTTTCTGTAGGTTGTTTTACAAATACAAGGGGTAACTCCCAGGATTAAATGTTTCCTTTCGCATGACACTACTAATGGCATGTGACAATCCGCTACTTTCATTGTTAGATAAATTGATATATCTATTACTGCTACTAATTCCTGTAGAACATAACTGATATTAGCTCGTATGTTCCGGTACTATATCTAGATGAGATTCTGCTCATGCTCCTAATAAAACACCATCATTCTATGTGTTGATAACATAAAATGACACAAACACACACACACACAGGCACACTTACATAATGTCCCTTATGCGACATGTTAATGTCGATGCTTATCCCCTTATGTTTACTTAAGTAAAAACATTTGTTTATCCAAATAGATAGACAACTACTTGAATTCAAAATCCGAAACGAATTGCGAATTTCACTTACACAAACACATTGAAATGTTTGAAAACACCAAGCAAAGTAGAGGGGTAGAAAAAGTAAAAAAAAAACAGACACCCTGTGCAAAATTAGACAGACACAAATCATGTGAATCGAATTCGAAAGGGGTGTAGATGGGTGAGTGTTCACAAATGTATGCAAATAAATGACTGTCAATATCGAAATTGAAATTGTATCAAATGGAACGAGATGAAATAACAACAACCAGAATAAAAAAAAAACAATATATAGAAAATGGTTAGCGTAAAATCTGTAGACAGTTGGAGGTCCAATTGTAATGTTCTACGTTGGGTTTTGAAAGCACGTCAAGAAAGTACAAGATATAAGGTAGAGGACTGAATGGGGTGGAACTAAAAATCAAAACGGAGACCATGACCCTAGGCATTGTCCTGGATCAGAAATTAAATTGGTCAAGTAATATTGGTGAAAGGTAAAAGAGGGTTTATGCGTGCTGGAAATCTATAGGTAAAAGTTGGGCACTCAGCCTGAATGTCACAATGTAAATGTTTACCACGGAACCACGTATGGATGTCTGGTATGGTGGGAGGGCTTAGATAAGAGTAATTTGTTAAGGATGTTCGGCAAAGTCCAAAGAGTGGCAGTTATAAGGATTATTGGGACTAGAAGGAGCCCTCCGAAAGTTCCTTTAGATGTGTTCCTGGGTCTTTCATCCCAGGACTTTTGCGTCAAGGCTATATAAGACTGAGGGAAACTGGTGACTGGGACCTAACATATATGGTCATGCGAAGCTTTCCTATTTGGGCGATGGTGTTTCTTTTGATCTGCCACCTAGTACTGATTTCTATTATACCCTGACCCTATGAGTAGTTATAACCTCACCCTACGGGTAGGAGGGTATATATCATTTGATATACTCAAAAGTGTAACACATAGAAGGAATCACATTAGTTTCTTTGAACCAAATTCGATGCGATCTTTCGAATTACGAAACCAAATGATTTGAAACTTTGCATAAGTTAATAAACTACCAACGGTATTGAAAATGGCTTATATGGCCACGTCCATTCTGCTACCTCACATACAAATGTACCATTCCACCCACTTTAGAAATCGAGTAATAATATCAAATACCCATATCGTATCGTAATATCCATATCGTACCCAAATTGTGTATTTAGTAAAGCTATATGAGCTATATGATAAAGTTTTGGAGAAAAACCTGGAAATCTAGCCACGCCCCTTCTGGTACCTCCCATACAAATGGACAACTCCGCCCACTTTAGAAATCGATTAATATTAATTATACACAACCAACGTGTTCGTGCCAAAATTTTGTAATTAGTAATGCTAAAGCAGGGTAAAGTTTGGAAGAAAAAATTGGAAGTCTAACCACAACCCTTGTGGTACATCCCAAACAAACGCCCACTTTAGAAAGCGAGTAGTAATATAAATATACTTGAACATTTTTTGTTTTACTGAGGGTGAAGGTATATGCAAGTCGGTTTTCCTGACTGAAACTTTCTTTCTGGTTTTGAAGAAATGTGTGGGCTTCCGTAAAGAAAATATTGAAATTCATTTACTTTACCTCTAATGATGACTTTATTTCTATCTTTACTGAAGGTTTCGAAAATGGAACAGGGTACGGGAGCTGATGGTTACAGGGAAGACTTTTAGCTAAGTCTCTCTTTTGGGCTACATAATGAATGCAGAATTTTTTAACGCTGAGGTACTGGCCTTTCTGAAAGCCACGTAGGCGGAATTGTTACTAGCAGACGAAAAACCATCTGTGTGGTTAGCCAGGCTGCAATTAAAGCGATCAATTCTGCATTGTATAAATCAAAGTTGGTGAGGATCTATAAGAAGAAATTAAATGGACCAAAGCTTCTGTTGCGAGATTGCTGGTAATGAATCAGCAGGCGAACTGGCTAGAGGAGACTTGTAATATGTCTGATCACGACTCTCTGGAAGTCGAATTATATGTTTAATGCTGTGCGAAAAGACGCTATGTTGACTGATATGTTAAGAATTTGAATAAGTCTGTTTATAGCAATGTAAGTATTAAATATTTTATTGTGTTCATATTCTCAGTTAACCGTACTTTAAATAACACTCAATGAAAAGCAAACACTTTGAACAGAATTGTATATGAAAATGAAAAGATAAACATGTGCTCAATTCGTATATTTAATATATTGTGCAATGAACCTGACAGATTTTTGCCCATTTATTATTGTTGGCTGCTCGAATAGGTATTTTTTTCTATTATTTAGTTGCACAAATATGTTCGCAGCATAGCTGTATTTTTATTATAATAAATTCTATTATAATTTACTAAACCAATTGTGTATCTGTGTTATATATAAAAGTTAAAAATGTTTTTTGTATAAGTACCGTTACTGATTTACAAAAATAACAAACGATGTGGGCATTTCGCAACATAAACTTTAAAATGTTATCGTGAAATTGTTTAAATTAAACAGAAAATTAAAACTTTACACGCCAAGATATAACTTATACACTTCAAAAGTTTATTCGAATTGCTTTTTAGAAAAGGGTAGAAAAAAATAGCTGTAAATTGAAAACTCTTCCAGTGATACAAATGCATTTCTAATTTTTAATTTTTTTTTTCAAACAAATAAATGTGATTAAACCTCCAATTGAATATAGAATATCCAACGCGATTTTCCAAAAGTTCACATATGGCTGTGTGTGTGTGAGCAATTGCGAATTCATGCGAAATGGTTATGGCTGAAGGTGTGTCTGTGTTAACTTTATTTGACAACTCAAATTTCAGACACAGTCATACATTTTCAAATCCAGTTATAGCTAAAAATATGTTGCTAAAATAACAAACGGAATTCTGTATGTACGTTGCATAATGCCACCTGTCGTTAAAATAAATGAGTACTAATAGGGACTCAGTGGGTGTTCGAAAACGTTATCTGTGCACCAGGCTGACATTTCTAGATATCGTGGCGAGAGTTTTAGTACTGTTTGTTTTGATTTTAAGTTCAGTAGCCTTTATTAATTGCTGACAATAAATAATAAATATGTGGTATGGTGTAAACAAAAATTGGTCTGTTGTAGGTCATAAAATGTATTACAATTCAATTATTGCGGCAAAGCATAAAAAATAAATTTGTGCGAAATCATTATAATAGCACCCGATAACAAAAAGGCATGATTTCATCAAAAGTTGATTATTCCACTTAAAATAACAATACCCATTTCAAATATACATTTTTGGAGAAAAATATGTTTAACATGATTAATCCAGGAGTAAATTCAAAATATATTAGTGCTTAATTTTTAAATAATTTACAAAGCAATAACTAATATTGACGTTTTTTAAACTGCATCAAAATTTCGGATGAAATATATGGGGATTAGACTATTTCAATAAAAATTTTAATTCGCAAAGTCAATGGGATAATATTTTTTCTTAAATTGCTGCTGCTGAACAAATATCATTTGAATGGTATTGTCGTACATCAAAAGTATCGTAAGGAAGTGTTCGTCAAAAGTGCTTTTAAAGATATACAAAAATTAGAACCAAAACTAAAAAAAAAATTTTAATGGGCGAGTAGGTAAATTGTTAAGAAAAATTTAATAAATATTGGGTTTAAAAGGCTATTGAACTCAATCTTATATCTAAAATGTTTTAATTTCTTCACAGAATATGTGTGAAATATTATTACCTTTAAAACAATTACCTTTTATTACCTTTTAATCATATAAATAAATCAGGATTTTTGAAAAAAACCTTTTTGCGCGACCCCTAAACGTCGATCAATTTTCAAGTTTTATATACCAAAATTTTTGTTTTTTGAAGTAGAATTAGAAAAAATATTATCCCATTGACATTTCGAAAAAACTGTTTTTTGTGAAATAGTCTAATGGGGACACCTAAAAAAACTATTTTCTTAAAAAATTTAGATTTTGGACAGTACTTTAATGTTCTTTTAACGAATCGATACTTAAAATGTTGGTTTCAAAATTATGAAACTGTTATAAAGTGCGTTAGAGACGTGCACAAGTTTCCATAGCCACATGAAGAGTCTTTGAAAATTTTTAAAATATAATAATAAATTCATAAACAATTTAGTTCACATTTAAAATACTTTTACATTTTATGCTACTTCAATATAAATGTGTGTTAGGAATGCACGTTGCGGACACACGCATTGTTCTATTGGTAACACAGAGCGTCAAAAAAACCAATACCTGGGGAATAATATTATTTTCTGGTAGATGCTGCTGAACTCAATAAGAATCTGTTTTTAAAATTTCCCAAAATTCCCAAAATCTTGAGTTACGGATAAAAAAACAGGTTTTTTGTGCCTTAATGCACTTATAAGCCAGTAACACACATTGTTCGGAAATCGAAATTTTCTGGCCGAAGTTCCAAAAATGAAGTTGTCAAATTCGTAAATTTTTTTTTGTTTATTTATAAAGTAATCTCTTCAAATAGGAAGAAAACCAGTAAGAAAGTTTCAGTCGGGCAACCCGACTTACATATACCCTCACCCTCAGTAAAACATAAAAATTTTCTTTATTTTCCTTATTTTAAAATAAAGCTCGAGGTGAAGTGTTTTGGAAAAATTTATTTATTTTTCAATATTTCGATCCTCTTTGAGAATCATCTTCAGGAATTACAAATAAACAAACATTGAATGCAGTTGAGCGTAAATGTATACTCTCGTCTTTGTCTTTAATTTTAAAATTTTTTATTATATTGTTATAATTACTCGATTTCTAAAGTGGGCGGAATGGTACATTTGTATGGGAGGAACCAGAAAGGGCGTGGCTAAACTTCCAGTTTTTTTTCCAAAACTTCAACCTGCTGTAGCTGTACCTATCCACAAGAACTTACAACTTACTTATCCACTTATCTTACTTATCTGTCCACAACGACAGAGAGACATACAGACAGACAGACAGACAGACAGACAGACAGACAGACAGACAGACAGACAGACAGACAGACAGACAGACAGACAGACAGACAGACAGACAGACAGACAGACAGACAGACAGACAGACAGACAGACAGACAGACAGACAGACAGACAGACAGACAGACAGACAGACAGACAGACAGACAGACAGACAGACAGACAGACAGACAGACAGACAGACAGACAGACAGACAGACAGACAGACAGACAGACAGACAGACAGACAGACAGACAGACAGACAGACAGACAGACAGACAGACAGACAGACAGACAGACAGACAGACAGACAGACAGACAGACAGACAGACAGACAGACAGACAGACAGACAGACAGACAGACAGACAGACAGACAGACAGACAGACAGACAGACAGACAGACAGACAGACAGACAGACAGACAGACAGACAGACAGACAGACAGACAGACAGACAGACAGACAGACAGACAGACAGACAGACAGACAGACAGACAGACAGACAGACAGACAGACAGACAGACAGACAGACAGACAGACAGACAGACAGACAGACAGACAGACAGACAGACAGACAGACAGACAGACAGACAGACAGACAGACAGACAGACAGACAGGCAGACAGACAGACAGACAGACAGACAGACAGACAGACAGACAGACAGACAGACAGACAGACAGACAGACAGACAGACAGACAGACAGACAGACAGACAGACAGACAGACAGACAGACAGACAGACAGACAGACAGACAGACAGACAGACAGACAGACAGACAGACAGACAGACAGACAGACAGACAGACAGACAGACAGACAGACAGACAGACAGACAGACAGACAGACAGACAGACAGACAGACAGACAGACAGACAGACAGACAGACAGACAGACAGACAGACAGACAGACAGACAGACAGACAGACAGACAGACAGACAGACAGACAGACAGACAGACAGACAGACAGACAGACAGACAGACAGACAGACAGACAGACAGACAGACAGACAGACAGACAGACAGACAGACAGACAGACAGACAGACAGACAGACAGACAGACAGACAGACAGACAGACAGACAGACAGACAGACAGACAGACAGACAGACAGACAGACAGCTGTGTAAATTCCGTGTAAACATCTATTTTGGATATACGTTTAAATAATAATGATCTTCGCATCGGTTTGGTTTAGCTGCTCAATTCGTTGATGGAGCTTTTAATATTAAAGGTTTGTGATTATAGTGGAGAAGTCACAGCAAAGGGTCCTGATGAGGTAGTTTGGCAACTATCGATATACCCATCTGCACTGCTTGCTGTCACATAATCCATTTCACACAACTCTTGGGAATCTATTCCATTCCATTTAAAATCAAACGATTTTCTACCACCTATTGCAAACATACAAATTCTGTCATCAATTTCTAAAAAAAAAAACTGTCCACAAAGTGGTATTAGTTAAAAATAAAATGCCGCCAGTATATTTGGAGCAAACAAAAGGTCTCTAATGTCACTTCGTGTTCAATGTGGACACATCGGTTTCAAATTTGTAACAGAACCACAATTTACACAGTTATGCACAACGGTCACATTCGATCGAATGTGTAAAAGGTCTGATATGAATTATACGAACTGCCCACCATGTGTATGTGTGAGTGTGTGAGATGGTATGTCAGTGGTAGCAGACTGTAGAACAATATGAATCCTTTGGAATCGCACATTTGGTGGCTATTGTTGTTTCAGTTTTGACAGTATTTGTTTGTTATTTGCAAGTGTATTTCTGTGTGTGCGTGTCTGTGTGTATATATGGAAATTGTAAATATTTTGTGGCTATTTTTATTCTGATTATGCTAATCAGTGAGAATTTTTGTGGTTTCGTGTCGCTTAATTTCTGTTAAATGTTATCTTTTTTCAGGGCGGATGGGAGGCGGAAGTGTTGTCACCGCTTTGGAATGTCAAAACAAATATTGTTGATGTTACTGGTGTTAAAATGGTAGTCTGTGTCTGTATGTATTTGTGTTAAAGGATTTCAGAGTTTGCTTATGGAGGCCCAAAGATGTCAAGGTGAATTTGAGTGTAAATAAATGGATTTTAAACTAATTTAACTTTTGTGGCTTTTTTTCTGTTTTCGTGTTCGGGTTGGAGAGCACAACATTAGAGTTTTCACCGCTATTGGGGGTTTTGCTACCACTGATGCTGATCTGTTGTTTACTTTGACACATTTTACGTATTGACATCGTTTGGGTTTTTGTTGATGTCGATGTCGGGTGTCATTGCTATCGCTCGCTGACTGTTGCTTGTCAGCTGTTGCCGAAGAATTTTCCGTAATTAATTAATTTTGTTGTGGTCTTTTTCTTTAATCGGCATCATTCGTTTGTACGTTGCTAACTTTGGAATGTAAATTAGTTACATATTTTTGTTAATTAGTTTGGGTTTGCACTTTGTGCTAAGTTCCTTTAATTAGTTAGCTTATTGTGAAAATGTAAAATATTTGGTTGATAGATAGATATCGTTGGATTTACGCAATGTTGTTGAATGCAATTGGCATGCTGCTGCTTTTCTTTGGTAAAGATGTGATGATGTTGTATAGCATGCTATGTTCTGCACAATTGTTGAAGAAATAGTTAATTGCACAGTTTTAATTGAATATTTTTACTCAATGTTCATATGAATTATGTGGACAATTGTTAGATATGTATCTACATATTTTCTGTTTACATCCCATGAATGAGATATGGGAGAGCTTCCCACATTTTAGTTGATTACATGCTTTTATTATAAGATTCACTTTGACGGCACTTAGAGTTTGAAAACGAATCAGATATTTTGAGAAGCTTTTACTGGAAGTTGGGTTGATAATATTCACAATATGTGGCTGTAAACAAATCGTTTAGGTAGACTCAGCTTCATAGGGTAAACAGTTTAAAAACTCTTAAAAGAAATAAAAATGTGTGAAATAATATCTGGAGATATCACAGTACAATACGTGATTTTGGGAATCAATTCTGAGAACTACACGTGATAGTAGCCCCAAAAAGAAGAAGAAGTTCTGCGTCATTCGTTTAGTTGGTATCGTATAGGGGAATTTGTCTTGTACAACAGTACACAGTAGCCTCAAAAAGAATAAGTTCTGCATTATTTGTTTTGTCAAGTTACATGTGTACTGTTGTACTGAGTATTCGGGGAACTGCAGTCCGGAGCCGGACACTTAACATGATTTATTAAAATTAACTAAGTTTGAATATGGTTCAATAATGTCAGCATGACTCCCAAATGAATAATTTCCAACCTGCGAATAAGTATCCGTTTTTATAACTTAGCCCTGGAACTGCAATTCCATGACAATCTTATATAAGCCATTGTGTAAAGTGCGCATCACCCAAGACATTTTGCTCATTTTGCACTTTCTGCTGTCTTACACCTCAAGTGCGGTTACGTATTGGAACTTTTGCTCACTCATCTTCATCATCATTCAACGATGCCACACCATCACCTTACTGTGTACCGTCTATGCAGTAAACTCCTAAATATTTGCGTGTATTGGTTTTTACGCCGATGCGATGCTGGCAAAAGGGGAATCTGATTTAGTAAATTGCCTTTAATAGTTTTAGTTATTTTAATTTAAAACATCTGCGGTTCATGTAGATACAGTTGGATTTTTTAATTAAAACTTCAATTTATCTAAAAACAAAAAGAACAGAAAAAACAACGCTTGTGCACTTTTGCACGCAACAAGGACTTACACACACACATACACACCTACACCTACACTCAATGGCAGAGTTTCATTTATTTACATCAACTCACACATTCAGACATATCATTTGGGGTAAGACTTAGTGTGCTTTTATGTAAGTGAAACGAGTAAACGAATAAACGCTTATACAATATATATTTCATTTATTGTCGGTTTTTATTTTGTTTCTTATTTACAACAAAATCTAATTGAAATTGAAAAAATCTTCAAAGGTTTGAAATTGTTTTTGGATTTGACGTTGCTGCAGATTTGAAGCGATTTATTTTCTGGCCTGGCTTTCTTTATGCACAACTCTCATTTACATTTCTGGTTGTCATTGCCTGCCTGCCTGACTGTTTTTTTTTTAGCTGTACATGCTGTACATAGTAGTTTTGATTAATTTCCCTTGTTGTAGAATACATTTATTTCTACACTCACACAGATTGTTTGCTCTACGACCATCTGTGAACAGATAAAGTCTTTTTGTGAATTTGTTAAATAAGCTTCTATTAGTTATTGTCTTATTTGTGTCTTGTTTAAGCAATGATGGAAATTGGATTGGATTGTATGCAAATTGATTAATTGTATGTCGTCATTGTGAGTGTGTACAAAAGTTTGAAGAAAGTTTTCTATTAGTGCTTTCGGTGTTTGGAAAATAATGTGTTTAAATTTACCAATTGTATGATACCAATGAAATCTAAGCGTTGCAGATAAACGATAATCCTATCAATGTACATATACATGGTGTAAAGACATGTAGGTCGTTGCTATCGTGTATATATGGGTGGTTGATTTTGTAGATTTTACTTAAATTTCACTAGTTTTGAGAAAAAGAAGGCAGGGCGCCGGTGGACTATCAAAGAAAATCGGTTTGTTTTCTCTCTGTGTATTGTCATTATGGGAATGCAAGTGGTAGTCCAACTGGCCTGACCGTGGAAGCAGCATGGAGCACAGAGCTTTGGTTCATAGACATGAATCAAAAAAAATTGTCTCAAATTTGATGAATAGGGTGGACGTAAAAATCAATGTTGGATTTTTATCGGTGCCACCGCACCAAAATTATAAGTCTGTACAGATTTTAGGATAGCATAAGTTTGAGCACGATTGCAGTATTTATACCATCACCCTTAGGGATGAGGGTATATATCATTTGATACGACCCAAAAGTGTAACACATAGAAGGAGTCACTTCAGACCCTAGGTTTTTTTGAACCAAATTCGATTCATGACTTTTTAAGTCGTTTGAGCCATGTCCGTCTGTCTGTCTGTCTGGTGGCTGTCCGGCTGGTTCGCACGATAACTTTCGAAAGACGCAACCAAATCTTTTGAAATTTTGCACGAGTTATTATTTTCTCAAAACTACTTACGGTATTGCAAATGGGCTACATGGCCCCGCCCCTTCAGGTACCTCCCATACAAATACATCATTCCGCCCACTTTAGAAATCGAGTAATAATATCAATACACCCTACGGGATCGTCCCCAAATTCTGTATTTAGTATTCAATAAATCAAACGTGATCATACCCAAATTCTATTTTTAGTAAAGCAATAACGGGATAAAGTTTTGGAGAAAAAAAATGGAAGTCTATCCACGCCCCATCTGGTACCTCCCATACACATTTGGTACCGCCCACTTTAGAAATCGATTAATATTATTAAAAGACCTAAAGCGATCGTGCCCAAATTCTGTATTTGGTAAAGTTCAAGCAGGATAAAGTTTTGGAGAAAAAATCTGGAAGTCTAGACACGCCCCTTCTGGTACCTCCCATACAAATGTACCACTCCGCCCACTTTCCAAATCGAGTAATAATATCAATATAATAGAAAATTATTTGTTTTACTGAGGGTAAGGGTAAATGTAAGTCGGGTTGCCCGACTGAAACTTTCTAACTTGTTTTAATTACATATCGATTAATTTCAATAACTCAAGACTTAAACAATATCTTATATTGGGTGATGGTATTTATCAGTCAGTTTAACTGACTGAAATTTCTGTACTGGTTTTATATATCATTTCTCTGCATAATCGACAGCTTCACAGGTATAAATACATTTTTGACAAATAAAAGAAAATTTGGCAAAAAAAATTAAATTTTTTATATTTAAAAAATAAAAAAAATGAAAGTCTTACTACTTTAACGTAATGTCACATAACAATGAACAAAATGAGACATAGATCATGAGAATTGAATATCGGCTTTCGCTTATATGCACAATTAAGTGAATGTATCTCATTTTGGACAATATAAAATGTTTCCATTGTGGGAGGTGGGCGTGTCCTTTGAGATAATTTGATATAATTCAACACAGTTACCGGTAATACATCAGAGACAAATTGAAGGCAAAATTGTAATAGTCGTTCTTGAGATATGCCCCCAAACCTGATTACATGAGCTTACAAATGTTAAGCCCTCACGGCACGGGTTAACATTAGAGTGTTTAAATACCTCAATTTTTCAAAAACCCGGTTTCCGAGTTATTCGAAAAATTTATTTTTTAGAAAACTCGGATTTCAAATACAGCATTTGAAAGAAAACCGGTTTAACTGGGTTTTTTCGGTTTTTTCCTAAAAAGTTGAAAATAAAAATAAAAAAATAAATTGGTTAAAAAAAATGCATTTATTTACAAAAAATAAGAAATGTATTGTTTTATTTTGTGTTTTTACTTTTTAATAAATTTTTGGAATATTTTTAATTTTTTTTTAAAAATAGTATTTAAGAATAAGTATGCAATTTAGGTGTTCAATTTAGAGTCTATTCTTCTGTTTCGTTTTTATAAAGCTTGATACAGAAAACACGCACTCACTAATTGTGGAAGTAGAATTTATTGACAAAAGCGCGTTTAGAAGGATGTTGAGTTATTCTGTTCTTTTATTAAATCTATCGAAACAGTTGAAACCATAAAGTCTTGTGTCATTGCAATCGGTTTTCGCTGCTGGATTTTGGATGTTGTTATTGTTCTGTTCAAATCGTTGCAATAATTTGGCACGCAGCTCCCGAGCATCTGCGGAATCCATATTTTTCAGCTGTTACAGTATAAACGCATATACTCCTTCAGCGTCGATTAAAGTCGCTGAATCATTTGATAATCTTTTAATTGCGAGCGCTAAAGGCTGAAGCGCTGAGCTTAAATCTCTCAAAATTTGTATTTCTTGTAAGCGCATGGTTGACACATGGGTTAATTCTTAAAACTGTTCAATCATTGCAGATAAGGAGTTCCACCGATGTTTCACAACGACAATGAGCATTAGTTCTTTATTATGCTCCTGGAAAACATAGCTTTGCCATTTTTTTTTGTTTTTCGCTCGACTTGTTAAATGAATTAACATGCTTCCACAATTTTGCGATAATTAAAGATACGATTGTACTGAGCTCGTATGATTTTTTGACTTCCACTATTTTACCGCATTCATCATCGTCACTATCATCTTCGGCGAGATCCACTTCGACTTGTTGATCCACTTAAATAACGTGTAAAAAGATTTTTCTAAATTAATTTGAAATTGAATTTTAAAATTTTATAAAGCTTCTAAAAGCGTTCTCGTTTATGAAACGTAAAAAATTTTTAAAATTTTTTTTTTACTTTTTTGATAACTTCTTTTAGAGTTGTAACAAAGTATTCAAAAAAAACCGAGTACCCGAAGGAAAAAGCTCGGTTAACCCGATAATTCGAAAGTGGCACTTTTGCAAAAACCGGCATACGGTTTTAAATAAAAAAACCGGTTTACGGATTTTCGGTTTCGGTTTTGAACACCCTAGTTAACATACCCCAATCGTGGTTAAACTTTGGCTATCCTAAAATCTGCAAAGACTTATCATTTTTGGGGTGTGGCACAGACAAAATTCTGCAGTTTTTTTTCCATACAACTTGCGATTATCCTAGTGATGAAAAATATACTGATCGATAGAAAGCAATACAAACCAAATACATTTTAAGGAACTTGTTTCATATAACTCTTCTAGACTGGTAAAAAAGTAGATAGTAAAATTCAAACAAAAATTGATTAATTAAAAAATTAAATTGTATTGCTTCAAGAAAATAATTCACAAAAAATAATTTTTTTAGCAAAGAACTTGAAACTTCCGTATGTTCTGAAAAAATAAAATTTGTGTTGAATATCACAGTACATACAACACATGATTTTGAGACTCAATTCTGAGAAATACACGTGGTGTAAGTAGCCTCGTTTTGTCAAGTTACGTGCCATTATAATTTAATATCGATTTGAATTTAGTAAGTATAGGGGATTAATTCACTTTTTAGGCTCTTTTGTTTGACATTACATTAATAACACTGTCCAACAGACTCAAAAAAGTTTAGGCATAAGTATTTCCAAAATATTTATTATGATGTGTTATGATCTTCTTCTTCTCCTTATATGGCAGCAACAACAGATACTCATCCATCAGTAGCCGCAGTGCACTCCGTAGATAGTTAGTCACACCAAGTGTAGATAACAGTTCTTTCACCTGGTCCATTCAACAAAGTTCTGGTCGCCCCCTCCTACGCCACCAATCGAGTAATTTGGCGAAAACCTTCGAGCTAGTAAATTTTTATAATTCGTACAACGTATCCAAACCAGTGTGTTCGGACTATTACAACGCACTTCACTACGTCGATGGCGTTGAACAGCTCATACAGCTAATGGTTCATTCGGCGACGGTACTCGCCGTTGACGATGATGGCTCAAAATATTTTGCCAAGTATTTTCTCTCGAAAACTCCCAGAATATATGGATCCGCTTGTGTCATTACCCAGGATTCTGCGCTGTAGAGCAATACAAGTAAAATCAGTGTCTGGTACAGTTGGATCTTTGTTCTTCTAGAGAGGGCTTTGCAATTAAATGGCTTGCTTAGCGTATAGTAGCAGCTATCAATACTCGTCTCAGCAGGAAAAATAACTAAAAAATAGCACATCCGACATGCACATATTAACAAAACGAAATATAACGGACTACTGGCTCTTTTTGTGTTGATAATCTTTCAGTTAAATTCAGTAAAGTAGATTTTTTTTGGCTACAACTACGACCAGGCTTGGCGTTTATTGATGTTTTGAAGGCATATATTTTTGGATTATATAAACTTTGTAAATAAAATCTAAACTAATGTGACGAAATATCCTATCTATGTCATCGGCATATGCCAGCAGCATGTGAGTTTTGTTAAAGATGGTACCAGTCATGTTTAAAGCACCCTGCCGCATGATCATCTCGATTACGATTTTAAAAATATTTGTGCGGGAATCTGGTTCCGCTCACTACAATGTCGTTTTTTCTGCTTTTCGTGTTTTCATAATACAGTACGAGCTCGATTTTCGCATCTACCGATTATTGCAACACCCCGATTTGCGCAACCGCTCTTTTTTACACATGAGTCTTTATAAGTGCAACACGTCCAAAAAAGCAGTCTCGATGAGCGCAACTTTTCAATGTATTCGCAGAAATTATGTGTTTATTTTATTTGCATGCTATGTTACGCCACTGTTCAATGTGAGTGAACAAATGACTATTATAGTACAGTGATTTTTAATGACTTGGGGCATTTTGCACAAAGTAAAATAACATTTTCAATAGAGGTTCGGTAAGCGCAACAATCTCGATAACTGCAACCGGCTTGGGCTGCTATCGGTTGCGAAAATCGAGCTCGTACTGTAATTGTTTATAAAGGAGTGTGGCTTATAAGGCCACCGCGTCCGACCCTAGTTTCTTGGGGCTGCCAAAGCCACTAAGAGAGCCATTGTTAGGAGCTTCAGTAAATTCTGTTACCTACTTCCGATACCGCATCAGTGGTATCATGCCATTTAGGTTACTCAACATTACGCCTTCTCACTACCACTTAAAAGATCGTCCGTACAATCCTTGTGAGTTGCTTGGAACCAACTAATTAGAGATTCTGGTTATTCTCAAGAGAATAACGATCAGATAAATTACAGAGACATACAGACGGACGGACATCTTTAAATTGACACTGAACGCCGCTGATCGTTTATGTATAACATATAACCATACCTGGCACGCCTCTTTTTGGGCGTTACAAATGGAAGAACAAAATTCACATTAGCTCCGTGCGTGCGCGGTATTTATTTTTTGGTGTTGCGTAGTTGTTTTTGTAACTGCTGGAGTAAGCAGCTACGGTGATAATTCTTTATACCGATTCGCAATTTATCGTCACTCGATGGGGGCATGTAATCCTATTATCATATGATCACTGTTGGCAACTCTGTTTCGTTCCTTTGTAGATAACAAGGTTTGTGTCAAGGATTGCTAGTTGTTATTGTTTTGTGTTTTAACCATTATTTTCTTTCAGGAGATATCGTCAGCTGGTTTTAATTATTTATTTTTAAGATATTGATAAATCTTTTTATTTTGTCATTGGTCCTTGCGCAATCTGGAATTTTTGTAGTGGAAGGCTTCTAAGATGAGTTTTGTTGGCTAAAGAACTCTAAAGTATTTGAAAAGTAAGTTTTCTTCGATGTTGATAACAGTACATCTACTCCGGCACCTACGGTTTGCAAATCTAAGTCGCTTCCACTAAGCTATCGAAGGCCATTGTGTTGCGTAGTGGTATAGGAGCCAATGCGTCGCGACTTTTTACTAGTAAGGTACTAAAAACAATACTGAGATAAAACACCAACTTCGGTTGATGACAATAATGACAAATTTTAAAAATAATCTTAAACTTTTTCGGTTTAGTCGCTTATATCTACCCTGGTTACTTACTACACAACAATCTGTATTAAACCATAAGACAACAACCGGTTGTGGTATTTATCCACTTTCCTCCCGCCTCATACATTCTCCCAAAAAGCTGTATCACTTCAATCATTTCCGTCAGTTTATAGATTTATTAAATCAAAAATTCAATTTTTATGTCATTCTGACTCTGACATCTAATACCGATAATAAATTCAATATTGCTAAAAACACAGTTGACATACGATTTCGTTGGTTTATTTCCACTTGGTAAGTGATAAACATTATTGCACCTTTGCCCAAATGATATCATCGTCAACAGCGACGAAGACTTTCTAAGCCAGTAACCCAATAAAAGGAAATTTAAAACCAATAAAAACGTCTCCATTTAACGATCCATTTAATAAATCATAAAAAACGTATAAAAATTGCTTTGCTAACTCAAAGAATTGAGGCTGGTTGGTTGGTATACTCCTCCATCGCCCCCCACTACAATCAGTGTAATAAAAATGTTGCTTTATCCTGCTCCATTATTTTCTTACGAATATTTATCAAACAAAAAGTGGTAAAAAATATATTAAAAAATATGTTTTATTCGTCCCACCCTCCTGTTCGTTTACTGTGACTTTGAAGGATGTCTTCGGAACGTTGAGGATTTCATGTGAAAAAAAATTGAAATTTTATTAAACTTAAGCAACCACCTGATGCTGACGGGGTAAATCGATTACAGCTACCGACTTGTAGGTATGCAACACACACACAATTACATGCACGCTCATACATACATGATTAAAAGTATATCCGGGTATATGTTGCAACATGCGCACGTATGTGTGCACTTTCTAGTCTAGGTTTTTTTTCTTATGTATCTTCATTTCGATGCTACCATGAATGCAATTATGAGAGGGTTTTCATTTTCATTTGATTCAATATCCATTCAGATTCACTTGAAATTCCTTTGGCGAATAAGGTTAAGTACGAGAATGCATTTTAGTGTTGCGGTCCTGTGTGAAGTAGCGTCTACGTTTGAAAGATATTGATATGATTTGAAAGGATCTGAAAACCGTTTTTATTGATTTTAGCATCATTGATGGCAGCTATGTCGCAAACATATTTCAATGTTGGCTGGTGATATTTTCAGAAAACTGTGGAGGTGCTATGAGAAAGCTTTTTGAAGTAGATAAATCAATTACTCTTGATACTGTGTATTATTATGATGCATAATTTCGAAAATACGAACAGAATTGGAAACAGATTTTATTTGTATGCATCAACCAATGAAGTTGAAGATAGTTTTAAACAATTTAATTTGACGATACTAAAAAATTTTCAGCGTCCCCCTAGGGATGAGAGTAGATAGCATTTCATACGGAAAAAAGTTTAACGCATCTTAAAACGAAATTCGCTTCAGGACTTTTTAAGACGATTGAGCTATGTCCATCTGTCTGGCTGGATGGCTGGTGAGTACTCTTTACTGATTCTTTAAAAATTTACCAGTATTAATATTTTCTAAATTGAAGTAATGGAATTGTATAGAACTTCCCATTCTTGTAACTCCTATACAAAATTAAATTTTTTTTAGAAAAAACTGTCAAACGGACAACTATATCAGCATCGAAATCGGAGTCGACTGAAAGATGACCGTTTGTCCTGCAGTGGCATAGTGGTTAGAACACGCGACTACCATGCGGGAGTTCCGTGGTTCGAGATTCCCGGCTCCAGACATCTAAATTTTTATTTCATCACCGGCCGCCCCGATGTTGTCAACAGCAACTTCGCAGTATAGTGACGAGTCACTCGGCATGTCTAGTAGAAGCTTCTTAAACAGTGACCTTCGCATTGGTCGATAAATAAGTAGGTGCCGTGAATCTAAAATAGAAAGCGTGTTAATTCGTAACATCGCGAAAAGTTATCCCATGTCTTATTTAGGGGGTGTAAAGCGAAATAAAGTCTGTCTGTCTGTCTTTCCGTCCCCGCAATAACAAGCTGAAATTTTAACTAAAAACTTCTATTCTCAATGCGGCGACTAAGTTCTAAGATGAGCCCGATCGGTCAAAAACAACTTCCAACTCCCATACAAACTCCCCTTTTTGGGATCTGTCCCTGCGATTACAGCCTTAGTTTTAGAGCAATCGAGCTGAAATTTTGTACCAGGCTTCCCTACTCTAAGCGGATTTAGTTCTGATATGAGGCCTAACTACTCCCAACTCCCATACAAAATCCCTCTTACCTCACCTATCATACAGGGTGTCCGTCGGTCTATCCCAGCGATTAGAACAGTAGTTTAAGAGATATCGAGCTGAAATTTGGAATACAAACTTCTATCCTCAAAATGGAGGATCCTTATTTTTGGGTGTGACCGTCGGTCTATCCCCGCGATAACAACAGCAGTTTATGAAGTGTTCAGCGGAAACTTAATTGGCAAGCTTGTGCCCTCAAAGTGCAGGTTAACCTATAATATGAGCAAGATCGAATAATAACTACCTCCACCTTCTTGGAGGTGTTCGTCTATCAGTCCCCGCGATTACAACAGTAGTTTAAGAACTATTAGGCTGAAATTTGGCATTTGAAAGCTTCTATTCTCTAAGGGGAGGTTATGTTCTGAATTCAGCAAAACTACCTCACCTAACATACAAACTTCTAATTTTTGGGGGTGTCCGTCTAACTGTCCCCTCGGTTACAGCAGTAGTTTATGAGGTAGTTGTCTGAAAGTTATTATGTAATTTTTTGTTCTTGGGAGAAACAATTCAAGCCAGTCTTTGATATTTGAGTAATAAAACTTACTTATACCCCACTCTCAGTAAAACAAAAAATGTTCTATTATATTAGTATTATTATGCTTTGCTATGCTGTCATACTGGAACGTGCCATACAAATTAACCTATTTCCTGAAAGTAAATTTTTTCACAATAATCTTATCACTGAACTGCAAGAAATTGTAGTTAAACGTCACGCCTACTAAATAAAGTTAGTGGCACTTTTCCACAACGTAATTTAGAAAGTGCGACTGAAGCAACAATTTAAGCTAAACAATATAATGTTTTCGTCTAGCTTATATGAAATTGTTTTATACTAGACTCATGTATTTTTATTATTTATTTTTTTATTTTGATGTATTATGATCTTCTTCTTCTCCTTATATGGCAGCAACAACAGATACTCATCCATCAGTAGCCGCAGTGCGCTCCGTAGATAGTTTGTCCCACCAAGTGTAGATAACAGTTCTTTCACCTGGTCCATTCAACGAAGTTTTGGTCGCCCCCTCCTACGCCACCAATCGAGTAATTTGGCGAAAACCTTCGAGCTAGAAAATTTTTATCCATTCGTACAACATATCCAAACCAGTGTGTTCGGTCTACTACAACGCGCTTGACTACGTCGATGTCGTTGTACAGCTCATACAGCTAATGCTTCATTCGGCGACGGTACTCGCCGTTAACGATGATGGGTCCAAATATTTTGCCAAGTATTTTTCTCTCGAAGACTCCCAGAATATATGGATCCGCTTGTGTCATTACCCAGGATTCTGCGCTGTAGAGCAATACAAGTAAAATCAGTGTCTGATACAGTTGGATCTTTGTTCTTCTAGAGAGAGCTTTGCCATTAAATGGCTTGCTTAGCGTATAGAAGCAGCGGTTTGCTATCAATACTCGTCTCAGCAGGAAAAATAACTAACGTAATTTAGAAAGTGCGACTGAAGCAACAATTTAAGCTAAACAAAATAATGTTTTATGAAGTTGTCTTATACTAATTTTCTTCATAATGTTCTTCTTATTGAGACTCAAGTTATGGCATAAGTCTATAACAAAGTTAAGAAGACTGATACTCTCATAACTTTTTTTTTTTGTAATATTAGCTAGATTTTCGAAAAAATATGTGTTTATCTCAAACAAGTTTTCAGTGCACTTAATAGCGACTGGTTACATTTTATTCCTTTGATTTAGGACACATTTTCAGATTTATAGATTTTAAAATTTATATTCAAAATTGTACTCAGTTTTTCCCATTGTTGTATTAAAAATCTCTGCAGTGGCATAGCTATGAATATTACGTTTTACATCATAAGCAAAATGTCTTTGTCCAAAATGGTAACTCTCTTTTCCATAATCTTTGATTTTACTTTTAGGTAATGGATATCTTTATCTTTCAATCCTCTTTGCCCCTTATCCCAAGGGCGTGATTTGAATATTTACTTGCATTCATCCATGCACCTGATATGGATTTCTGCATAACGGCAGACACATGAATGTGTGCACATGTACATGTGCTTATAAAATGGCAGACGGTAAAGGTTAAAAGGCCTATTCAAATGTGGCCTTTGGTAAGTTAAAAAAATTGTGTTTAAATTAGTCAACTCAAATTTATCTGACAATTTACCTTGTGAGAATGTGGTCACTGGTACTAATGGAGTAATTTGTGATACTAGAAACAGTTTCTCGTTCGTAGAGTCTTAATAGAGAATACTTCCGGTATCACATCACTAAGAAACAAAGGTAATTTGTTGTGGAAATGCAGAAATATATATATAGTAAATATTTGAACTACTTACATTCCGCCAATCTTTTTTTTTTACCTAATTTAAGCGATACGGAAAGTGACAGGTTAATGCTGCTCGTCTGTAGTTTGCGTTCCATGCCCCGCATCGAAGGCCTCCTATGAGGCCTTTCAGATATTGTTTCCCCTATAACGTATGGGCTTGTGTGATACAAAAACGTATGCGTTAGTAAGTAACCATTTTGCATGTGAATTCGGTTGAAATATTTCCGCTAGCGTTTCTGTTGGTTTACCTGTTGTCTATTCGTTAGAGTGTCTCATTACATCTAAAGTTGAACTATTTATATAGATATAGCGGAAAAAAAGTTAAAAGTTTGTCTGAAGACAATTTGAGGACTTCACATTTTGTTGATCCCTGCTTCCTACTACTACTTCCCGTAATGTATCGTTCTATATTGTATTTTCATTTTATATCCGATCGAAATGGGGCGCATATCTTTATTCATGACTTATCAAAGGCTACTTTGAGCTTATAAGATATAAAGTCGAACTTTTTTATAACGAATTGCACTATAGCGAATTTTTCTCTGTAATGAATCTTTTTTTCAATAACACCAAATTTTCCTGTTGTGTTTTTACCACTCTGTAACGAATTTCTCTATAACTTAGTTTTTTCTATAACGAAGCTTATAAAAAAACACAGCTGGTGTTTTAGGGACCAAAATAGCCTCTCTTTTGCGAATTTTATTTAGTAGTCGCAAAATTCCAATAAATTTCTGCACACACAAAGAACATTTATAGAATCAGCCCAAATCGCTAAAGCCAGAACCTTGAACCTTTTATGACATAGGCGCGCACTAAGAAGGGATTTTTGGAAATTTGGACCGAAAGGGGTGAAATGGACGTGGCGCCGTCCCAACCAGCTCGAAATTTGAAATGGCTGTATCTCATAAACCATAGTTACGAAGTCCAGATTTGATACATATGTAAGTCGTACAAGAAAAATATATCTTTTTTGGAAAAAGGGCGGTGCCACGCCAAATAAATGGACCGATTGCAATGCAATTAAAACAATGGGATACTGTCCGTAGGGTCTCTATCATAGGCTGTATAAAAAAAAATTTAGACAAAAAGGCGTGGCATTGCCCACATTAAACGAAATTTGAATTTGACATATCTCACAAGGCATTAAGGGTATGAAGATGAGATTTGCTACATACGTTAGCGGTGCCACGCCCCTTCTGAAAAAAATGTATATTGATCATAGTAATAGTCGGTAGTGTGATGCGGCTCCACGAAAAGCCCCCCAATGAAATAACCCCCAGGAAATAACCCCCAATGAAATAAACCCCAAAAAATTGGAAATAACACCCAAAAACAGTGAATGAAATAACATCCAAAAATAAATGAAATAAACCCCAAAGCGAAAACGAAACAACCCCCAATATTTGGGAGTTATTTCATAGGAAATAACACCCAATGATGAAAATGAAATAACCCCCAATGAAATAAACCCCATCAGCAACAAAAATGAAATTATGCCCAAAATTCATAAAAGTCAGTTTCACCAAGGATTTCATAAAGTCAATATGGACCATCAGCAAAGTCGCAAAATTATTGAAATGAATCGTGTGGATAGTAGATCATTGTAGCCCTGCTCTATTTTTGCAGTTCGGAAGACAATTTGCCTTTTACGTTTGGCCTTTACACAACCACCTCCAGTGTTTACAAGCAAATCAAACTCTCAGCTTTTATTGAATTCTTCCTTGTGAAGAACTGTTACAAATTTAAAAAATTTCCATTCTAAGATATCATTCTCAAAATGAAAAATGCTCGGTGCATTTTGTTGATTTTCTATCCGTCAATATGAACACAAATGGAAATATATGTAAACGTTCGAAAGATATTGTAATATATTCACAGGCTAAAAGTATTCTTGTAAAAGGCCTATTTTTATATAATTATACAATTATAACCCCTAAAAACCAAGAGCTTTAAAAATGAAATAACCCCCAAAATAAAAAATGAAATAACACCCAAATTATATACGGTATGAAACAAGCCCCAAATTTAAAAAATTGGTTGGGTGTTATTTCATTGGAGATTATTTCATAATTTGAAAACCCCAAATGAAGAATGAAATAATTCCCAAAGAAAAATGAAAAATGGCCCAAAAAAATTGGGAGTTATTTCATATGAAATAACACCCAAAAATGTATGAAAAAAATTTGGGGAATATTTCATTTCTCGTTTGGGCGTTATTTCATTGGGGGGCTTTTCGTGGAGCCGTGTGATGCAAGGTAAAGCTTCTGATCGGTTGAACTTGGCAAACCCAGTGTGATCCTTTCCAATTGCACTTCTTCTGCTCACAGAGCTCCGGTTTCGTGGTACTACTGCGGACGGAGTACCTCCACGTGGTGACGCCTGGAAACGTGCCCTTGACACCCGTCAAAGCATGGCAAACTGTGAGGGGCGAAACCTAAAACCCAGGCACGTCTGCTCAGAGTGAGCGTTACTCTGGTCAGTGTCTGACCCAGAATGGGCGGCTGTATTGAAATTCTGGCAGGTGGAGAAAACTGCGACGTGGAGCGCTGGGCTTGCAACCCGCCACCGACGATTGAACTATAACAATGAAAAGAAGTAGCAAAAGAATAAAATGGAACCCCCCCAATGTTGACGACAACCGCAAACGAATTAAGGACCCTGATTTGAGGATATGCACCTGGAAAGTTAGAACACTGTATAGACCAGGTGCCTCTATCCAACTCAAAGAATACAAGGCTTACAGAACCGCTTTGAAGGAAATCTTCTGGACGGGAAACGGGTGCTCACGCATGAAGACGTGCGAAATCTACTGTAGCGGCCATGCGGACAAGCACGAGTTTGGATCTGGATTTGTTGTTGGCAAGAGACTGCGACACCTAGTCTCAAGGTTCAACCCGGTGTGTGAACGTATAGCCACCATAAGAGTCAAAACAAAGCTTTTGCACATAACACTTATATGTGCCCATGCTCCGACAGAAGAGAAAAGCGATGAGGACAAAAATGATTTCTACGAGAGCCTAGAAAATGTATATGACCGTAGCCCAAGCCATGACTTCAAAATTGTACTAGGCGGTTTTAATTCTAAAATAGGCAGGGAGACCGCATTTGAGCAAGAAATATGGTAGTTTGCAGCACTAGATTTGACCACAAAAATATTCATAAGGCAACATGGTTATCTCCAGATCTATTGACGAGGAATCAGATAGATCACGTGGTAGTCGATGGAAGGTACGCATCGTGTGTTCTGGACTTACGTGTGATCAGGGGTGCGAACATTGACTACGCTCCAATCCATGACGATAATAATTATTGTCCAACTCCGAGCCAGAACAAGATAAGTGTAGCAATCACCCGCCTTAAAACCTCGTCAGTTAACTGACAAATATGGAGAGAAACTATTGTCTGATAGGGAAACGGCGGAGGCGTATAATAATTTCTTTTATGAAGTGGTACAAAATATATGCACTAGCATTGTGGTAAATACTGATGACGACATTAATAATTTAAGAACGTTATCAAGCAGTGAAAATACTTTTAGTCTTCAAAAAGCTTTTGTCAAATATAAGTAAAATTTTTGAAAAACTTATATTTAATCAGATAACTACCTACCTTGAAAATAATAATATAATATTTTGTAGACAATATGGTTTTCGGAAGGGTTATGGGACAGAAGTTGCGGTAATTAATGTAGTTAATGAAATATGCGACGGACTTGATAAAGGTTTCAGCGGAGTAGGAGGTATATTTTTTGACTTAAGCAAAGCCTTTGACCTCGTTGATCACAAAATTTTATTAAAAAAGTTAGAATTTATTGGCATTCAAGAATCAACTCTTAAGCTATTGGAAGATTATTTAAACAGTAGAAAGCAATATGTGAAATTTGCTTTTTCAAATATATATCAATGATTTAAAAAATATAAACTTTTTTGGAAAGTGTTCATGTTTGCTGATGATATATGCTTTTTATATAATTATAAGCATCCGATGGTCCTAAAAACGCAAATTGAATATGATGCTTCAATATTGTTTGAATATGTCCGGCTTAATAAACTAAGCATAAACGCTGATAAAACCAAGTTTGTTCGATTTCGACCATATCTATTACAGAGAGAACCGGAGATGACAGTGTGTATAGATGGTGAATTAGTAACAGAATCACAGTCAGTAAAATATCTTGGTATTAATTTTTCCTACAACCTTTCCTGGAACATACATATTGAAATATTAAAATCAAAAATTACGTCAGCTACCGGAATTCTAAGAAAATTCAAGTCAAAACTGTCCACTGAAACCAAACTTCAACTCTATTATGCTTTAATTCATTGTCATTTTGTATACATACCAATAGTATATGCATGTAAAGACAGTATCGCACTGAAATCCTTACAAGCAGCACAAAATAGAGCATTAAAGATTGTTTATAATTTGCCAATGGACTTTCCTACTGCAGGACTGTTTAAAAATTATGCAAAAGGTGTACTACCAATAAAAGGAATATATAAACAAAATCTCTTGTTATTTATGTTTAAAGCCACTAGCCAAAGCAGTCATGCTTTTGTGACATTTCGTCAACATTTCGAACAATCCCAAACAAATACTCGACATCGTTTAAATTTGATACCTTCAAGATGTAGACTTGAACTAACTAAACAAAGAATTGAGCATGCCGGACCTCACGAGTTCAATGAATTGCCTCATGATCTTAAACAAATTGCCAGAATATCAGTATTCAAAACCAAACTAAAATCTTATTTACTTGGAAAATTAGAAACGCTTTTATGATTGTAAATTCCATTCTAAATAATTTAATTATATTTAATTTGAAATATAAATACTTATAGATTAAATACCTAATTTTATTTTTATATCATTATTGTTACCATTTTATATCATTATTTATTACGTTCCATACAATTGTAAATTTTTGCCAGCTAGTCTCTATAAAAGCCTATAAGGCGCAGGGAACAAATAATTTTTGAAATAACCTGGCTTTAGACCTGGTAAATCTACGACGTATCAAAAATGCACCTTGCGACAAATCCTGGAAAAAATGTATCCTTAGCAGATCAACACATATCACCTCTTTGTCGACTACAAAGCTGCCTTCGACTCTCCGATAAGGAATAGGCAATATGAGGCCATGTCTGAGATTGGTATTCCTACAAAGCTGATTCGACTTTTCAGATGTTACTTGGACAACACCAAATCCTCGGTTAATATTGGTAAAGATCAGTCTGAACCATTCAATACGGAAAGAGGTCGCAGAGAGGGCCTGTCCTGTACACTATTTAATATAGCTATGGAGAAGGCGATGAGAAAGGCTGGTGTCAACATAGACAGGTCAACACAGGTTCAACTCCTGGCTCCAGTCATCTTAAAAAAAAAAATAAGAAAACATTTTCTCTCATTGTCGGCTCCCCTCGAATGTTGTCGACAGCAACTTCGCAGTATTAGTGTCGAGTCAATCGGCATGTCTAGTAAGAGCTTCTCAACAGTGACGTTCGGATTCGTCGATAAACAAGTAGGTGTCTAAAAATAGAAACCGTGTTAATTCACAACAACGCGAGAAGCTATCCCATACCTCATTCATGGGGTGTAAAGGGAAATTAAGTTTTAAGTTTTCATAGATGTTTCTACGGACTTCAGCAGCACTTTAGTAACACCAACTTATCTCGGAATAATAAGAAACAGCTTTTCCAGGTGCTAATCCTACCCGTTCTGTTGTATGTTGCCGTATCATGGGTGTTAACTACAACGGACTTAAAAACCTGGGAATATTCAAGAGAACAGTACTCCGAAAAATATATGGACCTATCTTTGTCGACTGTGAGTTTCGCCATTGGATGAATCATGAGCTGTATGAGCTAGGGCATGTTGCCAGGATGGATGTAAATGCTCTAGTGAGAAAGGTGTTTGAAGGCGAACCCTAAGGGGCGGTTGTAACAGAAGCGTTGCTGTGGTTTTTTCTTATAATCATTTTTTAAAACATACGAAACGTATCAGCCTAATGTGTACAGGATTGTTTGTCTGTTTTGTGAAATTTCAAGTTGTTGCGTTTCGCATTCTACTCATACATAAGATTTACTGGTTTTGTTGTTGTTTCTGAGCAGCTGAATGCTTTGTACACCAACACACACACGCACATTCAAATGTATCTTCGACTGCATGCATTCAGTTTTCCGCTTCACGTAACACAGTATTTGATTGTATACGTTTGTTTGTGTGCGAGCGTGTTTAGACGTTTTTTCATCATTCATCCTCTACTCGTTCGTCTGCAGGGTCTTATTATGTATTCGATCAAAATTAATGCTTTCACGTTTATAGTCAATAGTTTAAGTAAGTGATGCGACGTGCATTGTTTACCACTAAGCACCAAATTCCCAATATTGATTTGGTTTCACTTGCTTTTCTCTCACCGTTTTTTGTGTGGTGCAAAGCAAAGCATAGTAGTACAAAATATGATACAAAGTGAATTTGTTTCATGTTTTTTATGTCTCGTTTTGAACACGTTATGGATTTATATGTTGCGGATGGTGCGTGTTTGCAGTAAATACGATTAAAAGATTGAATACGAAATTGAAATGTGCTGTCAGTATGGGTGAGATGTGATTGGTAAGAAACTATAAAAACACTAAACGTTTGGGATGTTCTATTGGGATAATATTGTGGTTGTGTAAATAACACTAATATACAGAAATTACCTGAGGGAAAGTTAAATGGAAGTGAAGGGATTATTTTGTGTATCACTTACCAATATTTTAACAAATTTTTAGTTAATCGCAGCTGTTACATTTTCAGATAACAGATTCACTTTCACATTCCTTTTGTTTCTTTTTATCGACAATATTTAGCGTCAAGTACATCTGCTTAGTGAACTCGCCAAACTCAGTAATTTTTGTGTAAAAATGTAGTCGCCTTTTCAAATATAAGTATGTATTTTATACTTGACCACTTTATCAATACTTTTTACAAAATTTATAAATTAAACTAACCAATTTTTAACAAATTGCAATATGTTTAATATTTATAATTCAATAAAGTAAAAACAATCAAATAATCGTCTATAAATCATTTATAATTTATCATGATGGCCTCCTTCATACCAACCAACAGGTTGTATTAGTTATTTGTATTTCAGCTTTTCACATTAATCATACGCCACAGCTGTTACTCGTGAAAACACCGTCGCCTAACATTTTATTTATTTATTCGCATTTAATAGCGATTTAATAAAACATAAATAAAAGGAGAAGCACCAGCCAAGTTATATTTATAATTAGCAGTAGTTTGCCGCTAATATATAATGCACACAATCTTCTAAAAGTTTTTGTATACGTCTACAAACTTGGAAAGCAAAGAAATAAGCGTTCACAAAGGCGGGAATGAAAGTAGAATTATTGCACTAATTAAAATGCATAAATGTTCAATACACGTGCGTATAAATTATTTTCTAATGAAGTATATGTCGCAGTGTATTAAGTTAGTTGCAAGTTTTGCCATCTAGAGCTGTAAGTGCTGTATTTGTCATAGCTAATTGCTCATAAAATTAACTTGTATTCTTTAGTATTTGCAAAGTGTAGTGTAGTGAAAACAGTGCATTGAAATTAGTTGCAGTTAGAGTTTTAAACTATTACTGGTCCTTTGAGGTGCAATAAGTAACTGTATGCACAATGCTGAGAAGTCGGAGAAGGTGTTGATAATAATCGGATTTTTTTAACGGAGTTGGGGTAGTATACTAGTATACATAAGCCCTTACCTTTTGATAATGATAAAAAGCTGAAAAATAATCAAATTTTTTGGGTGGAATGTTTTGAATTCTTTTGAAATATAAAAGGTCTTTCAAAATTATTAAAATATAGATCCACCTTGATAAACTCTGTCTTTAAAATCACACTGTAGGAAAGCCTAACATTTTGCAAGCATATTCTTTTTGATAGCCTGACGGTGCTCGGACATAAGTACAAGAGCGTATTTTCTTCCGCACATAGCCGCACATAAAAAATTATTATAAGCGCTTTGGTCTTTTGTGCTCCGTAGATAGTTCGTCACTTCAAGTTTAGATAACAGTTAGTTTGTTTTGACGAAGATCTTTCGAACTGGAACATTTTCATCCATTCGTACAACATGTCCAACCATAATGCGTCCAAATATTTTGCGAAATATTTTTCTCTCAAAGTCTCCAATAACACAATGCAACAAATTTTTGATCCCGGCTTCTAAATAGTTGATAGTTTACGCTGAATTCAAATCTGCTCTCAGATATGTGAAAAGTAGAACGGTTTTTGAGATATTGCCAAATTTTAATTTTTAGTGTTTTAAAAAAGGTAGCTCTACTAAAATTTTGATTCACCGATGTTTGCAAACTGTGACGAAAATGAAAGAAAATACAATTATTTCTTAAAAAACGATTGCTGTTTAAAATCCAATCATAAATGGCGAAATTATGAGACTTCAAAGTTGGATTTTTGTGAAAATTTTAATGATTTTTCAAGTTTTCGCTGCCTTTCATTAAGTTTTTTTTCGTTTTTCCGTAAAAATTACTCCGATTTCAGACATCTATATGATAGAATAATATCTTACAAAAATTTTTTGCTTTTTGTTATCAAATTCGGATAAAAAATACTTTCGCATTTGCAGCATTTGGTGAAATAACCCAATTTATTTGTTTAGATAATCCGTTGTTACTTATTTAACAAAAACGTAGAGTTACGGGTCGGAGAACATGCAAAACCACAAGTAATACTACTCTCTCGATTTTTTTTGATTATGTTTATTTTAATTACGTCTCGCTGGGAAATGGGATGTGCCACACCGCCCCACAGTGGCATTTCGGCGGAAAAAATAGGGTTTTTCAACTTTCCAATTTCAAAATGTTAATTATTTGGTTTTGTAAAAAAAATATTTGGATAAGAAAAATTCAACATGGTTTTTTATGAAAAGTGAAATTTTGTAGTTAAAAAAACTAATAGAAGTCAACGGAAATTTATTCAATGAAAAAAGATTAAAATTATTGTCTAAATAAAGAACTTTTTTTTGGTGTAAGTTTATAGCTATGGCTTTTGTTTTATTTTTTAGTGAAAATATAGCACTTACTTTTTCATAAAAAAAAAATTATTGAAATTGGAAAAGTAAACTAATTATTATAATTTATCAAAATCTATACTAAAAAAATCAACTTTCCACTTTTTGATGGTAAAAAACTTTATGTGCTGTGCCTTGCTTAGCCCTCTAACTATACAAAAATGAAAGCTCCGAGTCTTGACTTTCAATTAAGAAAAAAAACCGCCAAATACCGTCCCTTTTAGTAACATCGATTTTAATTTCAAAAGTCACTTCCAATATTTCATTCATATGCTAAATACATATGCTAATTTTTCATTAAAAAGCATTAAAAAGGATTCATAACTGTATTTTATATAAATTTGTTTCAATGACTTAGATGTTACACACTTTAACTTGGTATACTTGACTACAAAAGCGGAATGCATTTGTGCGATATATTCGGTGCATTTAAAGGCTAATATCTTTCGCGGAGGGTTGTTGGGGATATTCTCTTATTTTGTATAGAGACAACACGTGTTTAACTTCTGAATAAAAATTAACATTTTTTAACTTATATAAAATTTTCATATGATTCTAGACAGGGAAGAAAAACAGCTAATATCTGCAACTTTCAATGGGCGTAAAATCTAAAGTAGGCGTGGTATCCCCAATTTGTTTAATTTTTTTTCATAAGGAAAACTCAATTAAGAAATGTCCCGAATTTTAAGTCCCCAGGTCCAAAAATAAAAATTTTGCCAAGTGCAGTTATATGGGAGGTAGGTGTTGCAGTCTGCAGTTTTCCAAGATTTTTTCTAAATTTCTTAATTTAGCCCAGAAAAGTGTTTCTGCAAAATTTCATTGCTGTACGACGACTCCTTCTATTTTTTTTTCCAAGAAATGTATGGGGCTGTGCCACTGTGCGCCGTCATAATTGATTGCCAAACGGGCTCGTTTTATGGCATTTTTATCACTTCGGCGAGAACTTCGGGCGACAGATTCTCGCACTCGTGTCGAGTGTGGTCCTTGAGGGCTTCCAGGGTCTTGGCTTGTTCACGTAAACTCCCCACAAAAAAGTCTGGAACGGTCAAAAGTAAGAGCATCTTCTAATAGTATGACTTCTTTTGACTCACCTTCGAGAAGCTTTGTGCAAAGCTCTGGAACAAACTATTACCTAGTACAAGGAACTGCAATCCAAATTTATGATTTTATGAAATTTGTAAAACATCCACATCAAGTCCCGCAACTGCCCCGGAGTCGCCCTTAGAAGATTTAAATGTATAGTAGTAATTTTTCCCAAACATATCTACCACCTATTTTCAAACCTATAGGAGGCTCCCATACAGATATTTCCTTTTTTTTATAAAATTTACTTCCACCGCTCTAATGGCCTCGGAGTTGCCCCTAGAGGGGTAAAATGAGTGGCCGACGTCCAGTAATTTTTCCCTCCTAAAACTTTTTCACACATACCTATCCCTCGTCTTCACCCCCTAAGGGGGCTCCCATTCACAAATTTTCTAAATTATATAAAAATTCTTGGCGCCTATACAACAAAAAGAAAACCAAAAATATTTATAAGAGTGGGTCAATTTAAAAAAAAAACCAAGTGGTAATCAAAATCGCAATCTACGATAAATTCCAAGAATCCATGGGTCTAAAATCGAGCCTACGGTTTTTAACGAGAAGATTTAACAATTTTAAACTTAAATATGTAATCGGGTTGGTATAGTGAACGAGTTTTGATTTCGATACGGCTCAACTCATAATTTTGTGTGGTTGTGCAGAATAATTCATAAGCCAAAAAATGGGGAAGGTGAGGTGGGGGAAAATGACTGCGCGTCGTAGTGAAATGTGATGGGGAAAAAATCCACAACAAGGCCCGCTGTATCGAAGTCGACCTTAAAGGGGTAAAATGTATGACCGACTCCCAGTAATTTTTCGTTCCCAACATTTTTCCCAAACTTACCTACCCCCAATCTTCACCCCCAAAGGAGGCACAAGTAAGTGCCGTAAGTTATGAATCTAAATCCTCATTTATGGAGTGTAAAAGGAAATAAATATTTAAAGTTTAAGCTGTTAACGTAAAATATAAATTATTTTCTGTGTAAACTTAAGGCAGTGATTTGAAAGTGTTGAAGCAGAACTTTTTAAATGTTCCTGTTAAAGAAGCGAACTAATTTAAAGATTTATGTAGTTGATTATGTTAGTTGTGAATCTAAATATAGAAAGCGTGTTAATTTACAACAACGCGAGAAGCTATCCCATACCTCATTCATGGAGTGCAAAGGGAAATTAAGTAAGTAAGTAAGTTGATTATGTAGATGATTTAAAGGCATTTATATTAATATGTGGGTTGGGTCCGGCTAGGGGTGGTTATATTGGATGGGATTTTAATCGTATCTTACCAGTAAAATACTACAGTTATGTTCCAATCTCGTATTATTGCACCTTAGTCTATTAATGACCATATGGGAAAGCATCAGTGTGAGCCGTCATCTGAAAAATATTTTAAAAACATTTTTGATCAAAATCAGCAGATTTACAAAAATTATAAACTAAAAATAATTAAATTTTCTCTTCATTCAACATATAATGTTACATCACGTTAAAAACTCACTTGTAATTTCTGTATTTATGTTATGTAGTAATCACTATAATGCACAAACCATTAAGTGAAATTACCAGAAACACCCGAAAAAACGAAAACATTTGAACATTGAAAAAAAAATTAAATAAAAACATTTATACCGCCATTGTGTCCCAAGTAAGCAAGTTTCTCGTCTATTGCCCTTAATTTTTAGCTATTCGATTGTTATAAAATGTTTAGTATTTATTGCATAAATTGTACGTGACCGCCGTTCGTACTATTGGTGGTGGTGGTGGGGAAAAATTTTATGTTCACTTTAGAATCTCGATGGGATGTTGGACGACGACGGTGTTGTTTGAAAGCAAAGAGAGCCCTTTTTTGCTTTCAGACAACAGTATATATTTATAGCTGTATATCGGTGTGTTTGTGTGTGTGTGTGTATGTTTGTGTGGCACACTGCAAAATAAGTTACTTTTCACATGATATCTGTGTTAAAACAACGTACGAGTTTATCTGCTGTTGTTGCTATTTTATGGTGTTGTTATTGCTGTTGTTGAACAAAGTGACCATTTCGATGGTGTACAACATAATGTTGCGATGTTTAGCCAAGAGTAACAAAAAACGATTTGGTAGAATACTATATGGCATTCATGTTTAACTAAGAGGGTATAATGTCAGTGTAATGATAATGTTCGAATTTTGATTTTGTTTTTTTTTTGTTTTATTTTTTTTATAAATGTGTTCAACTACTATTTGCACGAACTTGTACGAGTATGAGTAGAAAAGGGCGAAGAATAACGTTTATTGTTTAAAATTGATGTTGAACTTAAATTCTTAAGTTACTTGCCGAACATAGTACACTTACATTGAATTGCTGTACAGGGATTTAAAAGTGCTAATTTAAGAAACAAATCTCTAATGAATTTCTATGGACTTTAAATACACAAGATGTACATGTATTTAATGTTGATATATGAATAAAAGCCGGACACGTGGTGCAGGCCCTGTACTGGTACTTCCTATGCAAAGTATTAGAAATTATGTTTTTTTTAGAGTTTGAGTTTGGCGATAGCGAGACATTCGACGGTTACCCTAATATGGGTTCTAGGACATGGGGACATATATGGAAACCAAAGGGCCGATACGCTGGCAATGGCCGCCACAACCGTGAACTCGGGCGAAGTTTATGGTCTTATTTGGATCCCTCTTACAAGGGGGAAACAGCTCATTGCGGGGAAATTGGACCTCATTGCTGAAGAGAGATGGGCAAGAGAACCCACCTGACTAAACAGATTTGGCCTTCAATGGATATACAGAGGACACGATTTGTGCTGAACTTATCCAGAGTCCACTTGAGGAACATCATAGCTGTAATAACTGGTCATTAGCCGGTTGGTAAACACGCTAAGAGGCTGAAACTACCCTACAACGATTGTAGAAGCTGCAATGATGAAAAAGAAGTGGAGACCACGGAGCATCTTCTATGTCACTGCCCTGCTTTTGGTGACCTGCGATACGAAAAACTTGGTCATCGGACACTTTTAGACAATACCTGTCTCTCAGTAGGCGATATGCGGAACAACCAACGAAATGGCTTGACAGCGACGTTGACCGAATAGAATAGAAACATTTGGTGCGGAAATCATAAAATGGTATCACAACGGGACTCATACTAGGACCCAAGTGTTCTGTGTTCAACGTGGCTGCCGAATTAACCTAACCTAAGAGTTTGACGAATTAATTTGAGACGTTTTAATTACTTCTCAGATTGTGCCCGTGAAGGTCGTTTTCAGTAATCCCATACAAAATTACGATATGCCCAGAGATATGTAATTCATCTTTTACATTTGTTACCAGTTACCTTTTCTACAGTATTACTCTGTATTTGTAAATGTCTATCTAAATCCTATCTCCAATCGTTTACGAACTACAATCTGTTAATTTTATAAACTCAACACTTAAGCAATATAATACATAAGGGTGAGGGTTTCTGTCAGTCAGTTTATCTGACTGAATTTTTTGTTCTGTTTTTTATATACGTATTTTATTGTGTCATTCGTAACAAAAATAAAATAATACCTTTCCTCATTATATGATATTGGCGACTATGGTTCTCTGCATACCACTGTGCTATGTGTTTTGTCCTTTTCTTTGACTCAATATTGTTCTTTGTTGTCTTCGCTGTACTTTCATTATTATGGTCCGCTGTTGATGCTACCGTTACTAGACTTACCCTTCGCCGGCCATCGCATAGCTAGTGATGATGCTTAGAATTGTCTTAAATGTTGCCACACATATGAACAACAGACTGTGAGTCTAGCAATTTTCTCAATGTCTCAAGTGTGTTGTTTTATTGCCACTAGTATTATTATTATTATTTCTTATATTCTCCACATGTCGTGTTGCTATGTATGTAGTCACATGCAACCGTTATGTTTTAGCCAGTCCCAAAGTCTCGCTGTGTTCTTGGCTTAGCTTTGTGTGTGTTGTTGTGGTTATCCTTTGGTGGGACTGTCCCTATGTCCGTCCAGCTATTTGTCTGTTGTGCTAGCGTTTATACTGTTGGGTGCACAGATTTTACCTGACAGATTTAATGGCTGCATAAATGCTGGTTACCATAAAATGACCGTATAATAATTTTATTATTATTATTATTGCCCATACAAAAGCGGAAGCAGTGGCCACAAATGTAATTCGACCATACAGTATTTTGCTAGTACAGTGGATATCGAGTGGGCGAACTAGCAAAAATATATAAAAGTTTCATATACACGATCGAAATTTTGAATATTCTGTCTGACAAATACTTACCACAATGTCTATTTGTGCTAAAACAAATATATGAATTATATTAATTAACACAGTTGACTAAGAAGTTGCCAAAAAACAAAACCTATCATTATTACATCAATACTTGCTAGGGACCGGCCGTGGCATAGTGCTTAGAACACGCGACTACCATGCGGATGATCGCAGGTTCAAACCTGGCTCCAGTCATCTTAAAAAAATTGCTCTTTCATTATCGGCTCCCCTCGAATGTTGTTGACAGCAACTTCGCGGTATAAGTGTCAAGTCAATCGGCGTGACTAGTAAGAGCTACGTTCGCATATGTCGATAAACAAGTAGGTGCCGTTAGTTGTGAATCTAAAAATAGAAGGCGTGTTAATTCACAACAACGCGAGAAGCTTTCTATACGTCATTCATGGTGTGTAATGGGAAAATTAAGTTTAAGTTTACTTGCTAGTATTTTGATTTACATATAGATACTAATTCCAAATCACGAGCGGTCATAATATTTTTTTATATTTTGAATACTTATGTTGTATTGCATATGCCATTGCTACTTCTGTATTTGTGTTATTGATTTAACTGCAAAATTTAAAAGAATTATCGGTTGCATCATTAGTTTTTAATTTTAAGTATTTGGGCATTTCTAAAGGACAACCAACACAGTTTGGAATTGTTGGTATTGACAAAAACAAGTGATCACCTTAAGTTTTCTTAGATTTATGTATAATCGGTTTTATACCCAATTTTGGGAGCAGTCTCTTTATTTCTTATATGCGATATTTTGATACAAACTTTTTTATATAAAAATTATTATTATATTAAATTATAATCATAACTATTCAGAATCTAGTACCAGTATGTCGCAGAAAATAAATGTTGCCTTTGCAATTTGTATTTAATATACGCGATATCCACTGTAGTTGAAACGAATATGAGTACAATATACACCGACGACTGGTTGTCTGACTATAGCGTAAATTTGACAATTTCGGATGCAGCATAGAAGCCAACATAACTATCGTCATCGCTGTCGTCGTCGAAGTCGTCAGGCCAACAACAACAAAACGCCATCATCGCTGTCAAAATTATAACAACCACTGCATTCAGAGACAGTCATTTTCCATCGAAAGCTATCAACTACATTTCCATCATATTAGTGGATGTGGTACATTGGGTGAGAGAATGGGCGATATTATTATTATTATTATAATGATGGCAACCAGATGAAGTTTTTTTATATTGTACTTTTTAGGACATTTGTACTTATATTGAACATAATCCTTTGGCAGAATACCATGGTTACTCTTAAGGTGTGGAAATTACAATCTTGAACTCCAGGTTATAGATGAGGTTTAACCCGGTGTGTGAACGAATAGCCACCATAAAAGTCAACACAAAAATTTTACACATAACATTCATATGTGCTCATGCTCCGACTTACTTAAAAAACTTTATAGCTTCACGCGTTGTTGCGAATTAACACGCTTTCTATTTAGATTCACAACAAACGGCACCTACTTGTCTATCGTCGAGTGCGAACGTCTCTGTTTGAGAAGCTTTTACCAGACGTGCCGTTTGACTCGACACTTATACTGTGAAGTTGCTGTCGACAACATCGACAACCACGGCCGTTCCAAGAAGAGAAAAATTCAGTCTGTACACTGAAACGTTAAACAATGGTATCAGACTGATTGATTTCTCTGTGGCAAGAAATATTGTAGTTAGCAGCACTAGATTTGACCACAGAAATATTCATAAGGCAACATGGTTATCCCCAGATCAGATAGATCACGTGGTAGTCGATGGAAGGCACGTATCGAGCATTCTGGACTTACGAGTGATCTGGGGTGCGAGCATTGACTCCAATCACTACCTTACCGCAGTTAAGGTACGCACAAGGCTAAGCATGGCGAAAAACGTACGTAACTTGGCACAACGAAAGCTGGAAATCGGTAAACTGCGGACCATCTCTGTGGACGCTTACTCCAAACACCTAACGCAACTGCTACGGAATGCTCCAACCCCTGATAATATTACCTTGCAGTGACAATATACAGCCGACTTCATAGAACGGACTGCGACAAGCGTAATTGGGTACTCAAAGCCGTCTCAAGACGGTGCCTGGTACGATGATGAAAGTCTCAATGCCACGAGAGAGACGAATGCTGCATACAGGGCGAAACTGCAGCCGATGGCAACGCGAGCTGTTCGTGAACGTCAAAAGGAGATGAGAAGCAACTCGTCTTTTTAGACGAAAAAAAAGAAACTGAAGAAGAGTCAGGATGAGTGTACAGAGTTGCTCCGAAGTAGAGGGGAAGCCCGCAAAATTCTACCAGAAAATAACGGCAAGAATGCTTGGAACAGGGTTGCCCTTCTGCAAGGACAGCGATGGCCAGCTAGTAAAGGACCCGGATAACGTTCTGAAGATATGGAGAGAACATTTCATAAAACTGCTGAATACGGACACCACTTCAGAAGACCCCGATTCAATTCATGACGATGGCATTAACTGTCCACCTCCGAGCCATAGCTAGATACGTGTGGCAATATCCTGCCATAAAAATAACAAAGCAGCTGGAGCCGATGGTCTCACGGCTGAATTGTTTAAGGCAAGTGGAGAGGAGCTGATTAGGAGCATGCATCAGCTCATGGAGAACATCTGGCCAGAGGAGAGCATGCCCGGGGATTGGAGTCTCAGTCTGTTATGTCCCATATACAAGAAAAGAGATCGTAGTAAGTGTAAAAACTACCGTGGAATAAGCCTATTACCAATTGCGTACAACGTCCTTTCGAGCATATTGTGTGAAAGTCTAAAGTCAATTCCTGAAAATCTAATTGGATCTTATAAGTGCAGCTTTAGATATGGTAAATCGACGACGAATCATATATTCACTTCACGACAAATCCTGGAGGAAACTTTTGAAAGCAGATCGACACTTACTACCTCTTTGTCGACTACAAAGCTGCCTTCGACTCTCCGATAAGGAATAAGTTATTTGAAGCCATGTCTGAGTTTGGTATTCCTGCATACTGATTTGACTTTGCAGATGTACCTTGGAAAACAAAAAATCCTCGGTTAAGATTAGAAAGGATCATTCAACACGGAAAGAGGTCTCAGGCAGGGTGATAGAGCTTGTCCTGTACACTATTTAATATAGTTATGGAGAAAGTGAAGAGAAATGCTGGTGTCAACATGTCTGGCGCAATATTTCACACGAGTCACTTGCCACTAGCCTATGCCAGTGATACAGACATCATTGGCGGCCGAAAACTGCTGGATATTTCTGCAGTTTTCTCATCGATAGAAAAGGATTTAGCAAAAATGGGTTTAGCGGTGAAGGAAGATAAAACAAAAATACTGATTTCGACTAACAAAGAATCCTTTCGATGGGGACGGACCGTCAACGTTGACAATTATTGTTTTGCGGTAGTACGTGAGTTTACCTGCCTTGGATCTTCCGTCTAGAAGATAAATAATGTCAGCCAAGAAATCAAACGGAGAGTAGTGCTCGCCAATAGATGTTTTTACGGACTTCGGCAGCATTTTACTAAACCCCATCTTATCTCGGGATACTACGAAACAGCTATACCAGGTGTTAGTTTTACCCGTTCTGTTGTATGCTACCGAATCGTGGGTGCTTACGACTACGGACATACAAAACCTGGGAATATTAGAGAGAAAACGACAACGAAGTAGCTAAAAGAGTCAGAATCCAACGACTTCGATTGCTGGGACATGTTGCTAGGATGGATGAAAATGCTCCAGCGAGAAAGGATTTTGAAGGCAAACCTGAAAGATGGCACAGAGCAGGAAGATCCAAACTTCGTTTGAAGGACCAAGTGGTTGGCGATGTGCCAGCATCTGGTAGGAATAACTGGAGAACACACGCAGAAGACCGAAGCGTGTGGAATTCTTTAATACTTCAGGCCTAAAATTTATGAACAACGTTAGTATGTTGTAATGGGCCACTCAAGTAAGTAATTATAATATCCTCCAGGTGTTGGTTTGGAGGTTATGGAAGAAATATTAATTATGAAAAAAGGTTAATTTTGTATGTGAGGAACCAGAAAGAAATTATGGAAAAAGGGTAATTTTGTATGTGAGGTACTAGAATGAAAGGGGCTATTTTGTCCATTTACAGTCCTATTAACCTATTTTGGAAAATATAAATACTGATAAATTTTCATAGGGCTCAGTTAGTGTTTACTTGAGATATCCGGCCCTCCAGATATTCAGCAACCAGCCAGACAGACGGACGAATTTGGTCTTAAGGTACTTTGGGTCTTACACGTATTGTTTAGTGCGTTACACTTTTTCTCGTATCAGGTGGTATAGCAATCGCTTATAAAGGGTGGTTTAATTGTAAGGGCCGAAGTTGAGTGTGAACCACACCTAAACGTCAAGTTCTTTTTTGCATTTCATTTGACATTTCTCAATTTCAGACTAACCCAACTTGAACCATTGAAAGATACACAATCGAGCAACGCGTTGTAGTTATTCAGGTTTATTATGAAAATTAGAGTTCAAATCAAAATGCATATGTTGCACTTCGTGATTTTTTCGGCTAATATAATCGTCCAAATGTGTGTACAATCGGAAAAATCGTGCAAAAATTTGAGCAAACAGGGTCTGTAGGAGATGTGAAAACACCAGTGCATGCGCGTACAGCTCCAACTGCAGAAAATATTGCTGCTGTTCGCGATAGTGTGGCTGAAGAGCCGTCCACCTCAACTCTTGGTCGTGGCAAACAATTGCACCTCTCACGCTCGTCGTAGATGAACATTATGCTTAAAGACTTTCATTTACACGCTTACAAGGTGCAATTGATTCAAGACCTAAAGCCTCTTGACCAATCCAAACGTCGTCAATGGTCAGAATGGTGGCATGAAATGGTAACTGTGGATGATAAATGAGGCCGTTCAGGCAGTTACTGTGAATTTTTCGCTATCGTGAGATGAAAACGAACTTTTTATGGCCCGAATTGGAAGAAATGGATGTGGACGATATGTGGTTTCAACACGATGGTGCCACTTGCCACACAGCTAATGAAACAATGACTCTTTTGAGCGATAAATCCAAAAGCCGTGTTATGTCACGCGGTGGCGATGTCAATTGACCTAAAAGATCATGTGATTTGACACCGTTGGACTTCTTTCTTTGGGGTTATTTGAAAGAGAAGGTGTATGTCGATAAGCCAGCAACAATTCAAGAGCTAAAAGCTGAGATAATTCGGCACATTAACGGCATAGAACCTCAATTATGTCTCAGCGACATCGACAATTTGGACCATCGGATGGATGTGCGCCGCGGAGGTCGCGGCGGCCATTTAGCCGATATTTTGTTCCATACATAATTGGACCGTCGCAGTATTATCTTATTAAAAGGAAATTAGAATAATTTCCTAAATAATTTGTGCTTTATTCAAAATCAACATCGGCCCTTAAAACTTAACCACCCTTTATAAATTTGTATTGTAAGGCTTGTGACTCAATTCTTAAGCGACTTTTTATTACTGGAATAAAGAGTCTAATGCCTTTCAAACGATATCTATATGTATATAGGTCACTTCACCCGTATTCTATTGCCTCTAATTTTTGATTTTCCCATATTTTGAAGACCTTTTCGCTAAATATAGCAGTTTTATAATGAACGCAATTATTAGTTCGAATTTCTTGCTCTCCTGGAAATAAACGGGATTTAGGAGATACGAATATAAATATTTGGTTTTAGATATTTGAAGTCTAGATATGAAATAGTGAATATGTACTACATTTTCTTACTCGTATATGTTAATGTTCGTATTGCAGTTTGAACTAGTACTAAATAGTTGTACTCGCATATGATGATGTTCATCTCTGGTATGTGGTCGTCACGCAGCTTGCAGTACTTTCATTACTATTTTCAATAATGTTATTATTGTTTGCTCTTTTTCATTTCTCCTTGCGTATCCATGTTAGGGTTTTCAGTTTTATAAAACATGTTTAAGCATTCGCTTGTGAGTTGAGAGTATCAATGGTATTGTGACCAGTGAATTGGAAAATATTGGCCAAAAAAAGAAGATAACGTCTATACAATGTACAGTATTCACGGACAATTAAACATATTTTAAAAGAACGGTAATGGAACTCACATTTTCCTATTTGGTATAAAAATGTCAGTTATGCCAAACACATTGGAATGACTTAGCTAAAAAGTGCAAATATGTATTCATATTTGTAAATAATTAAAATAGCATATCTTATTATGAGGTTTCGTTTTAGTTACATTTACTAAAACTTACTCAAACGCCTTTTCAAAAGTTTTCTATTTGCCAAATTTTACAAATAAAAATTCATCTGTTTTTTCTTGGCTGTCACAACTTTGTGTTATCATTTACCTCATATAATACCCAGTGTCTGGTTTTTCTTTGATTCCAGCTTTGATTCGAGCAATTTCTACCTTCTTGCTCTTTTAATTTTCATTAGTTTTGTTTTTGGTTATTGTTTAAATTTTCACTTTGAAACCTACTGCTAACTCCTTTTTTCTCTGCAAAATAGTTCTATTGCTATTTTTATAACAAACTCTAATAAAACTAAACACTAACTAATAATCTCTAGTTTAACTCTTTACAATGGATGAGTAATACAAACAGTTGCCGTCATTCACTAAAATAAACTCTCAAAACTAACATAATCACAATCTAAAAACATGAGCGCATATCACAATGAGTTTAAGCTAAATATGTTGACATTGACTACTAATTACTCATTTGCCACAACAAAGTTAGTGTTTAATACATTTATATTTTCATTTCGTTTAAATATTTCACACGTGCATATATAATGCAAACGATAACAATAGCGATCAACAGCTACAGTAATAATAACCACATTCAACAACCACAACATGAGCGGCAGCAGCAGTAAAAGCAGCGCAGTCAACCCCAGCAACAGCCATAACTGCCACGGCAGAAACAACAGCAGCAACGTCATCATCAGCAACACACGGCAACAGTATCAGCAACACTTGTAACAATAACAGAATAATGCGAATGTATAAATATTTTCATAACGATAACACATTTTCAACTTTACTAAAAAGTTAACGTCAAAAATTGTTGCCAAGCCATGCACACTTTATGCAGGCGTTGTAGCAAGGAGTCGACACAAAAACCCATACCTATCCGGCCGGAGCCATCCATCTGAACTGAACAAGCCAAACCAACAACTCAACGACCCATCAACCTGACATATGAATTTAAGTGGTAAAAATGCTAACATTTTTGAAATTTGTTGCTGGTTGTTGTTGTTGTTGTTATTGTTGCTATTATGTATATTGGCGTTCATACAGTAGATAGTAGCTGTGTATACTGTTGCACATTATGAATTTTGAAAGATGAAGGGTAAAGCCCTTTACGTTGATGACGATGATATAAACATGACATGAGGGCAAAAAAAATTTGAAATGTTGGTTTAACAGGCTCTTCAACATGAAATACGAGGTTCACACCACAGGAAGACGAGTAAAAAGTGGGCTTATCACGACGTCAGCCTACCAAATGGAACAGCATTTGATTAAGAGAGAAAGTAAAGGCAAAAACCACAAATGGGGTAAATGAAAGTGTACAAATTGGATTTTTTTCCCTTCTTTCCCTTCCCTTCGTTGGAAAAGGATTTCAAGGTTTTTAGATACATATTTGAAGGATTTTATGTGATGATACATCGCTTAATGCTCAGTAAATTGGCAGCTAGGAAGCAGAGACGTTGTAAAGCATTTCAAATTGGCGGTGAACTTAAGGCATGATGGGAAACACTTGACATCATAAATGAAAAAGTTGATGGGGAACTTATCTATTTCGAATGCATCAACTACTATAAAATCAGATTATTGTGTGCAGTACGTTTTTTATGTGTGAACGATTGCATTGGTCGCTTACAGTAAATGATATAAAGAGTTTTGTCTAAAAAGATCTATAGGCTGCCGTTGGGGATGTATAGTGAATCTTGCATCTCAAGCCGACTCACAATCTCCACGATGAGGCACCTGAGCAACGTTGTTCGTGATATTATTATCATAAATAATGGCAGATAGTAACCCTCGAAAACTGGGTACTAGTTCGTAGGTGGTGAGATCACTACTTACTAGGGACCCCCTGTACTTACTTTTCAAACCCTTAGCAATGCATTTCATTATTTCATCTTTTGTATGAAATGGCCGCAAATAGGGTCAATCGCCACCACATCGTTTACCTCGACCTAGTGAAAGGGTCTTCATAAAAGAGTACTAACATAGCTAATATAATATATAGGTAATATAGGTAGCCAGAAAAACTTAATTGCCCTTTTACAAGCCATGAATGAGTTGTAAAGCAGAATTTTCTATTTTTAGATTCATCTATTTGTTTACTTTTACAAGACATTCCGATTGACTCGACACTATATTGTGCAGTACCTTTTGACAACATCGAGGGAGCAATGAGGAATCGAACCATGGATCTCCCGTATGATAGTCGCTTGTTCTAACAATTATGACACTGCCAGTCATATCAGAACTAAACAATCTAAATAGCTTTATACGTTTCGTTTACGCTCTCTGTCGCTTTCGTGCGCAAACATTTTTTTACTTGGTAGTTTTACTTTCGTTTGCCATTGATTAATTTAAGTAGGTACCCATGTAGGCGCCATAGGTAGTTCAAGTCTGGTCAATCGGCACCTCCAGAACTGCAGGAAGCGACTACTTTATGTATTTTACTGGATATGAAAATACGAAAAAGAAAAATTATAAAACGGAACCCAACAAATGTTGACGACCCCCGTTAACGTTAAAAGGACAATGTTGTAAGGATATCCATCTGGAACGTGCCTACTTTATACATAGAAAGAGCCACTAACTGACTGGTGGATGTCTTCGAAAAATACAAGGATGACTTCACCGCTTTCCAAGAGAGGAGATGGACTGGACAGGGATGCTCGCGACGTAAAAATTGCAACATCTATTATAGCCGCCATGCACAAATTTGGATATGGATTTCGAATTGGCCAGAGACTTCGAATTGAACGAATTGCCACAATCCATATGAAGGCGAAATATTTCTACATCACGCTGAAATGTGCTCATGTCCCTGCTGCGATAAAGACGATGAGATTAAAGATGCAGTTTACTAGCGCCTACAGGAAATATACGAACGCTGCCCTGGCAATATGGAAACATACGAATGCTGCCCTGGTTAAGATATTAAAATTGTTCTGGGAGATTTTAATGCAAAAATAGGAAGGGAAAATGTTCTTGATACATCGTTCGGTAAATTCAGCCACTCGTCAATGCTGTCTGGTTCAAAATGTTTCTACTGGATGTTATATATGTTTACGCAGGATAATTTTCTACTCACGCTGATCTTTCAACTCCATTTAAATGTAATTGTTTAATAGAAAGGAAACATTGTTCCTTTGATTATTGTAATCCTGGTGTTTTGTTAAATGCATCCAAACTAATTTTCAAGTCCTCCAAGTTTACTGTCCTTTGGGCTGGGATATACTCCTTGACCCTATATTATATTAAATCTTCCGTGTTGAATAGTTCAGAGTAATCTTTACCAAACTTAACCGAGGATTTGGTGTTGTCCAAGGTACATCTGCAAAGTCGAATCAGCTTTGCAGGAATACCAAACTCAGACATGGCCTCGTATAGCCTATTCCTTTTCGAAGAGTCGAAGGCATCTTTGTAGTCGATAAAGAGGTGGTACCGATTTGCTTTTCATAGGATTTTTCCAGGCTTTGTCGTAAGGTGAATATTTGATCTGTCGTAGATTTGCCAGGCCTTAAGCCGCACTGATATGGTCCAATTAGTTTTTCTACAATTGGCTTAAGACGTTCACACAAAATGCTTGAAAAGACCATGTACGCAATTTGTAATAGGCATTCACTACGATCTCCTTTCTTGTATATGGGATATAACAGACTGAGACTGCAATCCCCAGGCATGATCTCCTCTTGCCAGATGTTCTCCATGAGCTGATACATGCTCCTAATCAGCTCCTCCCCGCCAGCCTTAAACAATTTTGCAGGGATACCATCGGCTTTGTTGTTTTTAAGGCGGGGGATTGCCACACGTATCTCGCTCTGGCTCGGAGGTGGACAGTTAATACCATCGTCATGGATTGGAGCGGGGTCTTCTGGAGTGGTGTCAGTATCCACTAAATTTCTAAAGTGATCTCTCCATATCTTCAGAACGTTATCCGGGTCCGTCACTAGCTGACCATCGCTGTCTTTGCAGGACGGCAACCCTGTTTCACGCATTTTCGCCATAAATATCTTGTAGAATTTTTGGGCTTCCCCTTTACTTCGGAGCAACTAAGTGCACTCATCCTGCGTCTTCTTCAGCTCTTTCTTTTTCCATCCAAAAAGACGAGTTGCCTCTCTTGTCTTCTCCCTGTGTCATTCACGAACAGCTCACGTTGCCATTGGCTGCATTGGCCGCTCTGTATGCAGCATCCGTCTCTCTTGTGGCATTGCGACATTCATCATCGTACCAGGCATCTTTTTGAGACGGCTTTGAGTACTCAAGTACGCTTCTCTCAGCCCGTTCTAAGGTGTTGGCTAAATTTTGTCACTGCGAGGTAATATTAACTCTGTGGTCCGTAGTTTACCAATGTCCAGCTTTCGTTGTGCGTGGGTAGCCTTGTGCCTACCTTAGCTGCGGTAAGGAAGTGATCGGAGTCAATGCTCGCACCAATGATCCATCCATCCATCCATCGACTACCAGGTCATCTATCTGATTCCTCGTCAATTGATCTGGAGATAACCATGTTGCCTTATAAATATTTTATGGTCAAATCTAGTGCCGCTAACTACCATATTTCTTGCCGCAGAGAAATCAATCAGTCTGATGCCATTGTTTGACGTTTCGGTGTGCAGACTGAATTTTCCGATGGTACCTTCAAATTGGGTTTCCTGCCTATTTTAGCATTAAAATCGCCTAGCACAATTTTAATGTCATGGCTCGGGCTACGGTCATATACATTTTCTAGGCTCTCGTAGAACTCGTCTTTGTCCTCATCGCTTTTCTCTTCTGTCGGAGCATTGGCACATATAAGTGTTATGTGGAAAAACTTTGTTTTGATGCTAATGGTGGCTATGCGTTCACACACCGGGTTGAACCTTGAGATTAGGTGTCGCAGTATCTTGCCAACCACAAATCTACATCCAAACTCGTGCTTGTCCGCATGGCCACTATTGTAGATGTCGCACGTCTTCATGCCGAGAACCCGTGTCCCGTCAAACGGATTTCCTGTAAAGCGGTTATGTCAGCCTTGTATTCTTCGAGGACTTCCGCGAGTTGGATGGAGGCACCTGGTCTATACAGTGTTCTAACATTCCGGGTGCATGGTACCCAACAATTGCACCTCTCACGCTCGTCATTGATGAACATTATGCATAAAGACTTGCATTTACACGCTTACAAGTTGCAATTGACTCACGAACTAAAGCCTCTTGACCTTTCCAAACGTCGTCTATTGTCGGAATGGTGGCACGAAATGGCAACAGTGGATGATCAATTTTCGAATAAAATTATCTTAAGTGATAAGGCACATTTTCACCTCAATGGGTTCGTCAATAAGCAGAATTGCCGCATTTGGGCGGATGATAATCCAAGAGTGATTGTCGAAAAAGCAATGCACCCACAAAGAGTGACTGTAATTAATTGACATCCAGATTACTATGTCATCATATTCCATATCAAAACCTGTTGATGGGCTTAAGAAATAATACTAGTCAAACAAAAATGTATCTCTTAGTCGAACATTCCTGATTGTAATTTACTATATAACCTTAATTATTCCCCCAACCCCATTTTCCCCAATTGAACCTGACATACGGTCATGATTAAATAATTTCAATTTGAAAAATTCTTAGTTTAATTAACGTTGTTAAACACATACACACACATATATATTTACTTAACTGAATATTCTCCATACTTGTTCGTATACGCTCATATGACACTTTTTCTAAGGATAACAACTGCAACGAAAAAAGTGGCACCAACCTGCATGAGGATGAGACGAGTTGAGTGGAGTCTACAAATGCAATTTATGATAAAAATTAATTTGCTGCAGGGAAATTACGTCATAATGTCAAGAGTGATGTTATATGCTCCAATTATTGCCATGTGCAACATACATACCTCCATGCCACATACGGCTGCAACAACATCTATTAACACTACTACCATCACGCACACACATGCACGACATACATAGTCAACACACTCGCCAATTCACATGAATTCACACTCACCTACAAACAATTTCGCACAAGTGAAGTGACATCCACCGCAACACAATTTTGTTGCACTAAATTTAAAATTAACTTCTATGGTTTCACTCTTACACTCTTACATGCCGTTATCCCTTCTACGTCTCATCCTTATGGCATAAATGGCAACTTGAAGTGAATATGACTTGACATAGCCCATGAAGGTTGCCGCTTCCATGGTAAGCGATTTCTTTTCAGCTTTTTCACTTTCTTCATCTTCTTCATGTGATGTGATTTCTTTATGGCGTTATTTTTTTTTTCTTACAGCATAAAGAAAAACATTTGCGAAGCAAATAACTATACACACGGGGGTGTAAAGAATAAAGGGTTTAGGTTGTCGCAAGATATAGTTGTTACAAGAAGGCTGCGAATGGGGGAAAAAAACAACAACGTCTATATTCATAACACGATGATGGCAAAAAAGAAGAAATTATGAAATTTTTATAAATAAAGTGAAACCATCAACGGCCGTGAGTAGGGAGTGAGTGACAATTTTGAATGATGGCATTGGGGGATAGTTAAACTAATGTCGTGCCTAAAGGTGGGCACAGTAAGGCTGAGGGGTTTTCATCATTAAACATATTTATATGTGACTCTTAGCAAAACAGGAAATTCCAAGGTGAAGTAAAACATCACGGAATACTTGGTAAAATATTTGTTCTGAAGGTAAAATTTATTTTCCTTAAAAATTAAATTTTTCATTATAATAGGGATGAACAAAAATTATAACTAGTAAAAGCCATTTATTTGTCCTTGATCGGCCGTTATCTCTCTGTGTTACATATCTATATAATTAATTATTAAATGTTGTTTGCGCGTCCCTTTTTTGATGCGTCGCAATTTTAATGTTCGATCAGTGGGCGGTGTGTGCGAGAAACTCCTGAAAACTGATCGGCTCCGCAATAAACTTCCATTGACAGCCCGAAACGTCAGTAATTACTCAAAGCCAAAGCTAAGTTCGGTATTCCTACGAAGCTCATATGCCTTGCGGCTGGTATGCTATTGTACAACGAAGCTGATATGCCTCAACAAAAAGCCTTCAGTAATGATTGACAAGGACCTTATTTATAACTTACTTACTTAAGTGGCCCACTACAACTTACGAATGTGGTTCATAAAAAAGAGGCCCGAAGAATTAAAGAATTCTACATGCTTCGGATTTTTGTGTGAGTTCTCCAGCTAGTATTACCAGATGGTGGCACGCTGGCAACCACTTGGTCCTTTCAACGAAGTTTGGGTCTCCCTGCTCTGCGCTGTCCTTCAGGTTCGCCTTCAAACATCTTTCTCGCTGGAGCATTTCCACCCATACTGGCAACATGTCCCAGCCATCGTTGTCGTTGAATTCTGACTCTTTTGGTTCATCCGATGGCGAAACTCGTCGTCGACGAAGGTACGTTCATGTCTTTTTCGGAGTACTTTTCACTCGAATACTCCCATGTTATGTATGGCCGTTGTCGTAAGCACCCATGATTCGGCAGCATACAACAGGACGGGAAAACTAATACCTGACATAGCTGTTTCTTAGCATTCCGATATAAGGTGGTATTAATAAAGTGCTGCAGTAGTCCGTTGAAACATCTATTAGCGAGCACTATTCTCCGCTGGTATTCTTGGCTGACATTATTTTTCTTAGTGACGGAATATCCAAGGTAGGTAAATTCATCTACTACCTCAAAACAATAACTGTCAACTGTTCGTCGAAATCATTATTTTTATTTTGTCCTTGTAGACCACAAACCCATTTTTGCTGACTCCTTTTCTAGTGATGAGAAAACTGCAGTAACATCCCGCATTATTCGGCCAATGATGTCTATATCGGCGTAGGCTAGTGTCATGTGGCTCTTGTGAAATATGGTGTCAGACATGTTGACGCCAGCCTTTCTTATCACCTCCGCCACAACTATATTAAATAGCGTACAGGACAAACTATCACCCTGCCTGAGACCTCTTTCCGTGTTGAATGGGTAAGACTGATCTTTACCAATCTTAACAGAGGATTTGGTCTTTTCCAAGGTACATCTGCAAAGTCGAATTATCTTTACAGGAATACCAAGCTCAGACATGGTTTCATATAACTTATTTCTTATCGGGGAGTCGAAGGCAGCTTTGTAGTCGCCAAAGAGGTGGTAGGCGTCGAACTGCTTTTCATGAGTTTTTTTCCTGAATTCGTCGTAAATTTACCAGGTCTACAGCCGTACTGATAAGGTCCAATTAGTTATTCAAAAATTGGCTTTAGACGTTCACACAATATACTCGAAAGGACCTTGTACGCAATTGGTAATAGGATTATTCCGCGGTAGTTTTTACATTCACTACGATCTCCTTTCTTGTAAATGGAACATAACAGGCTTAGACTCCAATCCCCGGGCATGCACTTCTCTAGCCAGATGTTCTTTATGAGCTAATGCATTCTCCTAATCAGATCCACCCCTGCTGCCTTAAACAATTCAGCAGGGAGACCATCGGCTCCAGTCACTGCAGATCAATTGACGAGGAACCAGATTGATCAATTGGTGATCGATGGAAGGCACGCATCGAATGTTTCGGACGTAGGAGTGATCAGAGGTGCGAACATTGATTCCGATCACTACCTTACTGCAGTTAAGGCACGCACAAGGCAAAGCATGACGAAAAACGTACGTAACAAGGCACAACGAAATCTGAACATAGTTAAACTGCGAACCACAGAGGTAGCGGACGCCTACTGCAACCACCTAACTCAACTGCTACGGTATGCTCCTACCCCTGATAATATTACCTCACAGTGGCAATATAAAGCATATTCCATAGCTGCTGGAAGCGTACTTGGGTACTCAAAACCGGAGCTGAAGAAGAGACAACATGAGTGCACATAGTTGCTCCGAAGTAGTGGGGAAGACCAAAAGATCTACCAGAGAGTTTAGGCGACAATGCGTGGAACAGGTTTGCCCTCCTGCAAGGACAGCGATAGCCAGAAGACCCCGCTCTAATCCATGACGATGGTATTAGGTGTCTACCACAGATCCAAAACATGCACGCACCAGCTCATAAATACGATTTCACCAAGGAATGCATGCCAAACGAGGCTTCAGACAAGATAATAGTCTAATATGCGATCTCTTTAACATCATAATGGAGATGATCATGCGGAAGGCAGCAGCAGACATTACTAGCACCATCTTTAACAAATGCCACATGTTGCTCGCGAATACCGATGATATAGATATTATGGGCCGAGGACTGCGGGATGTTACTGCAGCCTTTTTAAGTATTTAGAATCAGACGGCTGAACTGGGTCTGGTGATTAATGAGGACAAAGCCATGTTATTTGTTTCAACGAACAAAGAGTCTACTCGTTTGGGACGCTGGGTGAACGTTGACAACTACATATTTTAAGAGCTAGATGATTTGAGCACAAATAATAACGTCAGCCTGGAAATCAAAAGACGACTTTTGATCGCAAACCGCTGCTACTATGCGCTAAGTGAGCGTTTTAATGATAAAGCTCTCTCTCGACGAACGAAGATCCAACTCTACCAGACTCTGATCCTACCTGTCTTCCTTTACAGCGCAGAATCCTTGGTAATGACGCAGGTGGATCAATCAATTATGGGAGTTTTTGAGAGAAAAATACTTCGCAAAATATTTGGAGCCATTATCGTCGTCGAATGAATCATGAGCTGTATGAGATGTTCAACGACATCGACGTAGTCATGGGTGTTCAAATAGACGGAATGCGCTGGCTTGGACACGTTGTCTGAATGGACGAAAATGCTCCGGCTCGAAAAGTCTTTGGCAATAAACTCGAAGGGCAGCGCAGGAGGGGGCGACCGGAACTTAGATGGATGTACCAGGTAAAAGAGCTGTTATCTAAGCTTGGTGCCACGAACTATCTAAGGAGCGCAAAAGATAGAATCGCTTGAAATACTTTTCTACGTGCTGTTACTGATAGATAAATTTCTGTTGTTGCTGCCATTAATGAGGGAGAAGAATTGTGTGTTAAACGATATTGTGTCGCAGTAAGCTATTTATTAAGGTCATATCATATTATTCGTATGAGCTATTTGAAATGTATTACGCATACGTAAGTCAATATATACGAATGTAAGTGTAATAGTAATACTCTGTTATTGGACTATGTGTTGTTGGGACCCGTGACTACCATGCGGGAGGTCCGAGGTTCAACTCCTGGCTCCAGTCATCTAAAAATAAAAAAAAATTAATGTTTCTTTCATTGCCGGCCCCCTCGATGTTGTCAGCAACTTTTCAGTATAAGGGTTGAGTCATTCGGCATATCTATTGAAAGCTTCTCAAACAGTGACGTTCGCATTCGTCTAGGTGCCGTTTGTTATAGTCTACTGAGAAGCCATATCTACATTACCAGCGCTTCCTTACTGTAGTACCCTATCATATATGTTCTTGCCTAGTGCATAATATACGTAAGTTTCAGTGCAAATTAGAAAATTCCCTTAAGTATCCAATTATGAAAATGAGCAGACATCTTGTATGACATTAAAACGACGCTGACGACGGCAAGTTTTCTTCAGACTCTGCGGTCTTCTATTCGACTACGTAAAAAAAAAACTAAGCATTTTTGCATCCACTTTACTCTTTTATCATGCACTTTATCTAACAAAGAACAAGGGAAACAAAGAAGGGACTAACATTCGTTTTTTGTTTGCAACACATCCTTAAGGATTCGTTTAGTTTATACTAAGGCAACACCAGGATCATACAAAAAAAAATAGGCAAATATAAACGGAACTAACAACTATTTACAAATAAGCTTTTGCCGTAGACAAAGGAAGTGAATGGAGGGAAAAAATAAACTATGCCACAAAGCTGGCGCCTGCCTGAGGAGTAAAAGACCCCTAGAATATGAGCGACAACGTAAAGGGTATCGCACTGCCAGCCATATATAGAGCATATGGCTTTGTTGTTGTTGGCGGCGATGGTGCAACCTTTTTGTTGTCGCGCTGTTGTTTTTAACCACACATATAGGGTCGTCGCCTAGCTTTCTAAACTTTCCACAAGTGCTGCAGCGTCTTTTTTTTTTGTTAGTGTTGCAGCGTCTTTTTGTTATTGCTTAAACAGCCATTAAACAATAACAGCTGTTTAACCTGAGTTGCAATGGAAGGAAGAGCCGCCATAAAGGCAAATAGCAATAGCATATGTCTTCCAGCCAATGTGTAACCGGAGAAAGAAGAAGGTGGATACAACGAAAGTGTTTTGCACTTAGGCGAGACAATCGGGCGAGGGGTGTTACTCTGATCTGTGTGTGTACTAATTTATTCACATGTTTTTTATTAAGAACTATATTTAGTAGGAGCGAAATAAGATTTATACGTAACAGTTAGTCATCCGATCGTTAATTCCTCAAATCAACAGACTTTTAGCAACAAAGACACCTATCCAAGATGTGAAGAGTCCTTTCATAAATATTAGAGGAATTGATCCCAAAACTTGTTTTAAAAACTATGCCTAAAAAGTTTATATTTCCCATTAGTTCATTGCAATTTGAGACTGTGTCATCCTTAGCTAATCTGTTATACTCTATTTCACTTTACCATATATACTTGATGTTCTCTTAACATATTTCACTGTTCAGATGTCTAGAGAAAAGAAACTTCAACAAGAGGCTTATTACAACATATGATGGAACGGAGAACCTAGAGAATTTCGTTAGCAACACAAAGCAACGAACAATTGCGATTACAGTTTTAATTATGTAAATTTAATGAAGAAGAAAATTTCCCACCAAAACAGTCGTTATAGCATTTGCACTTCTACCACTGCTACGTTACTCTCTCTCAGCTTGTCTTTTGCTTTGGTGGCTTTGGCGTCCACCATAGAGCACTTGAGGAAGACATTAACGGCAAGAATGCTCGGTGCAATCATTAAATGAATTACAGCGCCGCACCAAAATGAAAACGTGAACGTAAATGTGAATGTGAATGCGAAAGTGAATGTGATTGTGACTATGGCTCTGAATGGCAGAGAAGCGAGAAGGAATCACGAACGTCGCTTTTATTAAAAATGTTTGCAATTTACCGCATTTTAGGTTTGCATTACGGTTTTATGGAGCGCGCCTTCCAAGTAACCGTTGCGGGTCCTATCCCGCCTTTTTTGTGCCCTCATTTTGTTGAACCATTTTCTTTTCTAGGGTCTTTATTATGTTTGCTATCGCTGTTTTTTTGCTACGAGAGTAGGGGGGCTTTCCTTTTTAAATTAAGCTAAAATATACTGTGTTATATGTGTCGTTGTGTCTGTTGCTGCTGTGGCTCTTTAGCCGGTTGTGTTGGAGTTTTTTTTTCATTTATGGGTTAATTAATAAAATGACCTTTACAGTTTTTTTTGTAGTCTTCTTTTCACATTCTTCGGGTGTTGCTTGAGCTGGAGGTTTTTTTCCAGCCTTTGTACTCTACGTTTACTCTAGCTATGTTTCTTAGGCTATTTAGCGATTCCTGCTTAATAAGCCTTCTGTGAATATAATGTTTTGGGGTTAAAGAGGAAATATAAATATGTTTTATGTAGAATGAAGTAATACACGTTGGGGTCGGTGCAAAACGAATTACGATTGAGCGTTTTGCATAATGGAAATTGGGGCAGGTGCGGAAGTCTTATGTAGGGAACAGGCAAGAACACATAATTGCCTGTAATATAGTGTAACTACTTTTTGATGGGTTAATGATTAGTTTACATAATGAAAAATTAACCTGAAGATATCGATGTATTTTTGTAGAGCCTATGCATGTTTTTAAGTATATTTTAAGGTACTTTACTGACTTTACACGAAATAAGGACCAAAGGACATGTAAGGAGTCAAAATTAAGATTTAAATTGTCCACAAGAAAAATCTTTGTAAAATATTGAAAATGCACTAAAACAATAAGAATCATAGTCTTTAGGACCTATTCCAAACTCTACTTTAAGTTAAACTGAAAACTTTACCAGGCCTTAACAAAAGTTCGACCGAGGGGGATCTGTGCTTCCGGAATTGTTATATACTCTGTAAAGGAAATATATACCCCCTGACACTGACCACCATTTTATGTTCATTGTAATCTTCGATCAATCAACAACTGATCAGATATTCACACTTTGGGAAATCCTGGAAAAGACCCAGGAGAATCAGATCGACACGTACCATCGTCTTAAAATAAAAGACTATAAAGCTGCCTTCGACAGCCCGATACGGCAGAAGTTACTCAAAGTCATGGCTGAGTTTGGCATTCAAGCAAAGCTGATATGCATTTGCTAAATGACGCTGACTGACACAAAGTCTTCAGAGAAGATTTGTAAGGACCTTACGGATCCATTTAATACCAGACGAGGTCTTATACAAGGCGAAGGCCTTTCGTGTGACATCTTCCACATAGTGATTGAGATGATAATGAGGAAAAGCTGCAGTAAATACGAGTGACACGATATTCAATAAAAGTCACGGGATGCGGGATGTGACTGCAGCCTTCTCAGATATACAGAAGGAATCAGCGAAAATGGTTCTAATGGTGAACGGGGACATAACGAAGTTTTTAGTTTCAACGAACAAAGAAACTACTCGTTTAGGAAGCTGACAACTATAATTTTGAGGTGGTAAATAATTGTATAAACCTATGCTCCGCCATCAACTCAACAAATAATATCAGCGTGGAGATCCGGAGAAGAATCCTGCTTGCAACTATGGACTTACCAAGCGATTTAATAACAGAGCCCTCTCTCGATGAACAAAAATCCAGAATAGAACGACCGTTGGAAATACCAGGTTGCAAAGAAGTGAAAAGAGACTCTGTGAAAGAGATGTCATGAATGAATTTTGACTAAAGAAAAAAATTAATAAAGTCTACAATATACAATCGATAAGTGACGAAAAACTATTTAAAACTGAAAATGAGACTGCAAGTAGACCGTAAAGGTTGGGTTCATTGGGCAGCCGCGTTTAGCGTAGCTCACGTGCGTCCTAGTGTAGGAACCATTGTGATTACTTAACTTAATTTCCCTTTGCACCCCATGAATGAGGTATGGAATAGCTTCTCGCGTTGTTGTGAATTAACACGCTTTCTATTTTTAGATTCACAACTAACGGCACCTACTTGTTTATCGACGAATGCGAATGTCACTGTTTGAGAAGCTCTTACTAGACACGCCGATTGACTCGACACTTAATACTGCGAAGTTGCTGTCAACAACATTCGAGGGGAGACGACAATGAAAGAAAATTTTTTTTTAAGATGACTGGAGCCAGTTTTTAACCTGCGATCTCCCGCATGGTAGTCGCCTGTTCTAACCACTATGCCACGGCCGGTCCCATTGTGATACCATTTCCAAATTTTCGCACCAATTATTCATACTCTATACAGTCAACGTCGCTCTCAAGCCATTTCGTTCATCTGATGAAGGCATAGATACGCCGCAAATCACATACCGATGACCAAAATTTTCATATCTCAGGTCACCAAAAGCAGGGCAGTGACAAAGAAGATGCTCCGTGGCCTCCTTTTCTCCTTCATCATTGCAGCTTTTGCTAAAATTATTGTAGGGAGGTTTCAACCTCTTAGGGTGTTTTCCACCCGGCCAGTGACCGGTTATTACAGTTATGATGTTTCATGGTTCAGCGCAAATTGGGTCCTCAGTATATTAATGGTAGGCCAAATCTGTTTGGACTATGTGCAAGTGGGTTCTCTCTACCATCGCACCTTAGCAGTAAAATTCAGTTTCCCCGAAATAAGCTGTTTCCCAATTATGACAGCAACACCAATGTGACCATAAACTACGAACGAGTTCACGATGGTGGCGGCTCTGCCAATGTACCGGCACTTTGGTTACCATATATTTGTTGCCTGGATACCATGTGGGGATAACCGTCGAATGTCTTGTTATCTCCTCCATAGACGATCGGCATTCTTGAACATTTCTCAAAGTGGTGTACACGTTCTCCAGGGATCTGATAGCCACTTTACTATCAGTTAGTATATAAATATTGATGGATAGTTGCAAATTTAAATCTTCCGAAAAGATTCCACAGTCCGCTATTTATCCTTACTTCGAACCGTCTGTGAAAACTAGGATGTCATCCTCCCCAAAGTGTAGGGCATTATCATTATCATCATAGCAGCACATATGTAATCAGTGTTACACCCCTCATTGTCCAGAATTTTGGCATGACCATAGTTCCTGTGCGTCCATGCTCTCGTGGTGTCTCAACGCATTGCGGTGTTCGCTGCTATTTTTAACGCTTTAATGTTCAGTGGTAACAAGTTGGTGGCATGTCATAAGGTCGATTGTCATAATGTCCATGAACCTTTTGTCATAAAGTCTATGGACCTTATGATCATGGGCTTTGCGTCATAAGGTCCACAAGTATTGCGACATAAAGTCTTTCACTTTTTATACCCTAACACTATGGGTAGGAGGGAAAATATCATTTGATACGACCCAAAAGTGTAACACATAGGAGTAGTCACTTTAGACCCTAGTTTTCTTTGAACCAAATTCGATTCATGACTTTTTAAGGCTTTTGAGCCATGTCTTTCTATATGTATGTCTGTCGGTTTGGCTGTCCGGCTGGTACGATAACTCTCGAAAGATAACTCCTGAATACAAATTTACTACTCCGCCAACTTTAGAAATCGAGTAATAATATCAATACATCCAACTAGATCGTACCCAAGTTCTATATTTTGTTCAGCTATAACAGGATAAAGTTTTGGAGAACAAATTGAAAGTCTAGCCATATCCCTTCTAGTACCTACCATACAAATGTACCACTCCGCTTACTTTAGAAATCGTGTAATTATATAAATAAACTAGAAAATGTTATCTTCTACTGAGGGTGAGGGTATATGTAAGTCGATTTTCCCGACTAATACTTTCTCACTGGTTTTAATGTTTTAAGGTCTTAAGATTAAGACGTGGTGATGGGGCCCATGGCTTCAAATAGACCGAATGCGCTGGCTTGGATACGTTGTACAGATGGATGAAAATACGTCGGATCGAAAAGTCTCCGACAATAAACTCGTTGTATGTAACAGTTAAAAGTCTAAACTTGGCGTGACGATCTACCTTCGAAGTGCAAAAGGCGCAATGGCAAAGTGTCATAAAGTTTATGGACCTAATGTCCATGGACGCTGTGTTATAAAGTCCTTGGGACCCGTCTGCCTTTTGACAGTCCTTATGTCACGCCCCAAAATATGTATTAAAATAGTTCCTGGCCCCTTATGACACGCCAACTAACCAGTTTATGATCGTAAACAGTACCTTAGTTGGATTTGTTTTAAGTGTCCCTGTTATCATAACTGCCACCAGTCTTACAATGTGTTCGAATTATAGTCTTCGAACCGCTCTCTCCAGAGATGGACACCAAACTGCCGATCGGTGTAATACAATTGGTTTTGTTAACAAAGTCATATAACCAGTTGAGGCCGATTGCCTTTTTGCAGCAGTATAGAGCCGTTGTCACTTTGTTAGTCTGGACCTGAGTCTTGAGATTTCAATTCAGTTTACAGTCCGATATAAGCCCTATCAGAAAGTTTAAGTGCGACTCCAATTTGGTAAACCCGTATTTCTGGTTTTGTTATATTGGGACTATCATGCTTCAAAAATACATACATATAGTAAGAAAATTATTGATTTTTTTCCATTTTGTTGCTTAGTGTAGTAAAAAAACCGTCTTCGTTAAACATAATGTCGTCTTATGGACATAATGATAATGGGACCTACAGTTTAACAGCTATTCCGGCTACTGTAAAGTTGCTGTTGACAACATTGAGTTGACTGCGGGTGAACGAAATGTAGATCAGTGTTACAGATCTCGAACCCATGTCACTGGAATCAATGTATACCCCCTTTGAAGGGGTATAAGATGACACTGTAGTCATATTCACCCCTCTCAAAGATAATTAAACTCCGACACTTCAATTTTAGTAGGATTTTGTTTTGCAACTTACATTAAATATTTTTAAAGTAATGAAAAAAATAACTTTCATATTTGTTTTCACTTTTTTAGTTGGGTCTTATGCATTGAGAGCTTGCCATACTAGAAAGCATTTCCATTAATCTTTGTTGTGCAGGAAAAGTCCTAGAAAAGATGAGATTTATTTTTTTTGGTTTGTGAGAATACTAACTATTTAATGTTATGATCGTATTAAATTTTGACACACAATTTTTTCACACAGTTTTTCTCTAGCTCAATCGTCATATTTCTTTGTCATTGTGTCATATTTCCTTCGAACTGTAGGGATTTATTTTAAATTTCCAGTTTTGTCATATTACAAATGCACTAAACACGTTACCATTTCCTTTCCTCTTTAGTGGTAGTGTCCATGGTTGAAAGGTAGGCGGTGACAGAAACCAAAGACTAAACATTCATTCTTCATTTGCATTTCAATGGTTTTTACGTCCGGTTTGTTTTTGCTCAAATTTTAGGTCATGTTGTTGATGTTGATGTTGCTGCGGCTGTTGCTGTTGCTACTGCTGTTTTTTTTCCGCTTATATTAACGTTGCCATTGCTGCTGCCACTTTGCTTTTATGGTGTGACTTTGACAAATTCAAGAGGGTGTTGTTGGGAGATGTGCCCACATTAACGATATTACACAGTTCGAATGTACAAAAGTGAAAAGGGGGAGGAAGGAGGCAAAAAAGATTTAAATTAAAAGTGTTCGGATATTAAAATTGCTGGGAAAAAAAATTAAAAACAAAATGCATGCCCTCAACACCGTTTGACCCGACCGACCCTACTGCTCTCAAAATTGAAAACAAAATTAAGAGTTAATTGTGTCACATTTAAAGTGAAATTATTTACTGCACCAAGTATTTCTTTTGTGTTTTTATGTGTTGTAATTTAACATTGTAAGCGGGATTGTTTCTTTTTTTATTTCGCTGCGTCATATATTGCTTTTGTCGACAATGCAGTGGCGTTGTCGGCAATTTAAATCAATTTAAATTAAACAAAGTGTGTAATTAATTAATTTCAATTCATTTATTGGTTAATTTAAACAATTTGCATGATCACCCTTTAGCCGTTGTTATGCATGGCAAGTTGCACACGTGTGGCATCATTAATGTCCTCCTGTCTTATTTGATGATGATATTTTCATTGTTGCCTTTATCGCCCTCCACACCTTTTATATGACTAATTAAGTGTCACTCAGGTGTCACTATTGGGTTTATATTATGATTAAATGTTTCATTTCGATTCGTTTTTTATTTTCTCAGGAAAGATTTATGGCTCTGAAATTAAATTTAAAGCTGAGAAAACAAAAACAAAATTTACTTGTGATATAAATTACAAGATAAATGCGAACTTTTCTTAGTTATATATTAGTTATATATTGACACAGGGTTTATTACAAATCCTTTGGAGGTATATTGCTATAAAAACGATTGAGAAATTCTGTAAATGTTAGTGTGGGTTTGGCAGGTGCATTGGTGTTAGAGTCATTGTCTATTAAATCCATATTAATATTATAAATGTGAATGTTTGTCTGTTTGTTTGTTTGTTTGTTTGTTTATTTGTGGCTCAATCACGTCTAAACGGGTGAACCGATTTCAATGAAATTTGACACAGTGGGCGTGGCAAATTTTTTTTTAGAGCTAGAGAGATAATATTTGATACCAGATGGTGCTCGACAGCACGAATATGAATATCCAGACGAAATTTTAATTTTGGACCATATGGGCGTAGTGGGCGTGGCAAAAATTTTTTTAGAGCTAGAGAGATACAATATGATAACCAGATAGTACTTGACAACGCGAATATTAATATTCAGACGAAATTTTAATTTTGGACTCAATGGGCGAAGTAGGCGTGGCAAAACTTTTTTTTAAAGCTAGAGAGATACAATAAGATAGCCAGATAGTACTTGACAACACGAATATGAATATGCAAAGAATATTTTATTTTTCGATGATTGGGCGGATTTAACGTGGTCAAATTGTTTTTTACCCTAGATGGAGATTTCCTGACCAAATTTTTATTCTGAATCAGTGAGTGGAAGGACTCGGCAAAACTGTATTTTAGACCTAAAAAATAAACTCTTGATACACATATCTATGTATATAAAAATGGTGGCAAAAATGTATTCATCAATTGAGAACGGCTTTGTAACCCGATTTTCAAAAGCTTACATCTGTTTTAAAGCTATGACTTTCACCTTTTATTAAAAAAAAGAATTTTGAAAATCGGTTAAAAAATAGTGAAACGGCGGCAGTTTCAGCAAAACAACGCCGAAAAAAATTGCGAATTCTCATTTTCCCAATGCTCTCAGTTGATCAAGAAGCAGCGAAATTTTTTATTTTTGTATTATGCTATATTAAAGTAGCTTTCAAAAATAGCTAAGTTTATAAGAATCGGTTGAAAAATGAATGAGTTATGCTAAATTTTGTAATAACATGTTCGCGTCATTTTGTGGTTTTTCCTTTGAGTGTGTGTGTCACTTTGTACAAATACATATGACGTATACGTATAACAACAAGTAATTCGTACTACATATTCCAAAGAATGTCGAAAAATGTATTACAAAAATTAGCAGTACTCATTCATTTTTCCACCGATTCTTATAAACTTACCTATTTTAGAAAGCTACTTCAATATAGCATAACACAAAAATAAAAAAAGTATACATTTCGCTGCTTCTTGATCAACTGAGAGCATTGGGAAAATGAGAATTCGCAATTTTTTTTCGGGGTTGTTTTGCTTAAACAGCCGCCGTTTCACTATTTTTTAACCATTTTAAAGTCATAGCTTTAAAACAGATGTAAGCTTTTGAAAATCGGTTTACAAAGAGAAGACTTATAAATTTTGGAACTTGCAATTTTAGGAATATCGCCATTTCACTTAATTTGCTATAAAAACATTACTTAACGAAGTGACCGAGAAAAACTAAAAGTATCACTTTACTCTATGGACTTCAGTCTAACAGAGATGCTACATGAGAACTCCTGTATATTTTTTTCCTTCACATTTGTATCACTGTGTAATTATTCCAAAATGACTTTTCGAATGGAAAAATAAAAAAAATTTTGGTGGAAAACTCGCAAAATTCCGGAAAAACTTGAATTTTTTCTACAAAATTTTGCATTGTATCGCTTGATTTGATAAAAGTCGAAAATTGAATTTTTGTTTAAAATTGTGTGTACAATTGTTCCGTAGTGGTTTACGAATGGAAAAATAGAAAATTCGAAAAATTATTGTCGAAAAAATGCCAACAAATTTAATTTGTTTTAGACGAAATTTTAAATTTTATCGTATGATTAATAATTTTGGACGATGTTAATCTGTAATATTTCGGATAATAGAAAAATTCTTGGTGGAAAACTAGATATATTCCGTAAAAACTCGAAAAACGTAGATTTTTCGACGAAATTTTGCACTGTATCGCTTGATATAATGATTTCTGTTGGAAAATTTGGGATTATTATGTTAAAAGATTAAACACGAAATGATCGAACAATTTCAAAATCTTCTGCATGAGAAAAAGCATTAGTCCGATTTTTCAAAACCGCTTTAAATACAATGCATTCCGACGACCAGAAAATCATTATCAGAGCAGACAAAAGACCCTCTGGTTGCCATGCAGGACAATTCGATGCTCCCACTATAAATGAAGTCTCAGTGGTGATTGTTAGGAAGAATGTGAAATCACGCGATTTTGTTCTCAAGCGTCGGGTTGGTAGACAACTGAGGCACGACTCATCGGTCATATGATGCGCTTCAATACCCGTTGATGTTCTGTCGTGGAGAGGATGGCTATCACCCCAATTTAAAAACGGTCAATAGAACAAAAGGTTTGCTTTCAAGTCATCACTTCTTTCATTCTCCATTAAAGTTCGAATTTCGATCTTGAAATTAACTTCTGATCGAAGACATGTGCGTGCTCATGTGCGGCAGTCTACTGTCGAATTTGGAAAACCAGCGTCAAATCGTTCGATGCACAATGAATTCAATGGCGAATTGCAACGAGAAAAAAATGTGCCGTCATTGAATTCTGAGCAAACGAACGTGTACGATTCGCTGATGGAGGTTATTGACGATGGAACGGGAGGCATTTACTTTCTCGATGCTCTCCCAGCCAAGACATTCGTCATTTCTTTGATTCTGGCAAAATTTGGTCAAGATCGCAAATTCCGTAAGCTGTTGCATCCGCTGGTATTTCTGTCACATTGTTGAAACGCGTCGACCTGCACTTTCTGCTTTGAAGCTGCTAATGAATCTTCTCACGGTTGATAAGCCAACGTGCAGCGAAATTGTTGCGAGAGTGCAAAATCATCATTTGGGATGAATGCACGACAGCACATAAACGAGTTTTGGAGGCAGTTGACCGAACGATTAAGGATTTACGAGGTGATTCGAGATGAATTGGTGTGGCTATGGTATTTGCGTCAAAGGCTTTCCTTCATCCCAAAATCTAGTGCTGCTTATGAAATTAACGCATGCCTGAAATCGTCATCTTTGTGTTACTGAATTTTTAACTCAGCTACTGGCACTTGGTAATGTCCAAATTGATGTTTCAAATGGATTGATGACGTTCCCGTCAAAATTTTTCGAGTTTACATCGTCAAAGGAGGAACTCATCGCCAAAGTTTTCCCCGGCATTGCAAAACATTATAAAAATCTAGATTGGATAAGTGAACGGGTCGTACTAGCAGCGAAGAATAAGGTCGTCGATAGCTTGAATGTTATTATTCAAAGACGAAACGATGGATAACTGCATATATACAAATCCGTTGACAGTTTGACCAACGAGAATGAGGCGACCAACTATCCGACAGAATTTTTGAATTTTTTAGATGTGTCAGTTACACCTCCGCATAATTTACAGCTAACGGTGGGATCGATCATAAGCATGTTGCGGAATCTGAATCAAAACGACTTTCATCACGGGCAAATTCCAAGGAGAGGAAATCCTTATCCCACGGATTCCTATTATTCTAACCGATCTTCTCTTCCAAATTCAAGCGATTTTAACTTCCCATTCTATTTGCTTTTGCGATGACAATCAATAAATCGCAAAACCCATCAATGAAAGTTTGTGGGATCAATCTCGAATTTCCCTGCTTTTCACAAAATCAGCCGTGCGTTGTCTGTTCGCGTATAGACAAACCGTCTTTATAGTTTGTTTTTACGCCGGAAAACAAATCGAAAAACATTGTTAATCATATCGCTCTTCGCTGCTCTTCACTTATTTCGATTTAATTCAAATAAATCACATTAAAACTTGAACTAACTGTGTTTTACTATACCCCTGGAGCTTTTATGAATTCGTTACCTTAGGAGCGAGACGAAGTTTGCCGGGTCCGAAGTTGTATGGCAGAACAACGTTTGCCGGGTCAGCTAGTATATTATAAATTTGCAGAGGAAATTTTATTTGTATTTTAGCCCTAGAGAGATGCAACACAATACACAACATTTACAAATATTTAAATAGAAAAATAAGATTTGGTACACTGATAGTATTCGGCACTACAATTACAAAATTGCAGATGATAATTTTAATGTTTTTATCTTAGAGACATGAAATTTGGTATACAGAAAGTACTCGATCATAAAGAGAGATAACATTCGACACAATATAAAGTTGTTGTTTGACCTGGTTTAAGAGTTACTTGGGGTAACGAATTGTTTATAGAGCGCATAAGAGGAACGCTTAAAATTATCCCTTTAAAAAAGCAAGCCAACCATATTATTATCGAGTTAAGGAAACGTTCCTAAAGTATGGTTAAAAGTAGCATATGTACAGCTTTTATTACTGTGCATTAACGAAGCATTGCCGGGTCCACTAGTGCATAAAAATTACAGTAGGGCAAGAACGATATGTTTTCTTTGGAAAAATATAAATAGTTTGAGGCATGTCTTAAGGAAAAAAAAGTTTAAATATTGCAGGTCGTCTAAGGACGACAGTAAACTTTCCTTAAACTTTACGTTTTTTTAAGGATACAATCAAATGGAAATAAGCATCAGTTATCCAAATTATTTACTTACTTAGCTAGCACTTCTTTGCAATCCTACGGTATTATATGCCACACGTAGAAAAATATTATATGCGGTTCGATTTTCTACGCTTATTCTCCAATTAGTCACACCAAGTTCTGCAAGGTTCTCAGTAGCCTGGTCTTTCCAAAGGAGTTTTGGTTTTCCTCTTCTGCGCCGCCCATCGAATTCATTTTCGATGACTTTTCGAGCTTGAGCACTTTTATGCGTGTATGACCTTGCCAACGCAGCCGCTGCACATTCATGCGTCTGACCATGTCAATGTCGGTATACCTCTCGTATAGGTTATGATTCATACGACCTCGATACACTCCGTTAACGATGATGGGCCTACATATTTTACGGAGAATTATCCTCTCGAATACTGCCAGAATCGATACATCCGCTTGTGGCATAACCCAGGAAGTCCGTAATAGTATCTACAAGCAGGATTCTTATCTAGCATTCAAACAGCATTTATTCTATTAATATCTATAGGAGGATTAAATCATCTATCACTTCAAATTTACAGTTGGCAACATTCACGCAGCGTCCCAAGCGAGTATATTCTTGTTTATTTGAAACAAATTTTTTGTACTCGTTCGCCGTTACGCGTTTGTTGAGTTGTTGTTGATTCCTTCTGCATGCCTGAGAAGGCTACTGTCACATCTCGCAGTTTTCGGCCGATGCTATCTATGTCATCAGCGTACGCAAGTGACATGTGACTGTTGTTGAATATCGTGCCACTCGTGTTTACTGGAGATTTCCTTATTATCATCTCCATTACTTTGTTGAAGAGATCACTCGATATACTGCCGCTTTGTCTTAGGCCTTGGCTGGTGTAAAGTGGCTCAGTAAGTTAGGTCCTTGCCAATCTTCACTGAAGACTTCGTGTTAGTCAGGGTCATTTCACAAAATCATATCAACATCGCAGGAATACCAAACTCAGTCTTGGCTTTGAGAAAATTCTGCCGTATCTGGCTGTCGAAGGCATGATATGAGACGATCTGTTTCTCTTAAATGCATTCTAGGATTTGGCGCAGAGTGGGTATCTGATCAGTTGTTCTTTTACCCTGTCTAAAGCCACACTGATAACACTCGATCATGTTGGATAATACTGGCTTTAGTCTTTCACATAGCACACTCTACAGGACCTTATATGCGATGGGTAAAAGGCTGATCCTGGAGTAGTTGAAGGGCACACTTAGATCGCCTATTCGAAGCTAGTTATCAGCTCTTCGCCTTAAAATATTTAAAATATTAAAGAGCTGTCTCGTGTTTTTTTTTTCATAACCCGGGATGGTTAAAATTGGCTGTAGTGTTATCCTTTAAACAATATCCTTACCTCAGACGCTATGCGACATTTAGTGTTCATCTCCTTGGTTGAAAACCTATGAAAATTTAGGCGCTTTGGATCCAGTCTGGGAGAGTCAAATATTTCCAAGGTGGAGATTCGCGGTACTCCACAAGGAGGAATTCTCTATCCACTACTATGAAATATCAATATCACCACTCTCCTGAGGACGATGGAAAAAACATATTACCGGCAGCGATCCAAAATAACTCTCAGAGTTTCTGGAACCTGCTCTGAAACTTCTAAAATGGTCTCATAACTTTGGACTGGGTATAAATGGAGCCGAACTTACACTTTTTGATAGTGTCAAATACCTCGGAATATCAACACTCAGGCCAGGACTAGCAAAGCGGCAACGACCCTATACTGCTGTAAAAGGGCAATCGGCTATAATTGGGGAATTATCCCAAAAATGTTAACTGGTTATATGACTCTGTTATTAACTTAAAAAAAAACTTAATTTCCCTTTACACCCCATGAGAGAGGCTTCTCGCGTTGTTGTGTATTAACACGCTTTCTTTAAATTCACAACTAACGGCACCTACTTGTTTATCGACGAATGCGAACGTCACTGTTTGAGAAGCTTTTTCTAGACATGCCGATTGACTCGACACTTATGCTGCGAAGTTGCTGTCGACACAATATCGAGGGGGCCGGCAATGAAAGAAAAATTTATTTTTATTTTTTTTTTAGATGACTGGAGGCTGGTGTTGAACCTGCGATCTCCCGCATGGTAGTCGCTTGTTCTAACCATCATGCCACGGCCGGTCCCATGACTCTGTTATTAAACCCATCTTATTCTACGGATCAGCCGCTTGGTGTCCGACGCTAGAAAAAGCGGTCCAAAGACTGAAATTCAAATACATTATATGACTTGTGGCAATCATGATAATAGGAGCACTTAGAACTATTCCAACTTTGGCAGTGTTATCGATCCAACTGGTTCTGGACCTATTCCTGTCACAAGGTGTACCAGAACCTGTCTTTGATCCGGGATTTATAAGGAACATCCCGGGTGGGTCCTATTATGATAACAACTATGGGGAGGATGTCACCATAATATTCACGGACGGTTAGAACGGGCTGTAGAATCTTTTCGGAGGAGTTGAATGTGCAACTATCAATCAGGCTTCCGCATCATTGTAGTATAGGTCTAGGTATAGAAAATTCAGCTTCGTGGGATATTGGGGCCCAATAATAATATACTTGCTGATAGTAAGCCGGCTATCAGATCCCTGGAGAACGTGTATACCACTTCGAGAAATGTTTAAGGATGCCGGTCGTCTCTTGAGGAGATAGCGATACATTATACGCGTTCTCTCAGATGGGTTCCAGTAAATGGGTACATATATGGTAACCATAGAGCCGATATATTGGCAGGGGTCGCTACAACGGTGAACTCGGGCGAAGTTTACAGTCTCATTGGTGTCCCCATCACAAGGGGGAAACAGCTAATTGTGGGGAAAATGAATCTCATTGCTAAGAAGAGATGGGTGAGAGAATCCACTTGGCCTACAAAAGATACACAGAGGACACTTCTGGACAATACCTGTCGAGATTTATTGAACATCCATGCCTTCATCAGAGAATGAACAGGAATATTTGGTGCGAATATTTGCAAGTGGTATCACAACGGGACTCAGACTAGGACCCATGTGGGCTGTGTTGAACGTAGGTGCCGAATTAACCTACCATAACTTTCTTATTTAACGACCATATGGGAAGTTTTTAAACGAGAAAGCTTGTATTAATATACCTATATGACGATTTTTATTTTAAGGAGTGTAGTTTTAACATACCTTACTTTGGCAGGAGTAACTAATGAGTAACTCACCTAAAAGTTATTTCCGACTTTCATGCCATTGGCGGTGTAGCTGTGGTCCCATATGCCAAAAAGTAAAATGCTATTGCTTACCACCCAACGACTTACTAAAATATTAAAAGATCTCGTGAAATATTAATATTTAAACAAACAAACCGACCAACCAACTTCTCTTTCTGTATACAGCTCAAGTACAAAATTCAATTTCAGCATTTTAAGATGAACAAACATTGCCCTAAATATTGCACGAATACGAGGACGAGTATAACTTACAACGATTTAAGTATAAACAACAAAATTAAAATTCTGCAAATTTAAAAAAACAACATGTTTAGATACATGTTTGTTCGAGCAACAAGGCAACATGTTGCAAAACAACACCCTTAACAGATTCAGCAGAAAAGTGCCACCGACTGTAAGAGACTCCGTGGGATTTTTGCTCTTTGGCACTCCCTTAAGTTGTAACAGTTGTGCTCAATTGAGAAATTTCCCTTATGCCGGTTAGTGCCACTACCCTGAACAGCGAGTACTTTCTACATCGGTGAAATTATTTCCCTTCGTTTATATGTGTTTTCTATTTCCGATTGTTCTCTGGCTTGTTTTGTTTTGTTGCAATTTTTGCGTTTTTTTTTGTCCATGTGTGTCAGTGTTTCATACTTTTAACATTGACTAAGGATACCTCGAGTACACAGCAAAGTTCAAGGCAATTTGAAAATAAAACATCTCAGCTACGTCGTACAATGGCTATGATGGGTACGTACGCATAGCAACTGGCCGTGTTTTGTAGACCACCTTTATAACGGTTTTTTTTGTTTTGTTTTCTGAAGAATCATTGTTAGACTAGAAATAGAGACAAAATTACCCTATTCATAATATGTATGACACAATAAAGACACAAATCTATGCACAGAAAAGACTTGAATCTAATATTGCCAGACAACTTATCATTGAAACTGAGACGTAGCGGTTGCCCACAATATTTATATAGCATTTTTATGGTGTCCTTAATGCAAGTGGTGGACAATCAAATTACAGACTTAGTTGGGACTTTTGTAAATTAATTCATGTTGTTGTGTGGGATTGTATTTGTCCAAAGGCTTCGGTATTGTCTGTGAGTATAAAAGATTAAATGGACTAGAAATGATTCTCGTCATATTTTTGTGAATCAAACAGAAATAACAAAAATGATTATAAATATTACGGTGCACAAAAGCTTAAATACCGTTATGGTTGTCGTTGGTTTGGAATATTAATCTATTCCTTAAGGAGGTGTTCATTAGTGAAAGTAATGGTATTCATTACCCTAATTAAATCGCTCCGCATGTTCATCACTAAAATCAGTCTACCGTAAGTTGTTTTGGGGAAATATTAACCCAAGCATAGTTTCAAAACAATTGGTTGTGTCTTTCGCAAGTTATCGGGCGTTCCAGCTGGACAGACAGACGGACAAACGGACAGACAGACGGTCATAGCTCAAAAGACATAAAAAGTCATGAATCGAATTTGGTTCAAAGAATTCTTGGGTCTAAAGTGAGTTCATTCATGTATTACACTTTTGGATCGTATCAAATGATTAACTTAAAAACTTAATTTCCCTTTACACCCCATGAATGAGGTATGAGATAGCTTCTCGCGTTGTTGTGAATTGACACGCTTTCTATTTTAAGATTCACAACTAACGGCATCTACTTGTTTATCGACGAATGCAAACGTCACTGTTTGAGAAGCTCTTACTAGACATGCCGATTGACTCGACTCGTATCAAATGATATATACCCTAATACCCGTGGGGTGAATTACCGTGTATGCAGTATTGTTATGTGTAGGGAATGGGGGATTTTATTATTTGAGTCTTGCTGATCGTTATTCAATTGGGCATAACCAGAATATTTTTTTGGAGGCCCAAAGGAACTCACAGCATCTGAGAGAATACGTATTCCCCGGGCAGTGTCATTAAACATCCGTTCAGTGGTAGCAAATGTGGCAAGGCGCAATGTTGAGTAACCTGAATGGCATGCTAACGCCAATGCGTCTTAGAAAATAGATACCAGAAGTTACTGAAACTCTATACAAAGGATTTCTTAGTGGATTTGACAGTTCCAAGAAACACGGATCGAACGCGATTTAGTAATAAGCCACTCTTTTTAAACAAAAACCATTATTATGAAAACACGAAGATGATGATGATGAATATGATATTGTTACATTACGCTGATTTGTGTACACGCCCCGACGAAAGACAATTATGAGGAGGAAATATATATGACCGATGTCCTGCCGATGACATTAAAATTGTTAATTTTTAATGCTCAGAACAAAGGATAGATGCTCTTGGTTCAGCAGTCTGAAAATTCAGTCTACACAACAATAGTTCCGATAACGGATTCATACTGTTTAGCATCGTGTCGACAAGAAACATCAAAAGACAAGCAACCAGATTAAACACGCGGTATTCTTAAGAATGCATGTCCTAAACGTTAACGACGCGAGTGTAATGCGCGGTGCATATATTGATTCGGATCACCACCTAGTTGCAACCAAGGTAAGCACGCGATTAAGTTGTGCTAAAACCGCTCGTAACCAAACGCACGGGAAACTAGACATCAAAAAGTTGCATACCACCGAGATAGCCAATTCCTACCAACTCTCTATATTAATTCAAACAAACACCCTAATACTTATACTAAATACACACGAGGCAATCGTTCGAAGCAAAAAAAGAGCAAAATTGCGGCCAATGTCAACGTATGCGTTGGCGGAGCGTTATTCCTTTGCCTAATCAGGCAAAGGAATGTATCTGTGGCAGAAAATAGAGAGCCTGGATATCGAAACAGGGATAGAGGTGAAGCCCAAAAGTTATAAAGTTAGTTACTAACCTCGGCGTTTAATCGTTATTTTCTACTGATTTTGCCCTTTAGAGCTACTCTGATTAAAAATGCGCATTAGCTTGTTTCCGCAATTTAAGGAAGCGGACAACCTTTTCAGTGGAGGAGTACAAGACCGCTATCAGCACGGCGATCGCAAGGCTTGAAAATAATAAAGCTAATGGAGCTGATGGACAACGTGCAGGCTCATAAACACCATTTGGCTAACGGAGTGCATGCCTGATGATTGGAATTTGAGGTTTATATGTGGTGTTCTTGAGAAAGGCGATCGAAGTGTGTGTACTAACTATCGCGGGATATGCATTTTACCCATTGCATACCAGGTCCTGCCAAGTGTGTTATGTGAATAACTAAAGCCTATCCTAGCGAGCCTGATAGGATCTTATCAGAGTGGCGTTAGACCTGGTAAGTCCACCACCGACCAGATATTTACACTATGACAAATCCTGCAGAGCCAAGACAAAAAATGCATACCGACGCCTACCATCTGTTCATCGATTACAAAGCTGCTTTCAACAGTCCGATATGACTGAAATTGTTAGATACCATGGCTGAGTTTGGAATCACCTCGAAGCTGATAGGTCTTAGCAGGATGACACTGACTGATATGAAGTCTGAAGCGAAAATAGCAAAAAAATCTGAGCCGTTTTCTACCAGGCGAGGTTTTAGACAAGACGACAGTCTGTCATGCGAGCCATTGGCCATGGACTGCCGGATGTTACTGCGGGCTTTTAGAGAATTGAGTAGCAGTCGACGGAAGTGGGTCTGGTGATAAATGAAAACAAAACCAAGTTATTTGTTTCAAAGAACAAAGAGTCTACTATTCTGGGACGCTACGTAAACGTTGGAACCTATAACATTGAAGTGGCAAATGATTAAGTCTACCTTGATTTCGTCGTAAACGAAACGCTGAGCAAGCGTTTTAATGATAAAGTCCTGTCTCGACAAACGAAGATTCAACTGTAACAGGCACTGATCCTACCTATCTTGTAATACAGCGCAGAATCCTGGGTAATGACACAAGTCTCTTTTAATCAATCTGTTCTGGGAGTTTTTGAAATAAAATAACTTAAAACTTAATTTTCCTTTACACCCTATGAATGAGGTATGGAATTCTTCTCACATTGTTGGGAATTAACACGCTTTCAAAAGACTTCACAACAAACGGCACCTACTGTTTATCGACGAATGCTAACGTCGTTGTTTAAGAAGCTTTTACTCGACATGCCTATTAACTCGACACTTATACTGCGAACTTGCTGTCGACAACATTGAGAAAACCGGCAATAAAAGAAAAATGTAGATGACTGGAGGCCGGAATCGAACCTGGGATGCCACGGCCGGCCCCGAGCTGTACATCGACATTGACATAGTCAAGTGCGTTGAAATAGACCGAAAGCGCTGGCTTGGACACGTTGTACGAATGAATGAAAATGTTCCAACTCGAAAGGTGTTCGTCAATAGACTCGATGGATGGCGAAGGAAAGGGCGACCAAAACTTCGTTGGATGGGCCAGGTGGAAGAACTGTTATCTACACTTGGTGTGACGAACTATCTAGGGAGCGCAAAAGACTTAAGCGCTTGGAATTATTTTCTACGTGTGACTACTGATAGATTAATTACTGTTGCTGCTGCCAATTAAGAGGATAAAGAATTTATTTAGTAGATACAAAATTGTCATATGAGCTACAAATTATGATATTACTAGAAATTTCTGCTGCGGTTTCATCGATATGGTGCTTTGCTACAGAAATAGCCTTTTAAATTCTTCAAACGTAGTGTGAATAAGTTACACCTAATCCAAATTATTACATCTCTCACATTTAAAGTTCCAACAACATAATAATTTACTTACAAATGAAAACTCACATGATAAGTAGAACAGATGACAAATATGCTAATTTAATAAATGTTAAAGCGAGAAGTATATTAATTTCAAGCACTTTCCTTAACTTTCCTAATTGTTGTATTCAAATTATTAATAATAAACAAAAATCTTTCTGTCATAGGAGAAACCAGCGAAATGAAGTCAATGTGGTGTCAGAAAATGTATGAACAACAAAGGATGCTGCCACTTAGGCAATGTGAGATGGAAAAACAAAAACATATACTTTTTTTTAGAAAGTTATACACAAAAGCAGACATACATACATGTATATTTGAGCAAATAAACGAGAACAAGTATATAATTTTCAAGTTGAATTGTAGACACAGTGGGGAAGAATGTATGTACTTAGTCAGTAGTATTGTAAGCACGGTGGCGATTAATGTATGTACTTAATCATAGTATGTATGAACATTATGGCAAAGAAATTTCGTTAAATAAAGTTATTCTTAAAACACATGTAACGAACTTCGTTATTGAAATTGTAATTCAACTTGTTGACGGTTAAGGTTATAATTGACAGTTTTATATTTGTATGTAGAAATGATTTTTTTCTCTATACAAAGGATGCATAAAAAACACAAATTCCTTTCTACTTTTAGAATCACAACTAGTGACACCTACTTATTTATCGACGAATGCAAACATCACTGTTTGGGAGAATTTTACTAGAAATGCCGATTGACCCGACACTTTACTGCAAATTGCTGTCGACAACATCGAGGGAGCCGGTAATGAAAGAAAGATGTAGATGACTGGAGCCAGAAGTCGAACCTGGGATCGCCCGCATAGTAGTGGCGTGTTCTAACCATCATGCCACGGCCGGTCCCAAAGGATCCATGATTAGTGTTAATTTACATCTCATAAGTTTGATTATAATAAGCTGCATATACCACATAATATTGCGACCACTTAAAGATCCAAGAAGTATAAGATAAAATATGTAAATTAACAGAATTCATTAAGAAAATGTTGACCTTTCTGTAGGACTTTCAATGGTACTGCGGTTTGACTTAGTTATTAACACAATGACTTCCTTTCAGCCCCGAACCATTTAATTATGTAATACAATTCGCTGTAAAAAAGATAAAAAAAATTTCTCACGAAGTGGAAATAATTTATTTGGAATGCTGCTCAAAATTATTAAAATGTTAATGCGTACTTAACACTATAATATTTTTGCATCATAGGCCAGAATTTCATATTAATCCGATAATTATTTGTACATGGTATACAACCACATTGGCTTACATCACAAAGCTGAGCCTTTACCTTTTCCCCCACTGTCTGAATGAGTACTGTATGAGCAATGTAAAACAACGCAAATACTCTCGTATTTCACAGGCATGTAATATGTCACGTTTTTTGTGTAAATTTAATTACGCCATACCATTTTCATCATCACTGTGTGCATGAGCGAGCGCATACATAAAGTTTATTATTTATTTACCCATATACTCACGTACACACACACACACACACTTGCTCATATATCTAACAGCCAACAATTACATCTAAATTTTTTAACTGCCCCATTTTCTTCTTACAAGAGTAATTATTAAATGAAAAAATATTTTCTTTATTTTATCGTTGTTGTTAGGCATTCACAAAAGTTAATTCTGGCCAAATAAACGTTCATTACACGAACGAACGCAACAAGAACAACAACATACGTTTGACTGACTTTGCTGTCTAGGTAAATATTTACATTAATCTTAAGGCGTCCATTTGATAGAAGAATTTGCTAATTTATATACTAGTACGTGAAGATCTCATCAATAGATATAATTAGAATTTATGTACCAAAGGCAAATGTTAATGTAATTTGCTATAAAATGTTGTATAATTATGTGCAAAAGTTTGCGAAGAACATTTACGAAAGTTCGATAACATTTGCAGGGATAACACTAGGAGGGATTTCGGGAAAATAACAAATGTTGATAGCGGAGATGGTTGTTGTTGGGAGTTTTTTAGACTATGTATGTGCTTAACATTGTTGTAAATACATGTTGTTTAAATTTTACTTAACATAAGTTACGACTTAGGGTAATGGGTATGTGACCCAAAGTAGTAGAGTAAAATATTTTGAGCGTATTTTCAATGATGGATTTCGTATTCTCAGATATTGATTCAAGAGGTAATTGAGAATATAGATAAATTTCAAAAGGCATTGAAAATATTTTACACCTGTTGAATAGATGATTTGCTGGGACGATTAAAAAAAAACGTCTTGTAACAAAATAGATAAGAGAAGTATTATCAAATTGTTATAGTATTGGAGATTAATGTTTTTTGACTACTGTCTCAAATCATCTCACAAATATTCGTTGTTATGACAAATATGGTACGGCCAGCGATCACAAATATTCGTTGTTATGACAAATATGGTACGGACAGCGATAAATGTCTGCGACAGCTAATGACTGTAACCGTCATCAGTTACCTATATCAAGTAACGAAAATTAATGTAAATACCTTACGGGAAATGTGGTGTCAATTATCTAATAGTACCTTTTTTGATTTATGAAAAACGGGATGTGTCACCAAACTCAGTCTGATGTGTTAGACAAGTGACAATTTGTCTAATGTATATCAATTTTTTTTTATATACCTCAACCTTAAAACATTCGTAAATATAAGTTAAATACAAGTAAATACTTATTTTCCCTTTACACCCCATGAATGAGGTATGGGATGCTTCTCGCGTTGTTGTGAATTAAAACGCTTTCTACTTTAGATTCACAACAAACGGCACTTACAATTTATCGACAAATGCGAATGTCACTTTTTGAGAAGCTCTTACTAGACAGGCCGATTAACTCGACACTTATACTGCGACTTTGCTGTCGACAAACATCGAGGGGTCTGGCAATGAAAGAAAAATGTAGATGACTGGAGCCGGGAATCGAACCACGGATCTCCCGCACGGTAGTCGCGTGATCTAACCACTTTGCCACGGCCGGTCCCACGGATCCCTATCTACAATCGATTAATTTGGTGTAAATTTGCAAGTGCTTTAAGGACTGGAACTACTAACTGTATCGAAACTAAACTGTTCAAGAGTCTGATTCAAGCAGAACACAAAGTCCCAATCAGGTATTATTTGACACTGTAGCAGCCACCCTATATACAATTAAAACAGACATATTCAGTAATCATACCTAAGAGTAGATACTTTACTACATAGACGATGTGAAAATCTGGAAATGAATTGCATCAACTGTGATACAATATGAATCACCCCTTCGGTGCCGAAACATGTTGTCCTCCTAATATTTTCAAATTTTCAAGTACGAAAACCGGCAAAAAAATATTTTTTTTTTAAAAAAATTTCAAAAGTTTAGTTTTTTATTAAAGCCTATAATTGTATTGAAAACATCAATTTGGATAGAAAACTTAAAGCTGAAGTCCGTACGCTTCCAAAGAGATATAACACGATATATTATCTCTATGATTTGATGGCGGAATCATGGGGCAAAGAACGTCACTTCTAAAAAAAGCGCAAAACGGAGTAAAAAAACGAAAAATCCTTTTATCTTCAAAAAAGGATCAGCTAGGATTTTGATTCATGTGGATTTTTAATATACAATTGACCCCCAACAAAACACCATTTACCGTTTTCGTTGCCATTTTAGGTCAACCCATTCATCTTTCAGGCGAGGTGTGGACCGCTGCCCTGCCCCTGACATTAAAATTGTCCTGGAAAATTGTAATGCAAAGTAGAAGGGAAGATGTTCTTGGTCCATCGATCGGGTAACTCAATCTAAAGTATATACCAACACGTCCGAGAACTGGTTTTGACAGTTTAGCTTCGCAGCTGCAAAGGACATGGTATATAGGGGAACAAGATTACAGTATAATGATATCAACAAGGCAGCTTGGCTATACCCCGATCAAAACTCAAAAAAAGAAATTGATCATAGTGTCATGTCATGGTTGTGCTAAGGTAGGCACAATATTATGCAATGTGAAAAACGCACTTTACTAATCACAAGTAAAAACTTCTCAAACAGTGACGTTCGCATTTGTCGATAAACAAGTAGGTGCCGTTAGTTGTGAAGCAATAATTAAAAAGCGTTTTAATTCACAATAACGCAAGAAGCTGAATCGCCTTCGGAATGACCCTGACCGAACCGAAGTACTTTCGATATAGTTCTTCTTTTGTTGTAATAGTGAGAGCAATTTTCGAGTTATAGGTACTAAATTCACAGTGCTCACTACTTAGACACCTGACATTACAAATATAACTATAAACATTACAAGATTGATATTCACATCTTTAAACAAAATTGTATAGATTTCATTTCGCATATGTTAAAACAATCTCTAGTATAACCTGAATAGCCACCATTCGCATCCGGGCGAAATAATTTTACATCACGCTGATTTGTGTACACGCCCCGACGGAAGATAAAGACGATGAGATTAAAGATGCATTTTACGAGCGCCTAGAGGAAACATACGACCGCTGCCCTGGCCACGACATTAAAATTGTTCTGGGAGACTTTAATGCAAAAATAGGAAGGGAAGATGTTCTTGGTCCATCGATCGGTAAATTCAGCCTGCATACCGACACGTCAGACAACGGGATTAGGCTGGTTAGCTCAAAGCTCCAGCACAAAGATATCCACAAGGCAACATGGCTATCCCCCGATCAAAACACCAAAAATCAAATTGATCATGTGGTAATTGATGGCAGGCATGCATCTAGTGTCATGGACGTGCGTGTGATCCGTGGGGCTAATATTGGCTCGGATCATTACCTGGTTGCAGCCAAGGTGCGCACAAGATTGAGCAGAGCGACAAACGCACGTAACCAAACACAACGAAAGCTGGACATCGCGAAGCTGCAAACCCCAGAGATAGCTACTGCCTACTCCAACCAGCTCTCCCAACTTTTACGACACAACGCCTCTACTTCTGACGTTCCCGATACACAGTGGCAGCGTATTGCGCATTCCATGGCAACCGCCGCAACAGCCGTGCTAGGATATGAAAAGCGGCGCTCAGACGAATCCTGGTACGATGAAGAATGTCGCATAGCGTCTGAGGAACAGGATGCTGCTTATATGGCAACGCTACAGCCAATTGTAACCCGTGCTGTTAGGGAACGGCATAAGGAGAAAGTAAAACGGGCGAGACAGCTATTTAGGCGAAAAAAAACGTCAGATGAAGGAACGGGAGAACGAGGATATAGAGCGATACAGGGATAGAGGTGAGGCCCGAAAATTTTACCAGAAAGTAAGAGCAAATGGATACGGTAATGGCCTCCCCACCTGTAAGGACAGTGATGGAAATCTGGTCTCGGATACGCAGAGTGTGCTGCACATATGGAGAGAACACTTCCAGCAACTGCTGGTCCCAGAAGGCAGCGCACGTGAAGTTATCACGCCAATTGTCGACGACGGCTTAGATTGCCCACCACCAAGTCAAGCCGAGTTAAGAAGAGCAATATCGCGGCTGAAAAACAACAAAGCAGTCGGTGCCGACGGTCTGCCCGCAGAGCTCTTCAAGTCCGGTGGCGAGGAGCTGATAACGAGCATGCATGAGCTCTTGCGCACGGTTTGGCTTAAAGAGTGCATGCCCGACAATTGGAATGTAAGCGTATTATGTCCTGTGCTGAAAAAAGGTGATCCAAGTGTGTGCTCCAACTACCGCGGGATCAGCCTTTTACCCATCGCATATAAGGTCCTGTCGAGTGTGCTATGTGAAAGACTAAAGCCAGTGTTATCCAACCTGATCGGACCTTATCAGTGTGGCTTTAGACCTGGAAAATCAACAACTGACCAGATTTTCACACTTCGGCAAATCCTGGAAAAGACCCAACAGAAACAGATCGACACGTACCATCTTTTTGTCGACTATAAAGCTGCCTTCGGCAGCCCGATACGGCAGAAATTACTTGAAGCCATGGCTGAGTTCGGTATTCCAGCGAAGCTGATACGTCTTTGCGGAATGACGCTGACTGACACGAAGTCTTCAGTGAAGATTGGCAAGGACCTTACGGAGCCATTCTATACCAGACGAGGCCTAAAACAAGGCGACGGCCTATCGTGCGATCTCTTCAACATTGTGATGGAGATGATAATGAGAAAAGCTGCAGTAAACACGAGTGGTATATATTCAACAAAAGCCACATGCTACTCCCGTACGCTGATGACGTAGACATCATCGGTCGTAAACTGCGGGATGTGACTGCAGCATTCTCGGGTATACAGAAGGAATCAGCGAAAATGGGCCTAACGGTGAACGAGGACAAAACGAAGTTATTAGTTTCAACGAACAAAGAATCTACTCGTTTGGGAAACTGCGTGAACGTTGACAACTATAATTTCGAGGTGGTAGATAATTTGGTTTACCTAGGCTCCGCCATCAACAAAGAAAATAATGTCAGCCTAGAAATCCGGAGAAGATTCCTGCTTGCAAATAAATGCTACTACGGACTAAGCAAGCGTTTCAATGACAGAGCCCTCTCTCGACGAACAAAACTCCAGCTATACCAGATACTGGTTCTCCCTGTCTTAATGTATGGCTGAGAATCCTGGGTTATGACACAAGCAGATGAATCGGTTCTGGCGGTATTCGAGAGAAAAATACTCCGTAAAATATATGGGCCCATCATCGTTAACGGAGAGTATCGGCGTCGTATGAATCATGAGCTGTACGAGCTGTACACTGACATTGACGTGGTCAAACGCATTAAGGTGCAACGGTTGCGTTGGCTAGGTCATGTTGTACGCATGGACGAAAATGCTCCAGCTCGAAAAGTCTTCCACAATGAACTCGATGGACGGCGCAGAAGAGGGCGACCAAAACTCCGTTGGAAAGACCAGGTTACTGAGAACCTAACAGAACTTGGTGTGACGAATTTGAGAAATATTAAAGAAGACTATCCCAGGAAAATTTTTCAGAACTTGTTGCGAATGGTATTGATACTAGAATTGTTTTTTTTTTTAATCGACTTTCTATTCTGTTTCTGGTTCCATATAACCGATTATGTACAACATGTTGCACCACAGATTCCGTAGAACAGAAAATTAATATTCGTATTCGAAATAAGTATTTTTTAGAGGGTATTTATTAAGAAAAACTCAAACATCTGAGTTAAAATATATTTCGAACTAGCACCCAATTGAAACCCAATTAAATTTCAAAAAACAGCATAAGTAATTCAGTTATGTAGCAATTCATTTCATAACAGGTTCCAGGAGAACATGTTGGTTTTGGGACAATTTCAAACAAAAATAATATATTGTGCAACCGAAAGTGGAACTTGTTACTTATCAGTAAAAGCTATTCTGTAATTGCTTCTTTGCAACAAAATATTTTGCTGGGATAGTAAATATAATAATTTACTACTTGCCACATATAATCAAAATTTACGTCGTATGTAAATTGCACTAGTTTTGTCCGACTCAAGCATCTTCATAAGCTTTTGTAAATTAGTTTTGTTTGAAGTCGAAGATATTTTTTGTTTCTCAAACATACATACATTAAACAAATTAGTACATTTGAAATTGTTTACTTGGCAACCCTAGTTTTAAGTTAATTAAGTACTAAAAATGAATTGTTAGGTTTAAGGTTTAATGAAAAAAAGCAGAAGAGATTATTTATAAAATCACCCGAAAACCCGAAGGTACGTTTTTTAATAAACTCCCTTAAAACCCATAAAATTCTAACTTGTTTTTATTTTTCCCTAATTTGCCGAGTTATTATTTTGATAAATTGCCCCGCAACCCAACAGAATTCATTAGGTACAGATATATGTGAAATTGATGGTCAAAACTTCTGAAGGTATTATTGTTTCAAATTTTGTAAGTTTGTGTAACAAACAATCTCACTAACATTACGAAAGTGCTTTTATGCTGCAATATTCCCGAAATTTGTGAAACTGTAGTATGAAAAGAAACAGTTTTCTTATGAGGTATCGTTTTAACTATTGGAATACATATCAGCTGGTCCGTATTCAAGGTACTTAAAGGTACCTTTAGGTATTAGCACACAAAAATTGCATAGTTAAAAGAAAAGAATTTTTTGAGAGGAGAGGGGAACAGTATTTCCAAATGTTACCTACTTTTGTAAAAATTCTTTTTCCATTTTATTTGCCTCCTTTAAACTTACATGTTGATACATTTTATGAAATTTTTTTTTTAAAAAGTCTTAATTTACTGCCATCGATTTTCTACCTAAATCACAGACATTAAATAAAATGCTCTACAATTTTCTGTTACAAAACATCTCCACTGGTGGTGGTGTTTAAATTCACATTTTCACAAGCTCATTAAATAAAATTAATGGCCACGTGAATTTATACGCTGTCGTTCATATTATGTAAATCACTTATCGCATCAGGCAATGGACTCGTATTAATCAGAGGTTAATGAACACAACGCTTTAAACCGCTGGACGAATCCGCTAGAATATTGCGGAAAGCAAAGCAGTAAGCAAATCCAACATCATCAAAGAATAATGAAGATATTCAACACTCAATTTGAACTGAAAATAAGGAATGTTTTTACAGCAAAAAAAAAAAAAAAAAACACGAACACATTGAGGGTAGAACGACCACGAAAATAGCTCAATATTACTAGCATTTTGTTGGCTGCTTTACAGTTGGCTCGTTTTTTTTTGTATTCTCATTCACTTTTTTTCTGTGTTATCGCACTTTAATCTCTATGTATCTTTTGCTGCTGGTGGTTGATTTTTGGGTCAACATCTAAAAATAGGACTGAGAGTTTCGGGGGGAGGATTCACATGTACGTGTTCAGGTGCTGCTAACCTCTGTGATGGTTGGGTTACTGGGGTGTACCTTTTGTTCATCTTGAAGCTGTGTTATGATTTCGTGTTGAAATGTTTACGACCAAAGTGTTCGTTTAGTATTTCTTTAGCGGTTATCACGCCCTTAATTCGCTAACAATAAACGGCCTTGACACTTTTTATTCAGATTTTTTTTGTTGTGTGTGTTAATTTTCTTTGCGTTTTTACTTGAATTCTATCCGTTTGACGTTATTCAGCAAAAAGGTGTTAATTTGGGTTTAGAAGAAAATTGCAAAGAAAACGGGAGGAAAAAAAGTAAATTATGTCCACCCTACAAGGCTGTGAGAGCTGTTCTTTGCATCGTTGATTATGAATTGGTGAAAATAAAGATTTGGAGATGAAAATGCTTAAGTTAATTTAATATCATATTACAAATTACTAAGCTACAAATCGTCTCATTCTATATCCTTTTGCAAAAATTTGCCTGATTATGGTGTAACGTATAGTACTTCCGATATAAATAACTATAAAACTAGCTAGCATACTAATCTATGACTGTTTTTCATTATACCTTGCAAATCATCATGTAAGGACCTAGATCTGGAAAACGTTTACAAATCGTGACAATTTATTTCTAAAATTCGCAAACATTATTTTTATCATCAAATGATGTGCAGCTATGAGGTTCATTTCTGCCTAACAGAATATTTACTTTTGGAGAGAGCACAATCGTCATTAGACTCTCGAGACTTCTGTATCTCGAAATCTCTGTTTGTTGCGGTTTACAAAGGCCAAAGGCGTCATCAGCCCATTTGTCTTCAAATCCGAAACTGGAGCCAACATTACCTTGCAGGGCGAACGCTACAGGAAAATAATTCATGATATTTTTTTATTCCTCATTTCATTGTACATCATTTGGTAGAGCATAGTGCCCTTCGATAGCTCAGTGAAAGCGACGTAGATTAGCAATCAGAAACTGCAGGGTTCGATTCCCGGCAGGGGCAGTGGCCAAATCAACATCAATGAAAAATTACTTTTCAAATTCTTTCGAATTCTCCAGCCAACAAAACTTATCTTAGATGCCTCCAATACAAAAATCTAGATTGCACAAGGATCAGGGACAAAAGGAAATGATCTCAAAAACAAATTCAATAAACCCAGCTGGCGCCATCTCTTGGTGGTTAAAACTCAAAATCAACAACTAGCAATCCATGACACAAACTTTGCATCTACGAAAAGGAACAAAAAACAGAGTTGCCTGAAAAATGATCCTTCGATATTCGGATAAAATACCCGATCGGATTAAATGCCCCATGTAATCTGCATACATCATTCACCTGTTACAATAACAACATAGTAGAGCCAAACGTTTGGTGGTCGAATTGACCACCTCGTTCGGGTGATTTCCAGCTTTGGATAACTTTTGTACAAAAAATACTTAGTTACAAATGTGCAGTTTAGCAGATTGGTTGTTAAACGACGAAGGAACTGTGACATCTTTTACAGCTGCCATGCTGAAAAAGAGACTTCGACATCTATTTCTCGACACGCCCCGACGAAAAACAAAGACGAGGACATAAAAGATATATTCTATGAGCTCCTGGAGGAAATATATCGCCGTTGCCCTGCACATAGGCTTGCCAGATTCAAAAATGTAAAATTCTTGACATTCAGCAAGAAATATTTGATTGTGAAAAAAAAATCTTGACAAATAAAAACAATCATACGTTAGAAATTTTAAATATTTCAGTTACAAAACAAGTACAAATATTTCAGTCGTGTGAACTGACTAATAAATACCCTTACATTATGTTTGATATTATTTAAGTCTCGAGTTATTGAAACTAAACAATTTTAAATGAAATTACTGATGTATTAAAATGTTCTAACTTGTGGAGCGTAAACGGTTGTAAATAGGACTCTCGGTCGTATGGCCAGACTTTCACTGACACGTAGTAACACCGTTGAAGGGTTACAGTACAAAAAGGGTATTTCTCGCACAAAAATCTCTAAAGAATTCATAATATCTAATGGGTTAGATAAAACACTCAGTTTTTTTAAGCTTCAACTATGAATGCAAAATATTAAAAGTAGTTTTCCAAGGATTTTTTTTTTAACTGACCAAATTTAATCATCCTCCAATTGTCGGTTTGGATGTAATGGAAAAATATTAATTTTTTCATAAATAAGTAATTTTGTGGGCGGAATCAGTTGGGGTCGGCCGATATAGACCATATTCATTCCGTAGACAAATTTTTGTTACATGTTTGAATTCAGTGTACTAACAAAATGATATGTATGTAACAATATGAGTATGGAAGGTACCAAAAGGGGTGTGCCTTTCTGTTCATTTGATTTGTACAAAACTATGTGGAAGGAAAAAACATTTTAAATAAATATTTACGTTATTTCTTGGTTGGTTTGTAAAAATCTTGACAAAACTTATTTTTTCTTGATTCTTGACGAGCATTAAAAATTCTTGTAAATCAAGAAAAATCAAGACCGTCTGGCAACCCTACCTGCACATGACATTAAAATTGTTCTAGAAGATTTTAATGTTAAAATAGGAATGTTCAACAGAGTGAAAACTCAGTCTATACAACAACACTTCCTATAAAGGATTCACTCTGGTTAGCTTTGCGTTCGTAGTGATGGGGAGTAGATTCCTGCATAAAGATATCCATAATGTAATCTTAATATTCCTTCACCAAAAGACAAGAAACCATATGATGAGGTATGACACAAAATGACTGAGGAAAAGGAAAAGACGGAACCATATAATGAGAAGAAGAGGGGGATGAAACGCCTCTTCTAACGACAAAGTGTCTATGGAAGAAAAGACGGAGCCGAGACATCGAAAATAAAAGGGATAAAGGTGAATCCCAAATCCCAAAAATTCTATCAAAATGTCAAAAGCAAATAATTTTGAACAGGAATCCTCACCTGTAATATAGAGAAGAAAATCTGGTCGCGGACGTTCTGAGTGTGCTGCAAATATGGAGGGAACTCTTCCGTACTCTGCTTGTTTCCGAAGGCAGCATAACAGACGAAATGACACAAATTATCGACGAAGGAGTTGATTGACCACCACAGAGCCAAAATTAGATCAGCTCAGCAATTAAAAAAAAACTTAATTTACTCTTACACCCTATGAATCAGGTATGGGATAGCTTCTTGCATTGCTGTGGATTAACATACTTTCTATTTTTAGATTCAAAACTAACAGCACCTACTTATTTATCAACGAATGCGAACGTCACAGTTTGAGAAGCTTTTTACGAAAACATGCCGATTGACTCGACACTATACTACTGTGAAGTTGTCGACAGCAACTTCACAGCAGGCAATGAAAGAAAAATTTAGATGACTGGAGGCGGAAATCGAACTCGGGATCTCCCGCATGATAGTCACTTTTCCTAACCAACATGCCACGGCCGATCCCAATAGTATGGCATTAAACAGTAAAGCTGATAAAGCCGACAGAATAGCGGCAAAGCTTCTTAAAACCGGCAGCAGTGACATAAACACGATTTGTTAAAAGGAACTTACGCCCGATAATTGGAAAAGTGTGGTATCAACTATCGCGGGATCAGCCTTTTAACTATCGTATACAAAGTCCTGTTAAATCTATAACCGACCATATATTTACCTTACATCAAACACTGGAGAAGATGCAAGAAATGCAGATCGACATAGATTACAATTTGACAGTCTCATACGACAAAAACTATTAGCTAAGTTTTGGTATAGCCTCGAAGCTGATACAACTTTGCGGGATAATACTGACCGACACGAAATCTTCAGTGAATATAGGCAAAAATCTGACAATGTTCTATCAAGCGATGCTTTAGTCAGGGAGACAGTCTGTCATGCGACCTCTTTAACATCATAACGGAGTTGGTGCCATGTCACATGCTGCTCGCGTATGCCGATGATATACATATAAATCATTGGCTGTGGACTGCGGAATGTTACTGCGACCTTTACAAGCATTGGGAAGCAGTCGGCAGACTGAACGTTGACAACTATAACTTTGAAGTGGTAGGTGGTTTTGTCGACCATGGCTTCGTCATAAGTACGAAAGTTTCAGTCGGGTAAACTGACTAAGAAATACCCTCACCCTCAGCAAAAAATATATAAATTTTTTTATCAAAACTGATAATTTGGGCGCGATAGCATTGTTCGTAGTGATATTACTACTCGATTTCATAAGTGGGCGGAATGGTACATTTATATGCAAGGTACCAGATGGGGCGTGGCTAGACTTAAAATTTTCTCCAAAACATTAACCCATTATAGTTTTACAATATACAGAATTTGGGCATAATCGCGTTAGGTGTATTGATGTTCCTACTCGATTTTCTTAGTAAATTTTTTTGGTAAATTTTTATCACAGATACTAGAAGGGGCGTGGCTAGACTTCCAATGGATTTTTTTTTAAACTTTATGCAGTTATAGTTTTACAAAATACAGCATTGCGTTAAAGTGTATTGATATTATTATGGTATTTCTGCAGTAGGCATTCGTATGGGAGCTACCAAAAGGTGCGTGGCCATATATTCCATTTACTATCCCGAATGTAGTTTTGGGAAAAGTTTTGCTAAGTTTTAAAACAATTAGCTCAAAGAAAACTTTCGTCTTAAGAGACTCATTCTATGTGTTATATTTGTTGTCGAATGAACCATGAGTTGTATAATCTGTACAACATCGATGCAGTAGCACGTCCCACAGTGGCATTTCGGCGGAAAAAATAGGGTTTTTCAACTTTTTAATTTCAAAATTTTAATGATTGGGTTTTGTAAAGCAATATTTGAATAAGAAAAAATCATCATGGTTTTTTATGAAAAGTGAAATTTTGTAGTTAAAAAAACTAACAGAAGTCAACGGAAATTTATTCAATAAAATTAGATTAAAATTATTGTCCAAATAAAGTACTTTTTGTGTGTGTACGTTAACTGCTAGGGCTGTTGTTTTATTTTTCAGTGAAAATATAGCACTTAGTCTTTTATAAAAAAAAAATCATTGAAATTGTAAAAGTAAACTAATTGTTATAATTTATCAAAAATTATACTAAAAAATATCAACTTTTCACTTTTTGATGGAAAAAAAACTTTATGTGATTTGCCTTGCTTAGCCCTCTAACTATAAAAAAATGGAATGTCAGAGTCTGATCTTTCAATTAAGAAAAAAAAATACAGCCAAATACCGTCCCTTTTAGTAACATCGATTTTAATGCATGCATCTGTGAGATATTTTCGGTGTATTTGAAGGCTAATATCTTTCGCGGAGGGTTGTTGGGGAAATTCTCTTCTTTTGTATGGAGATAACACATGTTTAACTTTTGAATAAAAATTAACATTTTTTAACTTATATGAAATTTTCATATGATTCTAGACAGGAAAGAAAAACACCTAAAATCTACAACTTTCAATGGGCGTAAAATCTAAAGTAGGCGTGGTATCCCCAATATGTTTAATTTTTTTTCATAGGGAGAACTCAATTAAGAAGTGTCCCGAATTTCGAGACCCTAGGTCCAAATATAAATAAATTTGGGAATAAATAATATAGGAGGTGGGTGTGGCAGTAGGCGCTTTCCAAGATTTTTTCAAAATTTCTTAATTTAGCCCAGAGAAGTGTTTATGCAAAATTTCATTGCTGTACGACCACTCCTTCTATTTTTTTCAGGAAATGTATAAAGGCGGTGCCACTGTGCGTCGACCAGCCTACCAGGCAGACAGACGAACATGGCTCAATCGTATAGAAAAGTGCTGGAACGAATTTGATCTTAAGATGCTTGAGGTTCTTCTCGATTTCTTGAATGCTTTACACTTCTTCTTGTGAAAGAAAATATATATCGTTACCCGTATGGGTAAGGGGATAAATAGGGTTTGAAGTGTTTTTTTCAAGAGGATCATTCACATAAGTAAACTAAAGTACTATGTATTTGTGGGGACATTTGTGGCTTTTAACATAAACTTATTTGGACAGAGGAGTACTATAGCTTTTATATTGCAAACCAATTCCATTAAAGACACATAAAGGCGTAAGATTTATTCTCAGCTAAAGTGTAACAAAAGAGCCTAAAACATGACAAATTCCCCTATACGATACTTACTAACTTCAAATCCATTAAAAATTATTATGGCATGTAACTTGACAACGAATGATACAGAACTTCTTCTTTTGGGGCTACTTTCACGTGCAGTTCTCAGAATTGAGTCCCAAATCAATGAGTTGAAAAATGTTGTACTGTGTAGGACATACTGTACCGATCCGAACAGCCTCTTTAGATACCACAAACAATCCATTAAAATCATACAATGTATTGAAATATAACTTAAAATTATAACTATAGCAGTCAATTGCATTTTCTCGGCTATCTAGTGAGATGTAGTTAATTTGTATAATCTTTTCCTACCTTATTAATGTACATTATCTTACCTTATCAATGTAGGGCACACTTTTGCTACCATTTGATCTACGACCCGTTTCTCAATGTCGTTTTTTTATATCATTTCGACTTTTTACATTTCGCTTTCTTCTCATTTTCTCGTTTTTTTTTTATAGTCACCTGAACAGGTAATTTAGGTAATGTTGTGACATTTTTTTGTGCTCACTTGTTATATTTTGTTAATTTATGACATCTACCACATTGCGCTGGCATTGCTCTATAGAAATGCCACCTGAAATTGGGGCAGGTTACAGGGAATTTACGATGTGGAGGAGAATGGGCATATGACTATACGATTGTGTACCATGATGGGGTCACCAATGCCATTGTGGTTGAACCTTGGTATGTCTGACCCACACACACACACAGAAATTTAATGCAATGCAATGAATGAATTAAGTCAAGCAGAAATTTTATAGATAAGAATGTATTCATTAAAGTGTAAATTTTACAGTTGTCAATATAAATTTACTATTAAAAGTTAAGTACAAAAATACTACTCACATTAACACATAGTCATCGTTCATTGCACATATCGTGTCGTTTTTATGCATGTCTGTTTGTACGTATGTATGTTTACGTCAGATCATTAACAACGTGAGAATGTTTAAGTCGGCGGTGGGATATAAAAGTGAAATTTTAATACTTTAATAATATGCGAATTGAAGTTTATGTGTGGTATTAGTGTTGCATTCCCCGTTAATACCCCATCTAAGCTTCGTTATAATTATGGTTATAATGTTGCCCTAATTATGGATTAGGTTTCATTATGGCATGTTTATGTGCATTAGGTATTTTGTTGCAATACGCAGTTAATTTGAAACTAAATTTTCATAAAGAGCATATTTCAAAAGTTCTTACACAAATATATATATGCTACACTGTTGAAATTATGTAATCATGCGGTAAATAATATTTAAATGTTTTCTATATTCATATCTGCCTAGAGGTTTTTATAAGCAGGACTGTTTTAAGGAAGATCTCTTAGATACATAGACTGTTTTACCTGTCGTAATAATTTTGAGCTAAATTTATAATAAGATATACGCGAGTCATTGATTATTTGGTATTAACGTTTAGCGAGTTATGCATAGCGATCAACTACCAATGCTTAAAGGATTATATGATCTCCTATTGCAAGTAGTGAACACCATTGGAGTTTTCGCAGAGGTTCCATTTCTGATTCTTTCCAGATGAATAACGAGAAGAAAGTCTTAATTAAAAACATAAAAATGGCCACGTATTGCAAGTATTTGATCGACAATGAAAATACATTCTATAAAATCGCTATTATTTTTACTGATTAATTATGATATTTTTAATTAAATACCACACCTTCGCCAAAGCTAAAAGCAGCATCAACAATTTATACAAACACTAGCGGTAAATAAGAAAAGCCTTCGTACTACCTTACAACACAGCAAGCGTGCAACTAAAATGCAAATATAACTTACCGGTTTTTCTTGTATTTCATTTAAAATTCAAAAGCTTAAATACTGTGAACTAATTTGTGCTTATTGTGTATGAAATACAAATATATGCACACTCAGTGTATTTGTGTGTGGATATGTATACGTATATATTTGTTAATATGCCATTTGCATAATTACTTTGCATAATAATTTTTGTAAATTTTCATGTTGCATTCATTTATAATACAAATAACAAATAAAGCATGTCTCTAATGCCAAAATAGACAGAATGTCCGTCTGCAAGCACTTTCATCCATTACATTTACACAGGTATGTCAATACAAATACAAACACAAACACAAACAGACGCAAATACATTCGAAAATATTTCTTTGAGCAGAAGTAAGTACTACTTACATACATACATGCAGGAATAACACGTACAAACGTACGAAAATTGCAAAAGGATGTGTTGCTTGTTAACTATTGTATTTGTGTGGCCACATTTGTATAAAGGGTTCATTGTTATGGGAAAACATAAGAACATAACTAGAAATTAATTATAATTGGTGTTTTTTTTTCTAGCATAAATAGGAGAGTATGTGATCTTTAAGTGAATTTTTTTTCGTGCTGGGTTAACATGATTATAAGATCATGTATATTGTATCGCAATAACCTATATTAAAGCTTAATACATAGCATTTTATGTGCCGATATGAAGTTAACCAATGCCAGAGCGTATGAGTTATGTGCATTTTTGTTGTTTGTTACTCATACGTAAGTCAGTATATACGAAAGTAAGTGTAAAGGAATCTGTCGAAAAGTTTGTCCGTCAGAAGTGTTGTCGATAATGAATTGCTATGACATTCTAGTTGCCGACAACCATTCACCAACATTTTCTCGCACAGCCTAAATTAAGTTTCCGTATTTCATCTACGATTCGTGTATATGAAGGCGAAAATGTTTTAGTTTTTTTTATTCTACGAAAGAAGCGAAATCTCGTTTTCGTTCCAATAACTGAAAAACTAACTGCACTTATCACAAAGTAAGATCAAATCTCAAATGCAAGCAAAACATTAAATACCATTATAAGGAAAACCTAAGCTCATGTCCTTAAACCTATAGGTTTATGGCAAAAAAATGGTAATTTTTGCGATTTTTAAGTCACTGCACTTTTTCGGGTACGTTTGATCCACATTTAGATTCTCCTAACCAATATCTACAACTTTTCTTCAGACACAAGAAAAAATATTCCGTTCGGTATAACGAAATATAATGGTGTAAAAATATAGAAAAATTGCTAAAAACCAACTTGAGCAACAAGAATTCGTATTGCAATTAAATTATTAATGCAGCCAAATGAGAAAACGAATGATGTAGAAGTTGTTATTTTTGGGGCTTCTTTCATGTGCAATTCTCAGAATTTTGTCCCAAATCAATAAAAAAATGTTGTACTGTGTAATATATGTTTAACTTCACTTATGAGTAATATGGATAGGAATATATAAATATTAATCATTCGAAAAGGACAACTCTAAAATCTATCTTAAAACATATTCATATATGAAATCGCTTGTGCCTATATTTGCAGCCGATCTTAACGATAAGTGTTGCAGATGCCATATTCACACCATATGAACGGTTTGTGTCAGAAATATGTAGCTTAGACCCGGTAGTAAGCGCTAGGCTGGATTTGTATCGAAAATTTCGTTATGAGAAATAATATTAAATAAGATTGTAAGAGATCCCGGGTTCGATTCCCGCCTCCAGTCATCTACATTTTACTCTCATTGCCGACCCCCTCGATGTTGTCGACAGCAACTTCGCAGTATAGTGTCTAGGCATCTCTTCTCAAACAGTGACGTTGGTATTCGTTCATAAAAAAGTAAGTGCCGTTAGTTGTGAATCCAAAAATAAAAAGCGTGTTAATTTGCAACAACGCGAGAAGCTATCCCATACCTCATTCGTAGAGTATGAAAGGAAAATAAGATTTTTTTTAAGTATGTTTGGACATGGGAAATTTCTGATTTTTGTATTTGATTTAAAAAAAGTTACATTGTGTTTGTTATTGATGGTCTCCGTAATGAAGGAACTAATGACTTTTCTTGAAATTCGTCATTCAATTTTTTAATATATATATGTATATAATACTACTATTACCCTGAGCGACCGGACTATTCGTCTTGAAATTTTGAAAAAAAAAACGCACATGATCGGATCGGGGATGTGGCCACCGTTGTCTTCTCTTTTGCAAAAAGCAAGCAATTAAAAAATGATTTAAAAAATCTTATCGTTGGTCACTTTTAATATCTGAACGTATCCATTCTTGGACAGATATGCAAGGTCTAACTAATTATATAAAAGTATCACAGCTTCAACTTCTTTCCCCAAATGTAATACACTAAATATAGTTAGGCCAGAGCTATCGGTCTCGATCAGTTTCTCGTCCTTTGTCCTTATAACATTTGAAAAATCCATGGTCAAAGTAATCTTTCACAGAATTTACAATTCCACAGAATTTACATTTAAAACTAGAAGAAGGTCACCTGAGGCAGCTCTCATTCAATTGTCAGTAGAATCGAGAACTGCCTCGAGAATTTAATCGACGCTCTGGTGGCTTTTCTAGATATCGACGGAGCCTTTAATAATAGATTACCTTAAGCAATCGTCAACTTATTACATGATCTGCTAGTTGACAGTTCAGTGACTCACCTAATTGGATTAATTTTAGTAGAAAGAACCAACTGAGCTGAATAGGAACGGGTCACAATTGCTAGAGACTTAACAGAGGCACAACTTAGGGAGGAATTCTGCCTACACTTCTATGATTAAACTCTATCACCGAGCTGCTGCTCGAATTCCAAGAACCCACCCAATGCTGACGACCCCCGGACTATGCTTTAAGGATATGCACTTGGAAGTTCCGAACTCTATACACAGATGGTGCTTCTATCCAAGTGGCGAATGTCCTTGACATATACAGGGCTGACATCACCGCCATACAGAAAATGAGATGACAGGGAAAGGGATGCAGAAGATGAAAGAAATGTGACATCCTTAACAGCTGTCATGCAGAAAGACACGAATTTGGATGTGGCTTTATAGTAGGCAAGAGGAGACATAGGACCGCTGCCCTGCACATGACATCAAAATTGTTCTGGGAGATTTTAATGATAAAATAGGAAGGGAAGGTGCTCTTGGCTCAGCAGTCGGAAAATTCAGACTACACAATAACACATCCGATGGCGGATTCAGACTGGTCGGAAGAAACATGGTTGATATTGGAACCAGTTTCCAGCATTAAGATATCCACAAGGCAACCTGGATATCTCCCGATCAAAATACAAGAAATCAGATTGATCACGTGGAAATTGATGAAAAGCTTGTCTCAAGCGTTATGGCGGTGCAAATATTGACTCTGATCACCACCTAGTTCCAGCCAAGGTACGCCCACGATTACGTAGTGCTTAAAACACTCGTAATCAAAAGCAAAGGAATCTAGACATCACAAAGCTGCATACCACAGATATAGCAACTAACCCTCTCAATTACTTCAAACAAACCCCCCTAGTTCTGTTGTTCCCAACACACAGCGGCAAGGCTTTAAAACAGCAAACCTGCGGAAGAGCTTTTTAAAAACCAGATATTCTTTTTAAGCTTTTTAAAAACCAGATATTCACACTACGACTAATCCTGGAGGAGACCTAAGAAATGCAGATCGACACATACCATCGACTACAAAATTGCATTCGACAGTCCGATACGACAGAAATTGTTCGATGCTATGGCTGAGTTTGGTACTCCGCAAAGCTAATGCGGGATGACACTGACTTACACGAAGTCTTCAGTGAAAATTGACAAGGCGATAGTCTGACTTGCGATCTATTTAACATCGTAATGTAGATAATCATTCGGAAGGCTGCACGAAAAAGAAATAGTACCATTTTCAACAAAAGTCACATGCTGCACGCGTATGCCGATGATATTGATATCATTGGCCGTGGATTACGGGATGTTACTGCGGCTTTTTCGACCATTGAAAAGCAGTCGGGGGAATGGGTCTAGTGATTAATGAGGACAAAACTAAGTTATTTGTTTCAATGAACAAAGAGTTTACTTGTTTGGGACTCTGCGTGAACGTTGACACCTATAACTTTGAAGTTGTACATGATTTTGTCTACCTCGGCTCCGCCATAAACAAAAATAATAATGTCAGCCTGAAAATCAAGAGACGAGTATTGATCGCAATCCGCTGCTACTATGCGCTGAGCAAGCGTTTTAATGATAAAGCCCTCTCTCGAAAAACAAAGATCCAACCCTAACAGACTCTTATCCTACCTATCTTGATCTACAGCGCAGAATCCTGGGTAATGACACAAGCGGATCAATCTATCCTGGGAGTCTTCGAGAGAAAAATACTTCGCAAAATATTTGGATTCCCCATCGATAACGGCGAATATTGTCGTCGAATAAATCATGAGCTTTACAACGAAATCGATGTAGTCCAGCGCGTTCAAATAGACCAAATGCGCTGGCTTGGGCACGTTGTACGAATTAACCAAAACGCTCAGGCTCGTAAAGTCTGCGGCAATAAACTCGATTGGCGGCGCAGGAGGGTACGACCAAAATTCCCATGTATGGACCAGGTGAAAGATTTCTAAGCTTGATACGACGAACTATCTTCTGAGCGCAAAAGACCGAAGCGCTTGGAATACTTGTCTACGTGCGGCTACTGAAAGATACATTTTTGTTGTTGCTGCCATTAAAGAAGAAGATCTGCTAGTTGACAGTTCAATGACTCAATTAAAATACTTTTGGTGAAAAGAACCAACAGAGATGGATAGGAAGGGGTCACAGTTGCTAGAAACCTGAACAGAGAGACACCTCAGGGAGGAGTTCTGTCTACACTTCTATGGTTAAACTCATTTAATGAACTGCTGCTCTAATTAGAAATGACAGAATTCCAGGTATTTTTCTAAACTGTAAAGGGCCCATAGGCAAGCGCTGGGGACTGCCTCCAAAGGTCACTGTGTAATTTGGTGGAGATCTCTACATAAGAAATATGTTCTGAATACATTGACAAAAAATCAAAGAGCCGCATTGATTAGTGTTAGTGGGACAATGAACACAATGGGAGTTATCACTAAGTGCTATTCTAAGCATCTGGTCTCCCGGTATCTAATACTTTTGAGTTCTCCAGCCAACACAACTCATCCTACTCATGCTTCCACTACAAAAATTTGATTGCGCATGGGCCAAGGAAAAAGGAACTGATTTATCAACAACGCAAAATACCAGCTGGCGCTATCTTTGGAGGAATTTGGCGGTTAAAACTCACAACAACACCAAATAATGGATCAAAGTTGGACGAGAGAATAGGCTATAGAATAGGCTAAAAAAAAAGTTATAGCATCCTTACACCAAATATCTCTTACAAGCTGCCATGATAATTGCTACGTGTTTTAGGCTATACTAAGCTAAAAGTCTGGTACTGCACTCCGTCCAATTTGAACCCCCCCCCCTGTTTTTATTTGCTACTTATTATATGTTATTAAGCGACCAATCGCTTTTGTCTTATGTTATATGACAGTAACTCGCCCCCATCCTCACACCTTTTAAACGTCGACACAATCTCTCACTCCTTTACTATCACTTCTTATTGTTCCAGAGCCAGAAAGTAGTCCACGGGGGGTTTCCTGGGCGCCATTTGCCAACTATGTAACCTATCCTCACCTTCGAAAGTACATTGCAAAACATCGCTATTCTGTAGAATATCCTTTATATCCAAATTATAGGCGTCCCTTATGAAATCCCCTCACTATGTGTTTACCTGTTTTGTAGTTAACACATGATTTAAACTGATTTTAATATAAATACAGTCAGGTATTTGGACAGACATTCAAATGCACGAACGTACGCATTTACGCAAACACAGACTTAGTCAAAATCCGTAAACAAAATATTAAATACGTACATTATTTACTTATTTTACTCAACCAAGGTAATATGTATTGCATGAAGTATCTGTGAAAAAGATTCTTATTTAGGATAGCTGAAGCACAAAAATGGAGAAAACGAACAGATCATTTAAATCTCACACAGAGGTACGAGAGTTTGATGCCAGTGGAAATGTGTCACGTTCGTGGCTGCTTCTTAGATAAATTTCTTATTCCTAGCGAAAGGTGTTGTGAGTGTATGTGTGTGGTAGGATTTAAGACGTGAACACAAATTAGGCAAATGACAATCAGGTACTTTTTACGTTTGTAGTGTAATTTTGTCAACATACTAGTATTTATTTGAGAAAATTAAACAAAAAAATAAATACATGCTATGATATTGCATTAGGCAGTGTATCACTACTGTTAGTTCTATTATACGTGAACATATTGTAACTTAATTTTGTAATTGGAAAATATAAGGGACATAATAATTAACAAATATTCTTACTGCATGCGTTGTCATAGTCGTGACAAGAAAGAAAAACTGCAGTGATAATTAATATATTCCGGGCCGGCTATATAGTTTATAAGTTTGTATCAACGAAAGATATTACGGTACAATTAAAATTCAAACATTTTTCAAAATCGTCTTCTCTTCCAACTTGTTATTTCCATTGCATAACACATCAGGCGTAGCGTACCAAAAAATGCTTTGTAACTGACAATTTTTATGCTACTTACAACCAACGAAAAAAAAAGTTTCATTAAAATCATTGACATGTGAACACAACAAATATTCTCATGTAATGACAAAAAATTGTATATACTTAACATGAATTTAAATTAGAGTTAAAACAAAACGAATGTAATCAAATGATATGTATATCGTATATTATGCCAATTACATACATTCACTCCCTCGCAACCATGTCCATGTGCTAACGCAGAGGTAACTAATGAGTTTGTCATGACTCAAGACGCCAAGGGATGGGAGGTATACATGTAGGCGTGGAGCACACAATCAAGGCACCCTTATTTACTTAGGTGTCATTAACAAAAACAACACATTGTATCCATGCAACCATCTTCAGTCGCCATGTCCCAGTTCTAGCTTGATTGTAAGAAAGTGCCGGCTTTTGGGTTTAATTCATGGGTCTATGTTTGCGTAGTGGTACATAATTGTGGCAAATTACATTGTGGTAAAATCGTGATTTACTTGCATTGCCACAGCCATAAACATCTTGAAGCAGTTCTCGCTTCAGCTCACAACACAACACTCTTCACCCCCTTGGAGTCACATATGAAATGTACATAAATTCCTATCTTGCTCGATGTTAAGCAACTTTGAACTCTGCCGCCTGCCTAGTCACGAATTCCACCTAAGACTTTTGCGTCTTCTAACAATAGCTGTATGAGTGTGTGTGTATATGTAAATCTTGGCTCGCAGACTTATAAATGTTCTATGGTATGTATTTTTTTGTTACTGCGTTGTCTGTCTGTCTACAAAGCCTACGAGTATTTATTGTAAGGATGCGTGATTTGTATTTTCTGCATGATTAAGGAGCAAACAAATTGTTTGCCATACATTTGCCACTGACGATGGGTGGCAACCTGCTTCATTTTCTAAAGATGTCGGCGCGACATTATAGATTAATCCATTTCGAAAACGGCATGTGTCCTCCATAGGAGGTCGTCTCAAACGGTTTGTATTATAATTGAATTAATGCTGTGGGCAGATGACAAATTTCTTCTATGTGTTGTTTTAACTATTTAAAACAAGACAAAAAAAAAAGAGAGAGAGAGATTAGTTAAATCAATTACATGTCAGACTCATTTTTCTCTCCATAATATGTTAGTGTTAGTAAAACTGTACAATGGTATGCTTGAGCACATAAAATTTGTCTTCTAGAATGTAACCACACATTTAAAGATGTTTGTCCATCTTAAAAACAATAATGTTTGCTATGGAGGTTATCAGGTTGTGCATGACAAAGCAGACACTTGTATGAAAATTTCATCGACGATTTGTATGGAGAGTCCTCTACGTGTCATCAACGATTTACTATGGTCATGCACCTATCCTTGAGGATGTCTTACAGACATGTCCTACTGGGCAGATCCGACATTTACCTACAGGTATATATCTAGCTTCACACAAAACAGATCAAATAACGACCGGAAAACCAGTAAAGCATATAAAAGCACTGCATCCAACAGTACTCTTACAGGACACCGTCGAACCGTCGACACCCTACAATCGGTAATTACTAAAAACATTGGCTTTTGAGAAATATAATTTTGGCCGCCCAGATCGTAAATTTATCCTTCTGTGCGTCGTAGGGATACATATGAAAGAGAATAATTATGCCTAGATTCTAGGCCCTAGAGAGACTCAATTTCAAGAGTGATACATATATTGAAACGCTCTCAGATGAACCGACATCTCATACACAAATACAGACGACCAAATAGTTAGTAGTTTGCAGGGGCTGACACAAGACAGTAATACAGGGTAGAGCACGAATCATGCTACGTGTAACAGTAACAGCCAGTGGGGTTATTTAAAAATGTTGAAAAAGTTTTTTTACCCATAAATGTGTCGAAGACGTATCTGTTTCAACAGCATTTGGTTCTAGCAAGATGGAGCACCTGCAGACATAGCCAGACCGGTTATGGCCTTCAACGTCACCTGAATTGACTGCACCAGATAATCCATTTAAACAATAATTAAGGAGATCTCGACAACAACCCTATAGAGTCTATAGGCCGCAATAAATTAATATTTTTCTAATCCGGTGTCGCTTAGGTGTGGATGACCATGGAGATCATTAACAGTCTATCATCTTTCAAACCAATCAGTTATCTATATATATAAAAATGAATTGCTGTGCGTTAGTCTCGCTAAAACACAGAAACGGCTGGACCGATTTTCATAATTTTTTTTTCGTTCAGACGGCAGACGACTGATTGATACGAAAATGGTACTGTTGACCTGTTGATAGTCCCTAGCTATATTTGGTTGCAATTGGATAAAGGGGCGTGGCACCGCCCATACAACTTGAAAATCGAAAGGGCTATATCTAATGGACTGTCAGAGGTATGAAGATGAGATGAGGTTACCATGCCCCCTTTTGAAAAATCGCACTGACGACTATTCCAATAGACAGATTGATACGAAAATTTACCAAGTGGTATGAGGATGTGATTTTTGACATATGTTGTTGTTGCAGTATGAATTACAGTAACGGTGGAAGTGGGCTGTGTCACACCCGTTTTAAAATAAACGGTTATAACTGTCAAAATTCAGCAGTATATTGCAGTGCGCCTAGAGATATGAACAGTAACAAATTTCACCAATAAACTTTGTGTCTAAAATGAATTCCTAGCTCGCGCTGGTGACCGAATTATCTCAAAAAATGTTGATACGAGTTCAATACAAAGATAGTATTCGGGAATATTCTTGATCCGTGTGAGAAGAAGACATGGCAAAAGAGATTTTAATGGCTAAAGGCATGAAGCTTCAAACGAAATTTTTATTTGCGGTCAATAGGCGGAGAAGGCATGACAAAGTGTTTTTTACGCACAAAGAGATAGTATACAGGCGGTTCCCGCTACTACAGATAAAAATAAAAATGGAATTTTGATCTTTAACGGAATGTCTGTTTCCGATATGTGAAAGAATTGGTTTTTCGGCCTGCATACAGATACAACTTAATCTACATGTCGGCACTATATATATGACTTTGATGATGAACTTTTTACTATCGTCATAGAGCCTATGATATTTAGAATTTAAAATAATAAAACTTAGTTGGTTAACTTCCATGTTAAATAGTTACTTGAAATTAGTTACATAAATTAATAAACTCAACATATTATTGTCGAGCTTAAGTACTGTTTTCAAAGTACTTTGTAGACATAAATGTGAAACATATTACAAGTTAATATGCAATAGCGAAGCATTGCCGGGCCCACTAGTAAAAATAAAAATGAATTATCTATACAATAAAAAAGAAAAATGAAATACATTGGTTTAAAAAAAGTTATTTGAATTTCTTATTGTACAACAATTGGTGCGCCAACCTGTATACGTAGCTTCCAATGTTTGTAAAATTGTATTGAAAATTAAGTGTTTATGTATGTTAATTTCGAAAATGTTTGTGTATTTGTAAGACAACCCTCATGATGACTACTGATGTTAGTCGAAATATCGAAAATAAAGAACATAAATTAAAGGTTATGTAAAGTTAGGTTACATTCTGAAAATCAGATTTTTTTTAGATTATAAAGTTCATTGAAAACTAGCGAGTGAACAATCCAGAGCGCATCAAAAAGTTCTTGAGTCTACCAATATCAGGTCGGCAGAGTCCCTTCATGGCGGACACAACTCGTCAATGGTCGGATCTTGAAAGCGACAGCATTATGTGAGAAAGTTTTAAGTCTAAAGGAGGCCATATCCTTCTGGATCGACAGACGTTTGCTGCTAAATATGCTCAATCATGCAGGAGAAGCTTGCAAGTAGCTAGAGCCATGCTAACGAAGTCTAGTTCGGTTGGAATCTGTATGGTAATCCCCAGTTTGCAGAATTAGTCTGCTATGCATTTCCCTAGTATGTCCCCGTGGCCCGGTACCCACATAAGTTGGTTTCTGAAATGCTCGTTGAGAAATCTACTGCAAAACAGGGCTGATGGAAAGTTTAGGCAACATCATTTAAAAGAACAGCCATAATTGTCTTTTGAATTACTGCTCTATAGTCGAAGTAAACAACAGATGCTAACTAGGTTCCGATCTGCATTTCTTTGATCATTTTCTTCAAATTTTGTCGTAGTATAAATCATCTAGTCTTTCGTGGCTTTACGAATTGTAAAACCACACCGAATTACGGCACACTCTTAGTGTCCAAGACCAGATATGCATCTCTGTCCTTACAGGTAGGGAGATCACTGATGAGGCGTTTTATCACCTTCCAGTTTTCATTATATCGCTCTGTCACGCTTTGCCATTGACTGCAGTTTTGTCCTGTATACATCATCCTTTTCCTCAGACATTGCGGGGCAATCATCATCAGGGCTTGTCTGAGCGTGCTTTTTCGTAATACAGTACGGTCGATGCGGGACCGGCCGTGGCATAGTAGTTAGCACACACTACTACCATCCGGGAGATCCGTGGTTTGATTCCCGGCTCCAGTCATCTACATTTTTCTTTCATTGCCAGCCCTCCTTGATGTCGTCGATAGCAACTTCACAGTATAGTGTCGAGTAAAAGCTTCTCGAACAGTGACGTTCGCATTCGTCGATAATCTAGTAGGTGTCGTTTGTTGTAATCTACACACACCACACCTCATTCGTGGGGTGTAAAGTAAAATAATTTCCTTTTTTTAAGTACGGTCCTGCTGCAATATTCATAGAATTCGCAACATGCTGTCACTGTGTGTCGGTAACATCAGAATTTAGGGGGTATGGCTTTGATGTCAGCCTTCTTTTTGTAAAGGACATCCACCAATTGGAAAGAGGGACTATTTTTGTGGAGAGTTCGGACATTGCAGGTGCATATTCTTAAACCATGGTTCTTATAACAGTTGAGGGTGTCGTTTTTCTACTATTCACGCACGATCGGAGTGAAGATATTAATTTTGCTCTTCTTTATGTAACGCCCATAAAAAGGAGTGGTAGGTATGCCAATATATATATATATAAATGATCAGCATCGAAATCTGAGTCAATTTAAAGATAACCGTCTGTCAGTCCGGACCGGCCGTGTTATTGTGGTTAGAGCACGCGACAACCATGCGGGAGATCCGTGGACCGATTTCCGGCTTTTGTCATCTACAGTTTTCTTTCATCGGCCCTCTCGATGTTGTCGAGTCAATCGGCATGTCTAGTAAAATGTTCCTAAACAGTGACGTTCGCATTCGTCGATAAACAAATAGGTGCCGTTTGATGTGAATTTAAAATAGAAAGCGAGATAATTCACAACGCGAGAATCAACCCATACCTAATTCATAAGGTGTAATGGGAAAATAAGTTTTATTTGTTTTGTTTAAGTCCGTTTGTGTTGCTGTCTGTCTATCACCGCCTGTAATCGCGGGTTTAAGAGATATCGGGCTGAAATTTAGAATGCAAACCTCTATCCTGGAAGCGGAGGTTAAGTTCTAAGATGAGCAAGATCGGTTAAAAACTATTTCCACCTCCTCTACAAATTTAACCTTTCTGGGATCTGGAGCAATCAAGCTAAAATTTTAGATGAGTCCGAAATTTAGTTTGGCAGCAGTAGTTTAAGAGCAATCGGGCTGCTCATATGAACAATTCATGCTTAGTTTTTGACATCTCTACTACTACGCCTTAACTGCTGTGCATTTTCTAAATTCACCATTTCTACAAAAAATGATTCTAAAACTGACTGACATTTTTTATAAGTTAAATTTTTGTAATACCTTAGAATCCTTTTTTCAGGAAAAGTGAATCTCAAATAGACTTAAAAGCAACAGGAGAATAAAACAAAGAGTAGGATGTTATTAAAATTTAAAGTATGAGAATAACAGACAAATCAATTAATGATACCGACTTTAACTGCAGGTTCTTACCTTGGCAGTAGTACGTTTTACTAAAATAACTCACATTTAAATAAACATTTCTGCATTTACTAAATCTAAAGGCTGCTGAATACCACCAATAACTACTGATTTTTTTATGTGAATGTTCATTCCAGAAGCACTTCAGTTCCATACATACAACATGACCACACATTCCTGTCAGGGAACAGCATACACCCACAGAGCGTTGATTCTTCTGTTCACAAACATCTCTGAACATCTTAAGGCAGCCTATTAAAGAATTCATCACATTCAACAAATTATGTCGACACATAAAGAACGATTATACATGTACGTAAATATATGCAGGGCCATCTCTATATATGGATACAAATAGCATACATGACTACATACTTAATTTCTTTTATTGCCAGCGCAACACGGGCTGTTACACTTGGCAGTGTGGCAAAAGCCTTCTTCACTCCCCGCCAGTATTAGCACGGTGAGCTGTTTGTGATGGCATTTTCTAAGTGGATTGTAAACAATAATAATTTTTTACATGTTTATTGCTTGAAACTCGTCTTCTTGTATAAGGATGGTTTTATACGTTTAGATCGTAAATAATTTCAAATTGCACAATAATTTTCAATATAAAAAGGAAAATTTGTTACACACACAAATGTGTGACATGAACACACTAAACAAAAGCACTTAAACTAACTAATACATACATGCATGCGTATCCTGGCACTTGTAAGCACATACACACACACACCAACACACAGAAGCATACATTGTCATATAAATGTGTGGTTTGTTCGAAAGTAAAAAAGACAACAAATGGGAACAAAAAAGAACTGTCATGTGTCTATTGTGTTAATTCTTTGCTCATTTTATTTCATTAAATGTAATCCTTTTATACGCTCATGTTTACGTTTGAAAAGAGTTTGTCTCTAGGGTGGCTTTGTTACTTATAAAATATACGTCTAGGGGATAAAGATTGGTTGAAAATTGAAAAAAGCACTTGAATTGAGGTTTCCAAAGAAGTCATTATACATCCAGTAAATCTTAGAAACCATAAAAAACAAGTCAAAATTTAATCAAATGATCATTGATGGGTTTATCGTTTTAGCGAACCTAACACAGTACAAAATTTTTCATCTAATTGATTTGGGACTCAATTCTGAGAACTGCACGTGAAAGTAGTCCCAAAAAGAAGAAGTTCTGCATCTCTCGTTTTGTCAAGTTACATGCCAAAATAGTTTAATATCGATTTAAAGTTAGTAAGTATCGTATAGGGAAATTTGTCACGTTTTAGGCTTTTTTGTTTAACATAACTCGAGAACCACTAGTCCGATTTAGCTGAAACAAAGTTAAAATGGTACAGAAATTTCAGTCAGTTAAACTGACTGATAAATACCATCACCCAATATAAAAAATTTATTAAAGTTTTTGAAATAAATCGATTTTTATTTACAATAAAATTTAAATTTGCTTGTGAAGCACAACCGTAAAAAATTGGCTTAATTGTATGGGAGAAATATAATTTTTTCAAAAATAGATAATCTTGCATGAGAGGTATAAGAAGGGGTGATCCGATATAATCCATATTCATTCCTGATTCAAATTTTCATAACCGTCCAACTTACGCAAAATTTGACTGAATTCAGTGTACTTTCAAAAAGTATATGTATATAAGACTATGGGTGAGTTCGGTAATTTGTATGGGAGGTACCAGAAGGTGTGTGGAATAGTTTGGTTTTCTAAGGTTTTGCCTCATATCAAAATGTTAATTAACCGACCAATTTTCATTACTCCCCAAGTGTCCGTTTAGATGTTATAGGAGAAATATTAGTTTTCCAAAAATAGGTAATTTTGTATGGGAGGTACCAGAAGGCGTGAACCGATAGAGTCCATATTCATACCTGAGCCCAATTTTCATAAGCGAACATCATACGCAAAATTTGAGTGAATTCAAGTTACTTACAAAAAAGATATGTATGTAACTTATGAGGGTTAATTCGGTCATTTGTATGGGAGGTACCAGAAGGGGTGTGGCAAAGGTTTCGGCTTTCATAGGGTTTGTCCACTATTGCAAAATAAATAATCTGACCAAATTTAAATATCCTCCGGTAGTCTGTTTGGCAGCTAAGGAAGAAATATTAAATAGTAGTTAATTTTGTATGGGAGGTACCAGAAGGGGTGGGGCTATTCTAGCCATTTACAATCCCATAAGTTCGTTTCGAACAATATTAATACTGGTAAATTTGCATGACGAGACGTTAAGGTTTACTCGATTTATCCTGCTGACCAGTCATCCAGCCAGCCAGACAGACAGACGTACATAGCTTAATGGTCCTAAAAAGTTCTGAAACGAATTTGATCTTAAGATACTTGGGGTCTAACTCGTCTCCTTTAATGCCTTACACTAACTTGACAAAACCAATGATACAGAACTTCTTCTTTTTAGGGCTACTTTCACGTGCAGTTCTCAGAATTGAGTCGCAAAATCATGTGTTGTACTGTGTTATGTATATTCGTATTAAGTCTACGTAGCTATGTTTTGTTCGAAAACACTAAAAGCAATGAGCACAAGTGGATTCAGCGATAAATGAGGAAAAACCAACATTATAACTTTGGTAACACATAGGGCATACTTGCATAAGAAACTGTGACATTATCCGCACCTAAAAATCTTGTTGACGAGATTCAATAAAAGTTGTAAAATTAAAGTAATCCTTATCACACAGTATCCCTTACACAAGACCCTGCCGGAAAATACATGTATTCATGCGAATCCTGTGTAATGATGTAGCTGCTACTTGCTTGTGTACATAACAAACATAATCGTTGAGTTTTTTTTTTGTGTGTGTCTCCACTCCATTCATTTGATTCTTCTTTTAATGTTATCGTGTTGCGTTCTTATTCCTCCGCACTACGACTTTAGCTGCGAGAGAAAAGCGACTGTTTTATTTTATTACTCTTTATTGTTTTAGCAAATTATGCTCATGTACGCGGCATTCTAATGAGGTTTACTAACTGAAATAAGTTTCTTTGTAGGTGGTTGGTAATATGAAAACTACATACATACTTTATACTTGTGGGAGAATGCTGCCACTGTGGCACTTCATATACGTAACATTTGAATGCATTGAAATATGGGGGATATTTCGCTCAAAGTCTTTGTGCATTTGCGTGTGTTAGAAACGATAAAATATAATTAGTAGTTGTATATATAAGGAAAAGTTGTGTTATGGAATTTTACCGATTTCAATACAAAGAAGAAGTAGTAGATTGTGTGTGATTTTAATATTTTTAATTTACGTGTCGTACACTTTCCCCCGTAGGCATGTTGGCAGATACGAAAAATGAGTATATTTAGTTGTATATTTTACAAACTTGTCAAATATTACCAAATTATATGAGAAGAAGATTGGGGGGGCCAATCATCCCCCTTTAATACATAATTAAGTTCCGATAGTCCTAACAATAGATACAAAAGTAATTGTTATGACACCGGGCTATTTATTTATGAAGTTAAAATAATCTTATTACCCACGCCGAATGTGGAAAACAAACGACCCACACCAATGTAAAATCTGCCATTATTTTTAGATTTCTACCATAGCGACTACCGAGTAGTACACCAACACAAATTTTAATGTGTTTATTGTAAACTTAATTTATGTTGCCTGAATATGCTCTTCATAAATGCAAGGAATATTTAAAAATTCCACCTAATAAAGTAATTAATATTGTTTAGAGTGAACCAAAAGTCTTTTTACTGTCATCTCTTCCATATATCTCACTGTGTCTCAAAAATTTGCGATGTGCACCCAATCAATCAAGAAATTAATGTAGGTGGTCAATAGGATAAATTCATGGATATTTGATATGAATGCCCAAAATATCGATGACTTTGAGGGTGGCACTGGTCACACAGACTCTAAATGACTCGCTGCACAAGAGCTACACTGGACTAGGGAAGTTACAAAAAAAGAAAATCTAAGAGCGCACTGAGGAAGGGTAAAAAATGTCTGCGAGGCTAAGAAAAATATTGACATCCAACGTGCCCGGTAGGTTACATTAAAAAAACCTGAAGGACATCATCTAGTATGGAATCACCATAGTTGATCCTGCATACTCACTTTCCTGATCCAGTCAACTTTCGGGTGTTGCCAGAGAAATTGTAACCGAATTCAAAGTAATATTATCAATTAAAACCTTTAAACCTTTCAAGTCACACGGACTGGATGTGATCTCTCTGGGTGAACTACAAGTGGTAGTGATGGAGCTCTATATCTTTTGTATCGAACTAACATATATTCCTACTATCTGTGTGGTGTGTGACCAAAGTGGCCTTTATTCCCAATGCGGGAAAATTGTTCCATACAGGACTAAAATATATTAGACCTATAAACCAGTAACCGTTTCTTCTAAAAACACTGCAGAGACTCATTAGCAGTTACCTTAGGGCAAACATATACCGGAAGCTGCTGTCGGACAGGCAGACCACTGAGACCATTCTACAAGACTTTGTCCGACTCATTGAATGTTCACTAGCCATCAAAAAATTTACTATAGTAGCCATAGTAGGGGACCAGCCGTGGCTTAGTGGTTAGAACACGCGACTACCATGCGGGAGATCACAGGTTCGACTCATGGCTGCAGCCACCTTAAAAAAAAATGTTCTTTCATTGTCGCCTCCCCTCGAATTTTGTTGACAGCAACTTCGCAGTATGTGTCAATCGGCATGTCTAGTAAGAGCTACTCAAACAGTGACGTTCGCATTCGTCGATAAACAAGTAGGTGCCGTTAGTTGTGATTCTAAAAAAAGAAAGCATGTTAATTCACAACAACGCGGGAAGTTATCCCATACCTCATTCATGCGGTGTAAAGGGAAATTAAGTTTTTTTTACGTAGCCTTTTTTTAAGTAGCCTTTTTAGAAAAATACGGGTTTTTCAATCACATTACTGTCGATACGATAGCCATCGACCCTGATACGATCCTTATACAGGCGGCTTGTGTACGATCGTATCAGGGTCAAACTTAGGCATATAACATCACCTTGAACGGTATTCTGTTATCGCTAAAAATTATTGTTGTCCCGGTTGTTGCACATGCAGTCAATAACAATTTGATGGAAGTTTCTGAGTTCACTTTGTTCACGAGGAGGTATACGTCTCTATTCTTGGAACCTATCTTCTTGACGGGGTACTAACATTCCTTTCGCGGCGTCATATTGGACCAGAAGGTGAATTTTAAAGTCTTTACGCAATACAGGGTGAAAAAGGCCACCTTAAGATTATGTACGATAGGAAATCAATGTGTCTTAAAGTTTCGCATTGTTCACAGGTTGTATACTGCAGTAGTAAGACCGATAATGTAATTTAGAGAAATATATATAGAAATATTCATATTCATCAGATAGACCACATGGTAGTCGATGGAAGTCACGCATCGAGTGTTCTGGTCGTATAAGTGATCAGGGGTGCGAACATTGACTCCGATCACTACCTTACCGCAGTTAAGGTACGCACCAGGCTAAGCATGGCGAAAAACGTACGTTACCAGGCACAACGAAAGCTGGACATCAGTAAACTGCGGACAACAGAGGTAGCGGACGCCTACTCCAACCGCCTAACTCAATTGCTATGAATGCTCCAACCCCTCGTGGTGGCAATATATAATATATCAAAGCCGTCTCAAGAAGATGTCTGGTACGATGATGAATGTCGCAATGCCACGAGAGAGACAGAAACTGCAGCCAATGGCAACGCGAGCAGTTCGTGAACGGCACAGGGAGAAGAGACGAGAGGCAACTCGTCTTTTTAGACGGAAATATATATATATCTGAAGAAGAGACAGGATGAGTGCACACAGTTGCTCCGAAGTAGAGGGAAGCCCGAAAATTTTACCAGAGAGTTAAGGCAAGAATGCGTGGAACAGGGTTGCCCTATTGCAAGGACAACGATGGCCATCTAGGGACGTACCCGGATAACGTTATGAAGATATGGAGAGAACATTTCAGAAGCCCGCTGGATACGGACACCACTCCAGAAGACCCCGCTCCAATCTATGACGACGGTATTAAATGTCCACCTCCGATCCAGAGTGAGAAACGTGTGGCAAAATCCCGCCTAAGAAACAATTACAGTGGAATAAGCCTATTACCAATTGCGAACAAGGTCCTTTCGAACATATTGTGTGAACGTATAGAGGCAATTGTAGAAAAACTAATTGGACCCTATCAGTGCGGCTTTAGACCTGGTAAATCTTCGATGGATTATATATTAACCTTACGACTATTCCTGGAATAAATCATGAAAAGCAGATCGACACCTATCATTACAAAGCTGGCCTTGACTCTCCGAAAAGAAATAGGCCATATGAGGCCATGTCTGAGTTTGATATTCCTGCAAAGCTAATTCGACTTTGCAGATGTACCTTTGAAAACACTAAATCCTCTATTAAGATTGGTAAGGATCACTCTAAACTATTCAACACGGAAGGAGGTCTCAGGCAAGGCGATAGATTGTACTTTACACTATTTAATATAGTTGTGGAGAAGGTGATGAGAAAGGCTGGTGTCAATATATCAATACAGACATTATTGGCCGAAATCTTTGGGAAGTTGCTACAGTTTTTACATCGCTTGAAAAGGAGTCAACAAAAATGGGTTTAGCGGTCAACGAGAACAAAACAAAAATAATGATTTTAAAGAAAGTAGTAGATGAGGTTGTAGATGAGATTACTTACCTCGGATCTTCCGTCAACAAGAAAAATAATGTCATCCAAGAAATTAAGCGGAGAATAGTGCTAGCGAATATATGTTTTTACGGATTTCGGCGGTACTTTAGTAACACCGCCTTATCACGGGATACAAAGAAACTGCTATACCAGGTGTTAATTTTACCCGTTCTGTTGTATTCTGCCGAATCGTGTGTGCTTACGACAAAGGACATACAAAACCTGGGAATGAATGAATGAACCATTAGCTGAATGAGCTTTACCGCGACATCGACACTAAAAGAGTCAGAATTCAACGTCTACGATGGCTGGGACATGTTGACGGGATGGTTGTAAATGCTCCAGCGAGAAAAGTGTTAAAAGGCGAACCTGAAGGACGGTTTAGAGCAGGGAGACCCAAACTTCGTTGGAAGAACCAAGTTGTAGGCGACGTGCCACCATCTGGTAGGAGTAACTGTAGAACGCTCGCAGAAGATCGAAGCGTGTGGAATTCTTGAATACTTCAGGCCTCTAATTTATAACCCACATTCGAAGTTTGTAATGTGCAACTTAAGTAAGTATGTAAGTAAGTTAGATATAAGGTAAAAAAAACAGATCACACTGCACACCGAGATCACACTGCAGTCACAATTGTGGTTGTACTTAATGGAAGGGAATGAGAAAGAAGAAGAGGGGAGGGAAAGGGAAGAAGAGCAAATTGTGGGCACCCCAATCATCACATTGGCCTAGTTAGCCACGGAAAACACTGCAGGAAACGTATCAAATTGCCTATTTGGACGGTGGAGAGAGACCCTATGTCTTCTATATAACTTTTCCCTAAGTATCTTAGCTTCCTACGAACTTGAAGAAGACATTCTATAGTCTCGATCTTTTCTTCGTACTTACACACACGGCAGAAGTCCGGTATTGATATATCTCGTTTGCCTGTCAGGTGCCTGATTATGCAATGGTTTCTTAAAATTCCTTGATCACTCCTGCGCAGGCCAACCATGTACGTCTATCGGGATCTGCTGTATTCGGACCACAGCGGTCTAGCAGTTATACATTCGGCTCTGAAGATCAACGTCTGCTGGCTGTCTTACACATGTAATCCTCCACTAAGCCAAAAAGGTAACAATTGGTTCGGTGAACATCTTCCAGGGGGTCATGATCAGGCGTAGTACAACCCCCTCGGCCAATAAGTCTGCTAATTCATTACCAGGAATCTCGTAATGTCCCAGCAGATACTGAAATCCAGACGATTTAGTCCATTCAATTTTCCTTACAGTTCCTCACCAACTTTTATGTATACAAGGTAGATTCATCGCTTTTATTCAAGCCTGGATATCCACACAGATGGTTATCCGTCTCATAGTATCAATTCTACATCCCATAATAGCCTCTACGGCTTTCTGAATGACCAGGACCTCAACCTAAAAAATACTGCATTCATTCTGTAGCCTGAAGAAGAGGCTTAGCTGCAGGTCTTCGCTGTTAACAACAGCTCTTGTGCCCTGTTCAATTTTTAAAACGTCAGTAAATACAGAGATAGAGCTGTCTAGCAACATCATCTCACCAACAGCATGGATTCTGCAAAATGCATAGTACCACCACTGCATAAACCCGCATAACCACTAAAATCTCACAGGGCTTGAATCAGTAGAGGCCCCGTGATAGGGCACTCCTAGTGTCGAAGGCCTTCAACACAGTTAGACACACCACACTCTTCCAGGACATGCTGCAGTTCAACATGCCGGGCGGCGTTCTATCCCCCCTTTTGTTTAAATTCTACCTCTCTAAACTCCCCACACCTTCGCAAGGCATAGATGTGGAATCCTACCCCGACGACTGTACTATTATGTCGACGGGACAAAATATTGATGAGCTTTGCGATCGGAGAAGTACATAATTTCTTCAGTGGACGAAAACTAAAACTTCCACGGGCGAAGAAGAAGCAAGCAACACTCTTAAACCTACAAAACAATTCGCCGGTCAGTTGTTACCTATGCTGCTCCAGTGTGGTCTCCTTCGCTGAGTGATAGCCAGTGGAGAAATATCTAAAGCTGCCAAAATGCGGCCATAAGGACTTTAACGAGCTGCATGCAGATAACATCAGAACAACATCTACATGAGGAAACAAAGGTCCTCCAAGTCAAGGAACATAATGTCATGTTGCCTAAAAGTTCCTCCTGGGATATCATCGGAGGAGTCAACCCAACTTTAACATCACACAGTTGGATGGTCCCCCGTGGCATGTGAGAAAGGATCCCTTGGATCACACCTCGTATGCAGCAGCTTTGAAAGACAATCATAGAGACGCCATCAATTCTGCGGTTTTAGGTTACCGCATGAAGGTCGTCCATTCCCTGTAGCTGAAACAGAGGAAAGCCTTCCACGGACACAAGAGTGGCCATGGCACAACTAATATCGGGATGAAGCAACAGGCCGCAAACACCGTAAAAAAAATATTAATTTCCCTTTACACCCCATGAATAAGGTATGGGATAGCTTCTCGCGTTGTTGTGAATTAACACGCCTTCATTTTTTATATTCCCAACTAACGGCGCCTACTTGTTTATCGACGAATGCGAACGTCACTGTTTGAGAAGCTTTTTACTATACATGCCGATTGACTCGACACTTATACTGCGAAGTTGCTGTCAACAACATTCGAGGGGAGCCGACAATGACAGAAAATCTTTCTTTTAAGATGACTGGAGCCAGGAGTTGAACCTGTGATCTTCCGCATGGTAGTCGCAAGTTCTAACCACTATGCCGCGGCCGGTCCCGTGCCGTCCCTAGTGTATGCCCAGTATGTGGTCAGGGTCCCCACGATACCAGACACATTTTTACATGCTCAGGCCACCCTTCTACACTAAGCCTATTGGATTTATGGACTAATCCAGTGAAAGTAGCCCAATTTTTAGGGTTGGACATTAGCGACTTAAATTTTTATAGTTTAAGCTGTTACAACAACAACAACAACAACATATATAGAGTCAACACAAAGATTCCCGTCGTCCTTCCATTCCTATCTTTCCGAAAATTTCGACGTTTACATTACGGAAATTCACACATTTCCTAAAATAATTAGTAAAAAGTGGCAGATGAAAAGAAACGCCATTACCGTCATGTATGGATTGATGACAATAGCCTCAGTCTGCAATTGCGTTGACATACAAGTCCAAAGGCGGAAGGCTCAGGAATACATTCAAAGTCGCTTGCGGTGCGCTCCTTCCAGCCCCAGTCAATAAAGTTAGGCTATTAGTGTTTGTGAGGGACCGGCCGTGGCATAGTGGTTAGAACACGCGACTACCATGCGGGAGATCGCAGGTTCAAACCTGGCTCCAGTCATCTTAAAAGAAAAAAAAAATAAATAAAATTTTCTTTCATTGTCGGCTCCCCTCATATGTTGTTGACAGCAACTTCGCAGTATTAAGCGTCGATTCAATCGTCGTGTCTAGTAAGAGCTTCTCAAACAGTGACGTTCGCATTCGTCGATAAACAAGTAGGTGCCGTTAGTTGTGAATCTAAAAATAGAAAGCGTGTTAATTCACAACAACGCGAGAAGCTATCCCATACCTCATTCATGGGGTGCAAAGTGAAATTAAGTTAAGTTTAATTAGTGTTTGTGACCACAGGTATGCTGCAAAATAAAAAGAGGCCTGTTGTAATTTGCATAATTTGCTAGCACACTTACGGATATTCAGCAACATTTTAAATGAAAATTTAATGTAAAATGTTAATTGTTAACTGTGCTTGCATTATAAATCGCTATGCATATTGGTAAGATGTTTGCACTTAACTATTACTTTTACTCGATGTCATCACGAAGTAAGTGATGGTAGTTGTGGTGGCGGCACTTGCAAATGCAATGCTATCAATACTCTTAGGAAGTAAAAATTGAATAAAAAAGTTACCGCAGGGGAAATACTTAGCACTAAGTTGAGAGATTTTCTGCAAACATTGCTTTAATATACTGCAGTACGATGATGGATATACAATATTAAGCAAGCTGTTACACAATAAGTGCATCGGTTGATTGGAATAGATTTGCAATAATTCTGTAAGTGGCATTAGTATTACGTCTAAAATTAAGTGGTTGGTATTATATAAAAGGGAAACGAAACGTGGATCATTCATACAATTTGTAAAGGGTATAATAATAATATTTAAAGTGTTTCTCCGTCAGTTGAGTTATTGATTAAAACAGTCTTTTAAAACTTTAGTACTGCTGGTCTAAGTGGAGTTTATTCCGATACAATATTAACAGACCTTAAATGAAAATATATAGCAACCAGAATTTAATGTTAAACAACCATATGTAGCACAACAAAAAAACACAACAACAACAGCTTTATTATATGTTCATTACGCCAACGTATAAAATCTTACGTACATTAGGGTTTGTTTTTTTTTTTTTGTTTCCATTAAAATGAGATTTCTTTTCAAAAAGCGAAACATAAAAAAGAAACGAAAATTAAGTTGAAAGAAAAAGCAGCATTGAAATTAAATATTCGTAAATTACAAACATAAAAGAAACATCAACGGGGGCAAGCAATGAGGATAACTTGTTGTATCCTCATCTAGTTCTGCATTTGAAAATAGTTCCAAACGGAAGTGAACAAAAAATAAAATAAAATAATGTGCATGCGAACAATTTCGTCTGCTTAAGAGGGAGGAAAGGGAAATGAAATAAAATTTACAAAAAATAAACAATTTCCTTTTCATGCTCTCTGCAGCAAACTTTCGTTCCGCCTCGATATCGCACTCGTTTAGATGTGCTGGTTTTGAATGTTGATGTTTATGATGACGATGATGAACCATAGCACAACCATGAAGCATTTCTGACAAATTTTGCCAACAACAAACATCTCACACAGAGCACAGTAGAATTTGGCCCGCCGTGAACATTTAAAATAGGGATGCTTGAATTATGAATGTGAAAAATTTCAATGAATTTGTAAGATATTTTACTCGGTGATGATTTTTTTGTACTGCCCAGACATCCAGACATTCAGATAGGCAGGTAGACATGTGCAATAATCTAAATTAATAATCAAAAACTCAATTGAAAATTTAAGATCTCGGTGCAAGAACCGGGCAAATCCACTTTTTTAAAATTTTGGGAATGTAAAACAAAATTGATATTGCCGCGAAATTTTAGAAAGTTGTGATAAAAAGTATGAGCTTCGGACAAGTAAGAAAGTTTCTGTCGGGTACACCGACTTACACGTACCCTCTGCCACAGTAAAAATATATAATTTACATAACAAAACACAAAGTTTGAGCACGATCGCGTTGATTGTATTGATATCATTACTAGATTTATAAAGTGGGCGGAATGGCACATTCGTATGGAGGGCTGTCCAGGCTTCGAATTTTTCTCCGAAACTTTTTGGACACGAATTTGAGCACGATCGGTGTATTGATATCATTACTCGATTTCTTAAGTGGGCGGATGGGAGACACCAGGAGGGGCGTGGCTAACCTTCCAATTTTTCTCCAAAATTTTATGCCGTTGTAAATCTACAGAATTTGGTAACGATCGAGTTGGGAGTTCCGATGGTAGTACTCGATAATATGGGCAGAAGTTTTGGAAGTTCCAGAAGAGGCGTGGCAAGACTTCCATTTTTTTCTCTAAAACTTTATCCAGATATAACTCTATAAAATACAGAATTTGGGCACGATCGCGTTGGGTGTATTGATATTATTACTAGATAGATTTCTAAAGTGGGCGGAATTGTACATTTGTATGGGAGGTACTCGAAGAGGCGTGGCTAGACTTCTGGTTGTTTTTGTGTATTGATATACTTACTAGGCTCGACTCGACTCAGCGGAATTGTACATTTGTATGAAAGGTACCAGAAGAGGTGTGTCCATGTAGCCCATATGTAATACCGTAAGTCGTTTAGGTAGTAGTTTTGAGTTACCAGAGGAGGAAGGGCTACTCTGCCAATCCCATAATTTCGATTTGAAAAATATTAATACTGTTAAATTCTCTGTGAAGGTTTACTCGAGTTATCCTGCCCATCAGCCAGCTAGCCAGACAGACGGACATGACTCAATCGTCTTAAAAAGTCATAAAACATATTTGGACTTAAGATACTTAGGGTCTTACACGTTTTCTTAATTGCGTTACACTTTTTCTCGTATCAAATTATATAGATAGACACTGAAGTGTGATGAAACTGATGTCGAATTTTTATAACTTTCACCACGCCACCATGATATAGATAAATGATCAGCATCGAAATCCGTCTGTCCGTTCCCGCGATTGATGCCGTAGTTTAAGAAATATCGAGCTGTAATTTGGGATAATAGGTTATATCCTCCAAGCAAATTAAGCTCTAAGATGGGCAAGATCGGTCAACCTACTCTCAACTCCAATACAAAATTCTCCTTTTTGTGGGTATGCCCCTTCGATTACACCCGTAGTTGAGAAACAATCGAGCTGGAAATTTGAATGCAAGCTTTCCCTACTTCAAGCCAAAGTTATGTTGTAAAACGAGCCCGATCGGTCATAAAATATTTTCACCTCCCATACAAAAACCTTCTTTTTGGGGTTGTCCGTATGTCTTTCCTCTCAATTACAGCAGTAGTTTATGAAATATCGGGCTGATATTTAAAATGCAAACAACTATTCTGAAAGCGGAAAATAAGTTCTGAGATGAGTGAGATCAGTCAAAGACTACTCTCACCTCCCATACAAACTGCTATTTTTTGTATGCGAGCTTCCCGACTCTAAGCTGAGGTTGAGTTCTAAGATGAGCCCGATCGGGCAAAAGTACTCCTACCTCCCACACAAAATCTCTCTTTTAAGGAGTGTCCGCCTGTTTGTCCTCTCGATAATAGCAGTAGTTTAAGTTACCGAGCTGAAATTTGGAATGCAAGCTTCTCTACTCTAAGCGAATGTTGAGATATAAGATCAACGAGATCGATCAAAAACTACTCCCAACCAAGTTGCCCCTTTTATGAAATTTGGTTTGCAAGCTTCCATTCTCTAAGCGGAGGTTAAGTTCTAAGATGGGCAAGATCGGACAATAACTACCTCCACCTCCCATTCAAACACCCTCTTTTGGGGGTGTCCGTCTGTCTATGCCCACTATTACAGCCGCAGAAATCGAGCGTAAATTTTTTATGTAAGCTTTTATCCCTCAAACCGAAGTTAGGTTCTAAGATAAACAAGATCTGCCAAAAACTGCTTCCACCGGCCATACAAACTCCCTCTTTTTGGGGATGTCCGTCTGTCTGTCCCCGCGGTGACAGCAGTAGTTTAAGAGCTATCGAGCTGAAATGTGGTATGCAAGATTCTATGTTATTTTCTAAGCGAAGGTTAAGTTCTGAGATGAACAATGTCGGACAAAAACTACTTCCACACCTCATATTCTTAAAACTCCGGCTCATATAAACAATTCAAGCTAAGTATTTACATTTCAGTAAAAGAATTAGATGTGGCAGGCTAAAAGGGGTATACTTGTAGGACAAACAACCAGTTTTATCAGCATTTTCACAAATGGTGAGGGGTATTAAAGCTTCAGCACAGCCGTAGATAATCACCCTACTAGTTTCTTTTTCATTAATCTCAGTTAATATCGTATCGGTGATTCTACCTAAAATGATCATATGCTTATAGATATTGAATTGAACTTTTTACATTTGCTGGCTGTTATCTTTTCTATAGTATTACTACATGTTTGTAGACCTTTGGCGAAGTCCTATCTCCAACCGTTTACTCTTCCCCGACAAATGCATATAATAATACACAAGTAAATTTATTTAAAAATCTGTAAATTTAATAAGTTGAGACTTAAGCAATATCACACATAGGTTGAGGGTATTATCCGACAATTCGTCTGACAAAAATTTCTGTATTGGTTCAAATTTCTATTTTTAATATCAGATTCCCAATTGTTCTTCTCCAAACATCTATTTGATTTTCGAATTTACAATTGTTGTTTTCTGAACTTCAAATTATGATTGGCTTTTTCTGAAATGTCGTGTCAACTACGAAAGCCTATTATATTTGCTCACAAATTTCTGTCGCCCCATTCGAATGTCCCTCTGACATAATGCTTATCGCAGAGCTACTACATGTGTATATACACATAATTCTGTATGTTAGCGGATGTTGTTGAATAAGGACAAAAATTGCACAAAGAACGCGGCTAATATGACTGAATAGAAAGTTCAAGTTTATAGCGTAAAATTAAAATATATATATATTAGTCCACTCATGGATCACAAAGATTTAGTATATGTACTTTTGTAGTTAAGCGTTATATTTAAATTCAAAAACTGTTTTCGTCAACCAATCATCAAAAATAACACAGTACTATGTACATTGGAAATATGATTCAAAGGGATTTGGGGAACTACAGCCAAATATAGCCCAAAATAAAGTAATTTCCGCTCAATATAATAAGTAACTAGTTAATATTATAGGTCTGGCTTAATTAAGCATATAATTATCAAACAATTTTTAAAATGCTCTTAATTGAGAGCAATATATTTTAAAAATTTGTGCTAATTAACTAGTGCTTACTTTCAGGAGACGCCCCTCTGATGCAGTATGGTGCTCGCGCCTGTTTTCCAATTTCGCAAAACATTTTTGGTAATTTTTAATAATGCCGCAATCCATAGCGCATTTTAATCACCAGTTCAATTTATGGCAATGTTGCATAAACATTTTTAAATATGCACAAATAAATTATTGCATAAACTTTGATTATAAATAGTTACACAATAAATTAATTTTGTAACTGCTTAATACCAACCTGCGGCTTTATTTGCCACAGTGTCTATGACAAATGATATTGTTTGCTCTTTTTTTTCTTGTTTTGCATAATGGGATTTAGGTTGTTTTTCTAAATTGTTTTAATTGTCAATTGCCCCTGGCCTCATTGGCTTGTTGTAGTAATTCTAATGATGCCAATACTATTACCATTTACAATTGAATGGCGTTTTGTAAAGTGGCGAGAGGCAATTGTTTTAATAATTGTGATTTGCATTTTGCAATTTAGAATGACAGGAAAAAAACAGTAAACAGAAAAAAAGTAAGTTCATGCATGAATAGGTTAGGAAATCAGTATGTATTTGTAACCTGCTAACATTTTGTAATTATTCAATTGATATGAGGACAATAATGTAAAATATATTGTGCATGCAATTTGATGCTGTTGCTGGTAATCAGTTTTAAATACCTGATTAAAATTTATTATTTTGTTGCCGATGCTTGAGTTCATGACTCCTGCCAAACACTTGGCCAAGTTGTCCTGAAAGTGTATTCAAGTGGTACTTATTATAAACAAACAGAACACATAAATTTCTGCATAGGAATTGATAGGTAGTAGATAAAAAACATTTTAAGGCAATATCCTCCTTATTGGAGTAAAAGAAATAAATATATAAAGAAGAAAACTTTTAAAGCCAAAATATTTGCCACAGCATTTCTGGTACCTCTAAGACATCCGCATTCTCTTTATATTTGTATACCCTCACCTTAGGGATAAGGTATGTATCATTGAACACGAGGAAAAGTGTAAGGCATTAAATGAGACGAAATTTCGGTTCTGGTTTAAAATTTAGCTAGTTTAAACTGTAGCAAAAATGGCCCAGCTTCTCAGTGGAACTACAATTAGACTACATCCCAAACGATCGTGCCCAAATTCCGTATTTAGTAAAACGGTAGCAGGACAAAGTTTCTTTAGATAAAATTGGAAGTCTAGCCACGCCCTTTCTGGTACCTCCCATACAAATGCACCATACCGCCCAATTTCGAAAGCGAGAAGTAACATAAGTACATCCGAAATGATCGTGTATGAATTCTGTATTTTGTTGAGGTATAACAGCATAAACTTTCGGAGGGAAAATTGCCACGCCCATTCTGTTACCTCCCATACAAATGTAGCATTCAGCCCACTTTTGAAATCGAGTAATAATATCAATACGCCCAACGCGATTGTGCCCAAGCTCTGTATTTAGTAAAGCTACAGCTGGATAAAGATTTGGAGAATCGGCGCCCCCTTGTACCTCCCATTCAAATGTACCATTCCGCTCACCTTAGAAATCATGTAATAATATCAATACACCGAACGCGATAGTGTCCAAATTCTGTATTCAGTTAAGCAAATTTTATGTTTTTACTCAGGGTGAGGGTATATGTAAGTCGGTTTACCCGACTGAAACTTTCTCATTTGTTTTCAACACTCTTGGCTACGTCGATGTCGTTTTACAGCTCATAAAGCTGTACGATGATGCGTCCAAATATTTTGCGAAGTATATTTCTCCCGAAGACTCCCAGAATAGATTGGCTTTGTCATGAAATCGCTTGCTCAGCTGATAGTAGCAGCGGTCTGCGTCTCTTAAATTCCAGGCTTACTTTATTATTTTTATTTACGACGGAGTCATCTACCCCTTCAAATTTATAGTTTCCAAAGTTCACGCAGAGTCCCAAACGATTAAACTCTTTTTTCGTTCCAACAAATAACTTGGAATTGTCCCCATTTATCACCAGACCAACTTCTGCCGACTGCTTCTCAATGCTCGAAAAGGCCGCAGTAACATCCCACAGTCCACGGCCAAAGATATCTATGTCATCGACATAAGCCAGAAGCATGCGACTTTTGTTAAAGATGGAACCAGCCCTGTTTACTGCAGTCTTCCGCATGATCATCTCCATTACGATCATGCGGATGTTAAAGAGATCGCAGGACAGAATATCGCCTTGTCTAAAGCCTCGCTTGGTAGAAAGTAACATTCCACAGTCACGGCCAACGATATCTATGTCAACGGCTAACGCGAGCAACATGCGACTTTTATTAATGGTACCATTCCTGATCACTGCAGCCTTCTGCATGATAATCTCCATTACGATGTTAAAGATATCGCATGACAGACTATCGCTTTGTCTAAAGACTCGTTTTGCAGATAATTTTAACTATTTCCACTGAATATTTCGTGTCAGTCTCTGTCATACTACAAAGTCGTGTCAGTTTCGAGGGGATAACAAACGTAGACATAGCATCTTATAATTTCTGTCGGATCGCACCGTCGAATGCAGCTTTGTAATCGATTAACATATGGTAGGTGTAGATCTGCATTTCTTGGGTCTTCTCCAGGATTTGTCGCACTGTGAATATCTGGTAAGTCGTGGATTTATTCAGTCTAAAGCCACATTGATAAGGTCCATTTAGGTTCGCTAGAATGTGCTTAAGTCTTTCACATAACACACTAGACAGGACCTTGTATGCGATTTGTTAAAATACTTATCCCGCCATAGTTGGTACACACATTTGAATCGCCTTTTTTAATTACTGGACAAAGAATACTCAGATAGACATCATCGGGCACTCATTTCTTGAGCCAAATCGCGTTTTTGAGATGGTACATGCACGTTGCCAGTACATCGCCGCCGGCTTTAAAAAGCTCTGAAGGTAGTCTATCGGCTCTCGCAGCATTATTATTTTTAAGCCGTGCTGAAATCTTTTAAGCTCGGTGGTTTCCAATATACCTCGTCGTCTATAATTGGTGTGATTTCGTCACTAACGCTGCCTTCGGGAACCAGAAGAAAACACAAGTTTTCCCCCCATATTTGCAACACACTCTAAGTGTCCGTGACCAGATTTCCATCTCTGTCGTTACAGGTGGGGATCCCTGGTTAAAAACCTTTTCTTTTAACCTTGTGTTAAAACTTTCGGGCTTCATCTATATCCATGTAATTTTCGATATCGCGGTTCTCACACTTTTCTTCCATAGACGCTTTTTGCCATGTATGCAGCGTCCATTTCCTCAGACATTTCGCGACATACTTCATTGTACCAGGGCTTGCCTGAGCGTGGGTTTTCATAAGCCAGTACGGTCTTTGCGACAGTGGTTATATAATTCACAATGTCTAGGGCAGCGGCCATATATGCCATCGGGGCGTGCGCACAAAATCAGCGTAATGTAAAAATATTTCGCATTGATGCTAATTCAGTCACATACAGGGTTAAACCGCGAGATCAGATATCGAAGTCTCTTGTCTCTCTTTTAGCATGGCAGCTATAAAAATTAGCTGAAATTTTTAATGTATGTCTCCGTAGACATCAACTATATTAAACCTATTTTTACACATGATTTTCACTTTATTTTATTTGACTTTTGATTTAAAAAATCCAACTTCAACCCACTGTATACAAAAATTGTGACGTAGTGGAGTAAAATGGAGTTTAGGGTTTTGTTACCGAGGTCAAATGCTATCGTTTGATATTGGTTTGGTTCACTCCAGAAAAAGTGCGTTGCACTTTTTGCTCAAAAATAGACTTTTTAACATTTCATTTTGATTTTATTTTGGAACCTTTGACTCGTAGAGGTTATTTGTCTTTGGTCACTCTTAGTGAAATTTTCCGGAGAATATTTCTAACGAAGATTCTTATCCTTGACCACCGTCTAAAGTTGACTTTTAAACAGTTTTTTAAAATTGGGCCAAAAATATCCCATACGGGTGGGAGCTAGAGGGTTAAAATGTTCCGAAAAAATATTCCCCTGATTGTTTTATTGTAGGTCTCCTAAGACATGAAATACCTCAAACGTATTTTTACAGATGATTTTTCATATTTATTGATTTAACTTTTGACCAAAAAAATCAAACTTCAAACCACTGTAAAAAAAATTTGTGACGTAGTGTGTCAAAATGGAGTTTAGGGTTTTATTACTGAGGTCAAATGCTATCGTTTGAAATTGGTTTGGTTCACCCCCGAGACAATGACCATCAAATTGTGTCATAGTGTAATACAAGACAAAAGGGTAAGACTAACTGTAAGTCTGACTAAAGTTTATATTCTAGTTTAAAATTCTGGTAGCTTAAACTGTACCTTAAACAGCTTCTCAATGGAACTACAATCAGCCTTAACAGTTGTTTTAAAAAATAATAGCCAAACATACATTTATATGCAAGGGCAAAGAAAAATTTATCATATAACTCATTGGTATTGCACAACACATCCTAAATAATAGATATGGAAAATTAAATCACATTTGGCACAAAAAAAATTAATTCATTAAATTGAGCTGCATTTAATTGTAAATTACCTCAATATAATTCACTGCCAGTTAATTAGTGTTTTAAATAACACATTTCTCTGTGAACAATTTAGAGTAATATTGGTCAAGTTTTGTAGAAAAAATAAGTAGTGAATTCCTGTTGCAATTAGGGATTGTAATTTTGTTCACTTGTATCTTAGTGATGGGAGATCGTGTAAAATTTATATATCCCACGAATGTAAAACTTAATAATTTCTGTACATTGAAATAAAATACCATATAAGTTATATGAAAACTAAGGTTAAAAATAAGAAACAAATAACTGTTTTTAATGGATTTTTTAATTGAAAAAATAAATAATTGTTAAATAATTTGCCCACATAATTTTATTTTATGATCTTAATGTTGTCATCTTGGTTATACATTTTAACAAATTTGCAGGAACGCCACCCAAAGCTCACTACAATTCCCACCAGAGATCACATACTGCAATCCCTAGTTTTAAAAAAAATTCTAATGGAAAAAGATATTAAACTGAACAATAAATATTTATAAAATATTTGTTATGACCACCATATGTGAAGACCAACATTTAGCTACTAAATGTTTTTATTTAGAATTTAAATGTTATATGCTACTAGTATTTATGGTACTGTGCTAATGCTAAATAAAATAGTTTATGGCATCTAACCACATTTTGGTTTGTACATTGTGGTAAGCTTTTAAGAGGTTTTAATTAAGGGGAATGAATAAAAAATTTAATATAATATTGGTAATGTTACAGCTAAAAGCATGCAAATAACTCTCCTTTCTTCAATAAAACAAAAATATGGATAATAGCATTGTGCAAATAAATTGAAGAAATTGTTTGTTAAAAGTTTGTATTTCTTTGTTACTTACCAGATTTAAATGGTGTCTCCTACACGAGCTGATGGTTCATAAGACGCCGGTATTTTCCGTTCGCAATGAATGTTGCATGTATTACTCGAGTAGTCATGTCACCAATCAATTGGTTGTTAATACCTTATCAAATAGCTGTTGTTGGGAATCGTCATTAGACAGAAGGTTAGTCTGTAGAATAAGTCTAAAAATAAAAAAATAAAAAATAATGTTACACGTTTGCTTTAATTAGTACAGGAAATTTTACACCGTGCAACAGTGGTTTTCACACTTGATGAAGACCATATATACGTGAAACTAGAGTCCTTATGTAGTAAAACTGCGTTCTTAGTTTATCGCCAGGACGTCAGGATTTTTTTTAAAAGGACTTCAAAGTTTCAAAGGATACACAACAAATTAAATCAAATATTTCCACGAACCATATGATAACGATATGGGTATCAAATTAAAGGTAAGAATCTTAGCAATGCAAACAAATGGCAGATTTTAATGGATCTGGACCAAAAATTTCAAATATGTCCTTTTAAGTTTTAAAGCTTAATATCATTCAAATAATTTTTACGGCAAAAAAAAATGTTGAAGAAGTTATATGTACATTTTATTAATCTAGCTTTACCAGTGTAGTAAAGAGAGATTCTTACCATTACCATTGCATTACTGAGATTCTTACCTTTCATTTGATACCCATATCGTTGTCATATGGTTCGTGGAAATATTTGATTTAATTTGTTGAAAGTGGTGTATCCTTTGAAACTTTAAAGTCCTTTAAAAAAAAAATCCTGACGTTCTGGCGATAAACTGAGAACGCAGTTTTACTAAGGGCTCATCTAAATGTTATATTGTCCCATTTAAAGATTTTTTTCTGTCTTTTCTCGAAATAAGGACACCTCAGGAATTGAGATAAGGAGTAACAAATTTGCACAGGAAAATTCCCCGTTAAATTTTATTGATGACATGATATCGAAAATACACATAAACAATAAGAAACATAGTATTTTAGGATCTATTTCAAACTATATTTTTGGTTAAACTAAAAACTTCTTCTTATTCTTAGCTGGCAAAGTTTCAGCCGGGCAACCCGACTTACATATACCCTCACTCTCTGTAAAACATAAATTTGTATGGGAGCTACCAGAAGGGGCGCGGCTAGACTTCCAGTTTTTTTATCCAAAACTTTGTCCTGTAATAGCTTAACAAAATATAGAATTTGGGCACGATCGTGTCGGGTGGGCGGAGTGGTATATTTGCATGGGAGGTACCAGAAGGGGCGTGGCCATGTAGTCCATTTTCAATACCGTAAGTAGTTTTGGGGAAATATTAACTCGTGCAAAATTTCAAGACATTTGGTTGCGTCTTTCGAAAGTTATCGTGCGAACTCGCCGGACAGCAGACAGACAGACAGACAGACAGACAGACAGACAGACAGACAGACAGACAGACAGACAGACAGACAGACAGACAGACAGACAGACAGACAGACAGACAGACAGACAGACAGACAGACAGACAGACAGACAGACAGACAGACAGACAGACAGACAGACAGACAGACAGACAGACAGACAGACAGACAGACAGACAGACAGACAGACAGACAGACAGACAGACAGACAGACAGACAGACAGACAGACAGACAGACAGACAGACAGACAGACAGACAGACAGACAGACAGACAGACAGACAGACAGACAGACAGACAGACAGACAGACAGACAGACAGACAGACAGACAGACAGACAGACAGACAGACAGACAGACAGACAGACAGACAGACAGACAGACAGACAGACAGACAGACAGACAGACAGACAGACAGACAGACAGACAGACAGACAGACAGACAGACAGACAGACAGACAGACAGACAGACAGACAGACAGACAGACAGACAGACAGACAGACAGACAGACAGACAGACAGACAGACAGACAGACAGACAGACAGACAGACAGACAGACAGACAGACAGACAGACAGACAGACAGACAGACAGACAGACAGACAGACAGACAGACAGACAGACAGACAGACAGACAGACAGACAGACAGACAGACAGACAGACAGACAGACAGACAGACAGACAGACAGACAGACAGACAGACAGACAGACAGACAGACAGACAGACAGACAGACAGACAGACAGACAGACAGACAGACAGACAGACAGACAGACAGACAGACAGACAGACAGACAGACAGACAGACAGACAGACAGACAGACAGACAGACAGACAGACAGACAGACAGACAGACAGACAGACAGACAGACAGACAGACAGACAGACAGACAGACAGACAGACAGACAGACAGACAGACAGACAGACAGACAGACAGACAGACAGACAGACAGACAGACAGACAGACAGACAGACAGACAGACAGACAGACAGACAGACAGACAGACAGACAGACAGACAGACAGACAGACAGACAGACAGACAGACAGACAGACAGACAGACAGACAGACAGACAGACAGACAGACAGACAGACAGACAGACAGACAGACAGACAGACAGACAGACAGACAGACAGACAGACAGACAGACAGACAGACAGACAGACAGACAGACAGACAGACAGACAGACAGACAGACAGACAGACAGACAGACAGACAGACAGACAGACAGACAGACAGACAGACAGACAGACAGACAGACAGACAGACAGACAGACAGACAGACAGACAGACAGACAGACAGACAGACAGACAGACAGACAGACAGAAGTTCGTATAAAAAAGCTTTGCTTCCAATTTCAATCGCGATGGAGCAAATCTCTCCGTGATAAAGCAAGATTTATGCATGACAATGCTATTTGGCTAAGTTCAAAAATTTCTGCTGTTGATTTTGCTCTTGATCACGCACCATCAACTTCAAAACAAATACCGCAACTCGGAAAGCGAAAAAAAGAGTTTGCTGAAAGTGCTTCGAGTACACAAAAACGGAAATGCAAAGAGTTAATATCTTCATGCATTCTTCCCATAGGAAACTTTTCTGAAGAAGCGCAAAAAGCACGCAATAAAGAGTCGAGACAGTATCGCGAACTGTTCACAAGAAAAACGACCCGAGTTGACACCGACATAGATTTATTGCATAGGTTGCTTATCACGTCAGACCCTTTGATTGCAAGTTTACGTTTGCCCCCAAAAACCAAGCGTTCTACTTTACCTTCTGAGGTCATTGCACTTTTGTCTGACACCCAACTAAATGATGAATTTGATGATTTAGCATAAAAAACTGTGCTTGCAGCTCTCTGGAATTTTTTTTTTATAAATTCCTTATTTTTTTTTATTTCTACTTTTCGCTTTTTACTTTTGTATAATTTGTATATAATGTCTTTATTTTGGTTTTTGATTAATATCTTATTTTGAATATTTTCCATTCTTTTAAGAACTTTCGTTGAATTTTTTAGTTTTTCTCTTTATTATGTTTTAGATATCAATAAATTTAACATTGAAACAAATTAACTTTTTATTTTTCTCATTTGCAAAGAATCATCGAAAACTAAAGTTCGAAACTTGAAGCATTTTATAGAAATGGTTGTATGTGGGTACTTATATCAATATATCGACAAGTTTTTGTTAGAAGAGAAAAAAAGAAGATATATTGAATATAAATGTGTAAAAAAAATTGTCCCCAACTAGTGTTTTTGAGGATAGTTCGGAACTAGTCCCCTTTGACACTAGTTGGAACTAGTTATCATTCACCATATCGTTAACGATCGTGCCAAATTTCAAGTTGATATCTCTAAAACTTCATATAAAAATTAATTTTGAGATGCTAGATTGACTAAACCTCACACTGTGCCACGCCCGGAAAAACAGCCAAAATCGTTTTTTTAGCACTGCTTTTTTGTTTGTGGCTCAATCGTTAAATCAAAGGTGTATAGGTTTCGACGAGTACTACATTTGTCCTATAAATGTCGCTGACATACGACATCATCTTGTAATGATAGCCTCATTTAGAGCAATTTCTACCCCTAAAATGTAAAAATATTTTTTTCTAGGATAACAGCCCTTTAAAAACCAAGAACATTTTGCTTTGGAAGTATACAGATTTATTCAAAAACAAAAAAGTTACGAATGATAAGATGTATTTACAGCATCAACACTAATATTTTTTCCTGTTGTTTGAATTATTACAGAAAACTATTGCATACTTCTTAGCGTTTGGAAAAACTTAAATACAAGTTATTGCATACTTTTTAGCGCTATTTAACGATTTAACGATTGAGCCACAAACAAAAAAACGATTTTGGTTGTTTTTCCGGGGGGTGGGGGAGGAAAAAAATTTTTTTTAAGTTGTCTCGATGTGGTTTTTAATATTTGCCCTCGACTTTGGAAATTTTTTTTCGCGACCCGGTCTAGTGGGCACCATAGGACTGGAAGGGTCTCCTTAGGGCCCCAAAGAGTCTTAAAAAATACACCAATGGATTTGTCTCGAAAATACCTTTTATTTTAGTACTCCCACATAGGCGGTCATCATAGAATCCAATGGACCCTGGCTCCCACTGACCTTCTATTTCGGTGTTTGGGGACCAAGATGAAGTGAATGGGATATTTCTGTTGCTGTTTTGCCACACCCCTTCTCAAACCTCCCAAAGAAAATTTCAAATTGGCCCTTATAGTTTTACTTACATACCTTTTTTGGAAGTACATAGAATTCAGAACTCAGGAATGAATATTTCTGGTACCTCCCAAACGGATCATTTAAATATGTTAGAATTTGGTCGGACACATTATGTTGCCAACGCCGGTATCTCCTATACAAATTAGTCATTTTGCCAAAATTAATATATTTCAATAATTTTTAAGACAAACTATCAAAATGTTGAAAATTGTTTGCATTCATAGGTAAAACTTAAGAGGTTTACTTGACCCAATAAATATTATGATCTCGTTTAAGAATTTTGTTTGATCTATTAAAAAGACTAAGTTAGTACCATAAAAGACAATAAAATACCCATATGTCCAGAGATTTTGAATTGAATTGTTTACATTTGTTGAAGAATTTTTTGTAAGCTTTTTCTACAGTTTTACTACATGGGTCTAGTCGTCTGGTTATATGACAAAAACTACCTTCTCCAACCATTTACGCTACACAAGCAGGCAAATATATTAAATATATATTAATTCATACAAACTACTTACTTACTTAATTTCCCTTTACACCCCATGAATGAGGTATGGGATAGCTTCTCGCGTTGTTGTGAATTAACACGTTTTCTATTTTTAGATTCACAACTAACGGCACGAATGATTTGTAACCCTTTTATGCAACTGTTTGCTTGTTAATCGTGTGTAAGATGGATATATTATTTTAACACTTCTCTCCGAGAACCACAGAGAGGCTAACTCAAAATTTTTTTTATCTAATCATCCCCTACGCAATGAGTGGAAGATCGTGAGGATTAACCTCAGCCAACTCATAACGGTAAAAAAAATCTTGTTTCTTTTTGTTGAAACAGCGAAAATTATCATTTTAAGTCAAAAAGTGAAAGTGAGTGGATCATTTGTAAAGAAAATTAAAATAAAAGGTTTAATATTTTTTACTATTTTTTCCAGAAATGAATGATTATAAGATATGGTGGACATGATTTACAAAGCTTCCATTAAGGGGATCATAACCGACGAATTTTAATTGAATTTTAGGGGAATAGGCAATTTGTTTGGGAGTCTTCTTCGTTTCCAACTCTTCTTCGCAACTTTCTTGCCACACTTCCACGCAATTCTCGAGCAATTCGCGTGCGGCGAATCGTTTTGAGACACAACTATTCACACCTTGGGATTCGCGGACGAATCGCAGATAATAATCGCCGCGATTAAGTTCATCTTCCAAATATTTTTGCGCAATCAAAAATGTTTGCAGGGTTACTAGACATGCCGATTGACTCAACACTAATACTGCAAAGTTGCTTGCGACAACATTCGAGGGGAGCCGACAATGAAAGAAAATTTTTCTTTTTTTTTAAGATGACTGGAGCCAGGATTTGAACCTGTGATCTCCCGCATGGAAGTTGCGTGTTCTAACCACTATGCCACGGCCGGTCCCAATACATACATAAGTAATTGTAATTAGTCAATTTCGAGTCTATACCGTACCAAAAAAATGCAAACAAATAAAGACAAACTCATTTTTATATATATTGATTTGACATTTGACCTCTTTGGGGTACGGCTTAAAGTTGTTAGATTTTATAACAACTGACACAATATTCCGCTCAAACATTACCGAAAAGTTGAATTTTCGCTGCTACTATATAAATAACTATATAGAGCTGAACTGAATAACATCAAGATCCAAAATCTTTACAATTATTCATTAAATGTGCTTCCCACTTGTGGTAAAGGTTTCATGTTTAACTACAGCGTTGTATTCCTACTAAATCCAGTATATTGTGGTAAAATTCATGAACTTTACTCAAAAAGTATTTTAATAAGAATTAATTAAAAATCGTATAAAATTATCTACTCTCTACAGTGTGTATAACAGTATTAACGAGTTCCTAAGTATACACACACACACATATATAAATAGTATTAACGTATCATCTGCTAGTTTTGTTAAATTATGACGCTTGATGATGATGTCAATAATGATAAAACATTGAGATAATGTTGATTATATGTAAATGTGCTTATAGTTGTGCAAATAATCTCCTTTAAGTGTATTTACCAACAATCTCATCTGGTGTAAAACCTTAACACTCTTCAGATTCCTTCGTCTTACTAATAATTCTCTCGACATTCATGTTGTTGTTATCGTTAAGTTTTTGTGTACTCATGTATTATAACAATAGTTTACATATAACTTGTCGACATCTGATATTGTACTCTCGTACTATATGGATATGTATATGTAGTTGCCTACAACACATCCTTCTCAAAGTATATTGACGTGTACTGTGTTTACCGTTCGCATACATTCGTACATATTGCAGACTAAATATGTGCAAGTATAATAAATAATATAGGGCACTCCATGATGGAAAAAGGGATTTTGAAAGAATAAACATATTAGTTTTTTGTTTTTAAGTAATACGTTTAAATAATATGAGTGTCTCAACATCGTCGATTTTCAGATTTGCCATATAGAATCGCAATGGAGAGAGAGAGTTTAATATTACAAATTTCCTCCTATCAATCGTATGCCAATATTTTTTTATGAACATTTGATGATAACACAGTACATCACATGATTTTGGGACTCAATTGTAAGAACTGCACGTAAAAGCAGCCCCAAAAAGAAGAAGTTCTGCATCATTCGTTTTGTGAAGTTACATGCCATTATAATTTAATATCGATTTGAAGTTAGTAAGTATCGTATAGGGGAATTTGTCACATTTTAGCCTCTTTTGTTTGACATAACATAAATACTATATGGTGACGTATGATAATCATAGGTAATATTCCTCGTAAATCATACGCCACGGAGTAGTTTTATTGTAACTGCTACAAAATAAATCCAGTTCAAAATCATTTGATGAATGGAAAAGTGAAACTGTTGCTTATGTAGAAAAACGTTATATAAACAAATTAAAGGAATTGCAATTCTTATTTTTTTTTAATTTGTTTCAGCTAAATCGGACTAGTGGTTCTTTTATGTCAAAAAAAGAGCCTAAAACGTTACAAATTCCCCTATACGATACTTACTTCAAATCTATATTAAATTATTATAGCATGTAACTTGACAAAACGGGTGATGCAGAACTTCTTATTTTTAGGGCTTATTTCACATACAGTTCTCAGAATTAAGTCCCAACTCAATGGGCTGAAAATGTTGTACTGTATAATAAGTCTAGATATACAAACGTTGATTCATATTATGCTTCATTTTTCTTAAAAATATCTACTTTTTTTATATTATTTTTTTTTTTAAATTCTTTGAAGCACCTAATCTGCAGTAACAATAGCTATACGCCGTTTTTCTAATTTTATTGTTTTTGATTTTCTGCCACAAACATATGTTGTAACAGAGCGGGATCTTAGTTATCTTAAAGTTATATTCTAAAATGTCAATAGGATTTTTGCTCATTATTAACTAAAATTTTTCTAATCAACTAATTATGGAGTAACCCATCAATCCATTACCAGTATCAATCTACATTATCAGCGTAGGTAGCATATTGAGGTAAGACACGTATTCTAGACACATGCACATGTCTGCAGTCATCAAACTTGGATGTGTTTCCAAGCAAACATGGAATCTTTTAGTTGAATGCAACTATATTTATGCATCACGTATCTTTCATATTGATTTTGAGGGCGTTGAATTTTATATGTAGTCTACTTGCAAGTGATACAAGTACATAGCCCATCACTTTCAATCTAAGAATATTTGTTATTACAGCATCATTTCACTAAATAAGTTTGGTTAATATAACTTTGAATGTCTAGATAGTTTTGAACACATCAACACAATTTATGAAATGAATGAATGTTTGAAATTAAGTGAAAAAAATGGGAGGATTATTAGCATGTTTGAGAGTTTTTAGGCTTTGTCGAAAAATTGCCTACTGCAAGCTTTATATGCTTTTTATGAAATCCCAAAAAAGTTCCGGTGCGCATCTCAACGCATCGCAGAGGCCATTTGTGAGGTCTGTGTAGTACTGGAAAAGTTAACAGCTTAACATGTTGGGTATGGGATTAGCACTTATTGCTGCGAAGACCGTAGACTCGCATGGACTGTTTATATTTGTGATCCATTTGTAAAATTTACTGAAAGTAAACCAATTTTTCATAAACTCTCACACAAATTGATCTCGATTTTAGGTAATGTATTTTGTATGGAAGCCCCCTTAGGGATGATTTCTCAAAAAAATTATGAAAATAAAAAAAAAAATTCTATGGACACCATCTTCAACTTGAAGAAAGGAGTAGACTTGTTCTGAAAAACTGTTGGGGTTGCAAAAATATTGGGAACCGGTCGTACATTTGACAGTTTGAGGCAGTTCGAGCTGTTGGAGTAAATTTTATAAAAAATTTGTTTATGTATGGAAGCAAGGGATGAAGTTTGGGGGTAGGTATGTTTACGAAAAATGTTAGGAGCGAAAAATGACTGTGGTTGGTCATACATTTTACTTTTTGGATTCCTGGGCAAATTTTCGTAGAATTCATCATTGATTAGGATTTTGATAACCACTTAGTGAACTTTTTTACCACTTTTTCGAGCATACCCGATATTATTTCGTCAATAGTGCGTCAAATATAGGTTTCTAAATGCTCAATCGTTGTTGGTTTATCAGCATAGACCAGAGAATTAATGTACCCCCACAACAGGTAGTCTACAGGTGTCAAATCATACGAAAGAGGTAAACAATTCATAGGTCTATTTCTTAAAAATAGAACACAGTCTTGCAATAGTTGGATATTTATGGATATAGGGCGAGAAACCGAGGCACAAACCGAGTTGCTGAGAACGGTGTCGGATTGATAAATTCAAGTCCTCCGTCACATTCGCGTCTACAGTAGCGATGACTTCTTCCGTACACACGCAAAGGACCCGATTTGGATGAATATTATCCAATAGAGTAAAGGAGGTCATGAACCGATCCATAGTATTGCGTAGTAGCTGCCAAGTCGGACGATTATGATGTTCACATGAGGGATAGAAGCTTGTATACCAAATTTCAGATCTATGGCTCTTAAACTACAGCTGTGATAACGTAGACAGGCGGACGGTAACCCCCAAAAAGGGTGTGTTTGTATGAGAGGTGGCAGTTGTTTTTATCTGATCTTGCTCCGCAAAGAGAATGTAAGCTTGTGTACGATAGCTCTCAACTAGGGCTGTAATCGAGGGTAGAGACATAGAGATACCCACAAAAGGGGTGAGTTGCTGTCCGATATTTCCTAACCTACTGCTGTAATCGCGGAGGCAGTTAGACTGACCCACCCAAAAAAGTTTGGATGGGATGTGAAAGTATTTTTTGTCTGACCTTGCCAATTTTAAAAAGTAACCTCCACTTAGAGGATAGAAACTTGCATTCCAAATTTCGGCTCTATAGCTACTTGACTCCCAACCGTGGTGAGAGACTCCGAAAAAGAGACAATTTGTATTGGAGGAGAGGGAAGTTTTTGACCGATCTTGCTCGTTATTGAATCTAACCTCCGCTCGAAGGAATAAGCTTGCATTCCAAATTTCAGTTCGATATCTCTTAAATTACGGCAGTAATCGCGGGGCGGACAGACGGACAGTCGGTCACCTTTAAGTCGACACAAATTTCGATGCTGATCATTTATATATATAAGGGTGGCGGCAAAAATTCAAGTTTTGATTTTCGGTAATGCCCGAGCGCAATATAGTGTCCGATGTTACAAAATGGCTGTGGTCAAAATTATAGCAAAATCGGGCAATGGTCAAATTAATGTATATGAAAATGAGCTTGTATTTGTTTATTTCCTTTTTTAGTACCGTATAGACTAGAAAACAGCTTGACCGATCTTTTCGAAATTTTCATATAATGTAGCTGTGTGGTAGGTGGTGATAATAGGGTACCTTAATGTTTTTCTAATCGCCTTCAAAATTTACGTGAATGCATTTTGCAGCAAAGTTCGTGATCCAACGAAAAATGGGGAGGATCGGATATGTGGGTGTGGTTTAAAACCTGACAATTTAATCGTCTGCACCTTATGATCTATAAGAGGTATTAAGATGATAGTTGATATGTGTTGTTGGTACAGTATGAATTACAGCCAGGGTAGAAATTGGCCGTGCCACGCCCCATTTAAAAGGAACCGTTATAACAAATAATAGTTTGATCGTCCAGAAAATTTCAGAGTATGGTAGAGATATACATAATTTTTTACATCAAGTGGCAAACAATTTTCCGGTCGAACATTTTTTAATTTCACGCCTCCTTATGGGCGTTACAAATGGAAGAACAAAATTAATAAATCCGTCACTCGGCTCGTGCGCGTGGTGCAGGGTATAGTATGTCAAAGACACTTTATTAGCACGACAGATAGTTTTAAAGTTATCCCTATTGGAAGATCCATGCATCAAAAATAAACACCCTTTACTGGTATTCATGGTATTCATTAGTATCAAACAATTATTTTTACGTTTGTAAGTTGGAAACATAAATAGCACAGTGCAACACACTTTTTCGGGGGAAAACCAAACCAATATCAAACGATAGCATTTGACCTCAGTAACAAAACCCCATACTCCATTTTGCCCTACTACGTCACTACGTCCCAATTTTTATAGTGGTTTGAAGTTTAATTTATTTGGTTAAAAGTCGAATCAAAGTGGGTCTGTAATACTACATTTGGGGGTTTTTTATGTCTTCGGAGACCAATATTAAAACAATCTCGGAACATCTTAACCCGCTAGCTCCCATCCGTATATGACATTTTTTGAAAAACTGTTTAAAACTCAACTTTGGAGGGAGGTCAAGGCTTAGAATTTTCGATAGAAATATTCTCCGTAAAATTTCACTAAGAGTCACCGAAGACAAATAGTCTCTATGAGTCAAAAGTTTCAAAATAAAATCAAACTGAAATGTTAAAAAGTCTATTTTAGAGCAAACAGGACAACACACATTTTCGGGAGTAGACCAAACCAATATCAAACAACAGCATTTAACCTCAGTAACAAAACCCTAAACTCCAATTTGCTCCACAACGTTTGAAGTTTGATTTTTTTGGTCAAAAGTCAAATAAAAGAAAACGAAAAATCATGTGTAAAAATAGATTTGCGATAGTTTATGTTTTCGAAGACCTACATGTTTGTCTAAAACATTTAAACCCTCTATCTGCCATAGTGTAGTCTGACTATTTAGACCGCTTTTACACAGAGCTTTGATTAAAATTTGGACATATCAACTTTTATAGAATGTTGTAGTCAAATTTAAAGGTCATATTCTGATTTTGTTTCGAAATAAGACGGAAAGAGCATTGCAGATATTTGATATCAGAAATTTACTATAACGGTAAGAAGCCCTTTTCAAACTATATTTAAAGTTAAAATGAAAACTTCACCGGGCCATAAAAAAAATTCGGCCTAGGGTGGATCTTTCCTCTAAGACGTTTGATATACTCACCTAAGGCTTTCATTCCCTAAAGCAATTGCTCCGCCCCCAGACAGTAACCTTCATTTTGTGTCACAGTGTTATAGTAGTAACAGATATTTGTTGCTAACTATATGCATAGTACGAGAGGTGCCACGTCCACCAATCCGATCAGACTCGTGTTTCGAAATAGTACACATATTAGTCGTAGCTGACCCAAATTTTTAAAGCTATCACTTTCACATAATTTCATTACTTGCTGTTATAGAAGTCCATATATCGTGGTCCAGGATTCATGTACGGAGCCATTTTGACACTTTTGACATATGCTGAATGGACTTAACCTAATTAAACTAACCGGGGTTACTGATACTAAATTTTCCAAATCTGCAATTGGTTTTTTGCTATATTTTATAGAAATTGAGATACATATTTCATCTCCATTTTGCTATACATATCCCTTTGCTTTATATGACTGCGAAACTTTAACTTCGATTTACTTAGAAGAAAGCACAACAATCCCCGGACGACGATATTTGTTAACCGCTATTTACTTTGCATTTACTTGGCATGAATACTTTAAAAATTTCAGAAAGATCAGTTAAGTGTCGTTGCCCCCTATAAGATACGAACAAACAAACTGCAGAAACATGCCGGATCTAAATGTAAATCCTAACCATATGCAGCCGACACCAATTTATATATGTAGTAGATGAGTTGCACTGTATTATTTATTATTTCCAAATTGCAACAACCATTCCCATATTTCTCAAAATATACCCTGCAGGGAATGGAACTAGGTAAATTACTGTCCCCAAGAGTACAGAACTAGTTCCGCTTCTATCTCCTCGCAATGCGTTAAAGAAGCTACTTTAACATTTACATGTCATTGGACGAGGTTAATTGTCCCCCATCTGAATTACCAACGTGCTAGTACTTTAGCTATTGCACAAGTAATAGCCACTTGACTAGTCAACAAGTCCCTACTGTGTGTCGTAAAGCAAAACAAAAACCAACAGGAACCAAAAAAGAACGGTATTTTTTCGTGGAATGTCCAAATACACATTGTGATCGTGAGGGTGGGTTGCAGATCTACAACAGAATACACATGAAACCTGTTGAACTGTCCCTTCTATGCATTACCATAGGACTAGTGAAGTATATAGATGTTTATGAGTTAGTGCGGGGCGTCGGGAGTGTGATGCAAGGTAAAGCTTCTGATCGGTTTAACTTGGCAAACCCAGAGTGATCCTTGCCAATTGCACTTCAAGTCTACTTACAGAGCTCCGTTTTCGTGGTACTACTGCGAACGGAGTACCTCCACGTGGTGACGCCTGGAAACGTGCTTCTGACACCCGTCAGAGCACGGCTAACTGTGAGGGGCGAAACCTAAAACCCAGGCACGTCAGCTCAGAGTGAGCGGTACCCTGGTCAGCGTCTGACCCAGAATGGGCGGCTGCAATAAAATCCTGGCAGGAGGAGAAAACTGCGACGTGGTGCGCTGGGCTTGCAACCCGCCACTGACGTTTATACTATTGGAATGAAAAGAAGTAAGATAAGAATAAAACGGACCCCCCAAAATGTTAGCGCAGAGCAGGGAGACCCAAACTCCGTTGGAAGGGCCAAGTGGTAGGCGACGTGCCACCAACTGGTAGGACTAACTGGAGAACACATGCACAAGACCGAAGCGTGTGGAATTCTTTCGTACTTCAGGCCTCAAACTTATGAAACATGTTCGTAAGTTGTAATGGGCCACTTAAGTAAGTAAGTAAGTATGAGTTAGTGCAATCGACAGCCCTGTAGTGGAAATTGTCACATCAAAAACTAGAGGGTACCTATAGCAATACATCTATATACTACAAATACTCTTTCAAATTGAGAAATGGAAAATGTTAGTGAAATTTGCATTTTTCCAAAGTTCAGTGTTAAATATCTTTTATGATATGAAAACTTTATTCCCACCATTAATCAACATTGCTATGTGATAGCTTATTCCAGTTAAAGTGACAAAGAGTAGTTACTGTAAGAGGCGACCGATTTGTCACAATTTCTGTTTAACCTCAATAATACTTTTTAACTTTGAATTTCTGACCCTCTGTCAAAGATCATAATACCTTTCATCTTACTTCATTCCCTACAGTTAATTTCAAAGTCAAATAACCCAATTTGGGACCTAGCTGGAACATCAACTTAATGTAGTTATAAATATTAAATTTTGAGCTAAACTAAAATGCCAATAAGAGGCTTCGACAAACACCTCAAATATTTTGCTTACTTCTCTTATGGCATATACACAAAACATAACAGGATGGATGAAAGTTTCGTTTGCCTTTAATTTCGACCGTATTCTTTGTTAACCTTATTACCCTTTTTTAATTGGTTTAAGTAGAGCTCTTTTGTGTCTAAGATGGTAAGAACTGAAAGTGATGGAAGCAACGTTCGTTGCATGCACAATGAAGCCACGACACCGTTGAAGCATCTGTACTGTACTGTACTGTAGCATGACGGGGTGGAGTGTTTTGGCGTCCAATGCGCAAAGAATCTTAACTTTTCATCTGGCCGTGAACAAAGACAATTCACCCACATACAACCCACTTTAGTGATACGCACACACACCCACCGAACAAATTCCGGAAAGTACAGCATATAACTAGAGGAATAGTCTGATGCTGTGGCAGCCACCGCGAGTGCTTCAGGATATTCGAGGAGAGTACCTACTGCAAGAAAATGTTGCAGCAAAATAGACGAGGTATAGGAATGAACAGATGAATGAGAAGAATATGGTAACAAAGAGCTGATTTAGTTCAACATTAATCTGCCACAAGAACAGCGCTAAAAAAAAGGCTACATAGCGTTGCTATAGGGGTACACAAAACACACAATCTTTCACATACAAAATAAAGCAAACCAGACACTAGAATTCCAGGAAAGAGTATGGAGACATGATATAAATTCAAAAATGCCTAAAGTTAAGTCAAAGCTAAAATTGTCTAAAGAAAAGTTTTTGCAGCGAGTTTTAGGACTCGTAAGCATGTGGTTTCCTGCCTCCAGTCGTCTTTTAACTGAAGTTAAATGTAACGTCAACTTTCTGCACAATGACTTTTGGATTTGGTAGACTATTATTTGATTCGGTTGTCTGTGGTCTACCACAGCAACGTATTTAATCAGACATATTTTGTGGATATAAAAATAAGACACAAAAGTGAATTTTAATGAATGATGTATCTTAAAACGATATGGTTTTTAAATCATTTTAGTGGGTAGCAATACAAAATGCTACTGGGTCAATTTGCTGTTACAATGTTTGTAATAAAACCCTTAAAAGTTACCATATATTTCTATAGAACAAACGAATTTTATATAACAAAAACATACGAGTTCCTTTAACAAATTAAATGTGCATCATCAATAACACAGTTCAACATATTTTAACTCATTGATTTGGGACTAAATTCTGAGAACTGCACATAAAAGTAGCCCCAAAAAGAAGAAGTTCTGCATCACTATCTTTGTCTAGTTACATGCCATAGTAATTTAATATCGATTTAGAGTTAGTAACTATCGTATAGGGGAATTTGTCACGTTTTAGGCCAGTCCGATTAAGCAGAAACAAATTTAAAAACATTAAAAATTACAATTCCCATAATCTGTTTATATAACGTTTCCCTACATAAGCAACAGTTTCACTTTTCCATTTATCAAATGATTTTGAACTGGGTTTATTTTGTAGCAGTTACAATAAAACTGTTATACTCCGTGGCGTATGATTTACATTGAATGTTACTTATGATAATCATACGCCACCTTATAGTATTTATGTTATGTCAAACAAAAGAGCCTAAAACGTGACAAATTCCCCTATACAATACTTACTTACTTCAAATCGATATTAAATTATTATGGCATGCAACTTGACAAAACGAATGATGCAGAACTCTTCTTTTTGGGGCTACTTTCAGGTGCAGCTCTCAGAATTGAGTCAGAATTGCTGTGTAATCGTACTGCAATCAGAACTCACATTGATACCTAACTCACATCACTCACACTGATGCCTCAAATTTTTAATGTCGCATATAAAATGCCAAGCTAAAGGGTAGCGGAACTAAATGCTAAACAACTTTCACCACCACACTTTCGTTCATCTTTTCTCATCTTCATTTTACATTGCCCTCAATAGCACATTGTTTCATTTTAAAGTACAAAATTAAAATTTTTAACATCTAATGTCTACTGTGCACGGAACTTAAAGTGACTGTGATGGTCCTAACAGAACAATTTCCAATTTATTTATTTTAATTTATGTTTCCTCAAATATTTCACTTAACTCAACCTTACACAATAGTTTGGCATCAGAGAACAAAAAAAAAGAGCAAACAAATTGCATAAAAAAGCAAAAAAAAAAAACAACAAGTGCGGAATCAACTTCTTCTGGAGCTACAGTCGCTGTATTTCTTACTTAACATACATATCTTGCGGTAGAATACAAATCATATTTTCTCCTTTGGCAAAGCCCTAAGAATAGTTTGTTTGTAGTAAATTTCCTGTAAGATATCTTATGTATGAGAATTGAAAAACTAATGTTTGTTTGTGGTCAAATTCAATTAAGGATAAGTTCAAGTAATATCCTTGAAATCCTTATTATTTTTGTTGCAATACTTCTTCTTCCACTTCTTCTGCGACTGTATACCATAATGTAACACATACTATAGTCCAACAATGGTAAGGAAGTTTTCAGGTGAACACAAAACATATAATAGAATAGAATAAAAGCAACTGTATTCGTAAGAACCAAAGAGTTTCTCTCCTGGCTACTTTGTTGGATACTTTTAATGGAATCGTATTGGAAGCGATGATGTCGGATGTACACAGTAGTGGAATAAAATTGAAAGAATGAGCATAAAAATCCACATCCTGCATTCGCATTTAGACCGATTTCCAAAAAAAAATCTGTGTGATTTTAGTGGTAGAGCAGGGTGAGAGATAATGGAAGAGCGTTATAAGGGACGGATGGGACTAACATATGATGGCAGTCTACTACTGGAGTTTACAAAGAGATCTGTCTGAACTCAAACATTCAAGAAAATAAATTTTGTGAACATATGTAATAATTTTTGTATTTTTTATCTAATATATAAAAATCTCGTGTCACGGTGTTTGTCGCAGCAATCCTCCTAAACGGTCTGAGAATAAGTGCCATTGTATTTTCATACCGTTAGGTGGCTCTGGGGTGGATTTATTTTGAAAGTTTGAAGGAATGGACCAATTTTGATGAAATTCGTAATGTGTGTTGGTTTGATCACGACAAACTATTTTATGTACAAATAGACCCGGTAGGTGGCGCTGGGGTTAATTTATATCGTATATTTGAATGATTTCACCAATTTACCTGATATTTAAATGTATATTTGTTTGATCACGACAAACAATTTTTATGTACAAATAGACCCGGTAGGAAGCGCTGGGTTGGATTTATACCGAAAGTTCGAACGAATAGACAAATTTAACTGAAACTCAGAATGTATATTTGCTTGAGAACAAAGTTTTAGAATGTATATTTGTTTGATCAGGAGAAAAATTGTATGTAAAATGGAAAAATTTACCGAATGGACCAATTTAAGTGAAATTGAGAGTGTATGTTTGTTTGACCATAAGAAGGCGCTGAATGTACTTTAGAAGAAGAAAGAAATAACTCCTCCAAAAGTGTGAGGAGCATGTACAAATTATTTGTATCCACAGAACATCAAAATTCAATACACAGAAGGTATGTAGCACTACAGATATGATGATGAAGACAAAATTTTTATTTTCGATAGGTGGGCGAAGAAACTTTAGTTTAGCCCTAGAACGACAAATACTTAGCACTACATACATATAAATATACAGACAAAATTGTTACTTTCGATCAGTAGGGGAAGCGGCATGGCTCAAATGTATTTAGTAGTGTAAAACATATGTAACAAACGACTTCTACTACTTAGTTTTATGTTTCGATACACTGTGAACTTTAATGTTCATTTTCCAACTATAAAATAACAAATATATCACATTTTTAAAAAATCAAACAATAAATATATGTCCGTTACATTAATGAAATTTAGTGAATTAAAAAATGTATAGCTGCTGTGTTTTTGTTTTTATTGGTTGTAATTGTATACAGCGCTACATTACAATTTCTGTGATAGATCCAATATCCACACACTATGAGTTCGCTATATTTTGTTCAACAACCAAAATATTTAGTTGAAGAAATTGCACCGCAGAACAAAGTTTACAGGGTCTGCTAGCATGAGTATAATAAAACCGTTTGTTTCAAAAAGAAAAGCTGTTAGTAAACTCCCAGTATTTTTTTTTTCGTAGTCAGAGCCATACAAATAACTCTGAAAAATTAAAGGAAACAGAATGTGTGTTGCTTCTCAATGCTCGAAAAGGCCGCAGTAACATCCCTCATTCTTCCGTCAACGATATCTGTATCATCGGCATACGAGAGCAGTGTTTGACCTGTCGTGTTCTAAAATGATGTTTAAGAGATCTTATGAAAGACTTCTTCTGTTTAAAGCCACGCTTGGTAGAATATGGCTCTGTCATTGAAGATATTACGTCGGTCAATGTTATCCCACAAAGTCGCGAGGATCTTCATGGAATTCAGCCATAGCATCTAATAGTTTCTATCTTATCGGAATGTCGAAAGCAGCTTTGTTATCCATAAACCGATAGTAGCAGTCAATCTGCATTTCTTGGGTCTTCTCAAGGATTTATCGTAGTGTAAATATTGGGTCGATCGTGAATTTACTAGATCTAAAGCCACACTTATAAGGTCCAATCAAGTTCAATAGGATTTGCTTTGGTCTTTCTCATAACACACTTGACAGGACATCGTATGCGTTAGTTGGTGCACACACTTGGATCGCCTTTCTTAAGCGCATGACAAAGGACAGAGGCTACATGGTTTTACCTGCGTCTCCCCATGGAGGCATTTCCCATGATGTGCTAAACACACTGGGCATATTTTAGTGCGATTTCCAGCGGACTCCTGGGAAATCCTAAGCAAGCTAGAGCTATATTGGAATATAAGTCGATATAGAAGTCTGGAGCAAGGCACTGCAATACTCCAGTTGACAAAGTGAGGCCTTTCTTGCCTTCTCTGCTACTCTACGGGACTGTAGCACCCGGTTGCAACGCAATTCCACATTTGAGCCCGAAGAATCTTCTAGCGATTTCAGTTTTAACAGCCCACAAGGGGCTACTGATCTGGGAGAAAACTAAGTTTCGGAGCTGAGAACATGGGATACTTAGATTCAATTTATCTGGAATGCATTCCGTTAGCCAAATCGTGTTTATAAACTAGGAATCAATAATTTTGGGAGCAACCGACCACAAGTGTCGGCTATTTCTTCCAGCCAGAAGATACCAAATTGAGTATGTTAGTATGGAAAAGTATGGATTCCCGCCACTAGTCATCTACATTTCCTTTTATTGCCAGTCCCCCCGATGTTGTCGAGTCAATCGGCATGTCTAGTAAAAGCTTTTGAAACAGTGGCGTATGCACTCGTCGATAACACAGTGATACAAATGTGAAGGAAAAAAAATATACAGGGGTTCTCATGTAGCATTTCAGTTAGACTGGAGTCCATAGAGCAAAGCGATACTTTTAGTTTTTCTCGGTCACTTCGTTAAGTAATGTTTTTATAGCAAATTAAGTGAAATGGCAATATTCCTAAAATTACAAGTTCCAAAATTCATGTCTTCTCTTTGTAAACCGATCTTCAAAAGCTTACATCTGTTGTAAAGCTATGACTTTCACCTTTTATTAATGTCATAGCTTTACAACAGATGTAAGCTTTTGAAGATCGGTTTACAAAGAGAAGGCTTATGAATTTTGGAACTTGTAATTTTAGGAATATTGCCATTTCACTTAATTTGCTATAAAAACATTACTTAACGAAGTGACCGAGAAAAACTAAAAGTATCGCTTTGCTCTATGGACTCCAGTCTAACAGAAATGCTACATGAGAACCCCTGTATATTTTGTGTGTAGCACAGTGTAATTATGTAGGTGCCGTTATTTGTGAATCTAAAAATAGAAAGCGTGTTAATTCACAACAACCGAAAGTAATGTTTTTTAAGAACTTTTGGTAGAGGCGTTTCTTCTTCCTTTTTTTCATTACATCGTTCCGTAACCGCATGCGTTACTATAGTCTTGTATTTTGCCTTGTATGCAGCATTAATTTCCTTAGACATTACGTGATATTCATCATCGTACCAGGGCGACAAGCCCAGACAATGACGGCGTCAGACAATGACGTGGTTTTTCATTGCGGCAGTGGCCATAGAACTCGCAAAATTGGGGGTTTGTTTGCAGTAAGTTGGTGGAAGTAGGCGTTGGCTAAGTCGGTAATATGCAGCTGTTCGCTGTCCAGTTCATTTGCGTTTGATTACGAACGTTTTTATCACTATTTAATCATGTGCGTACCTTGTCGCGACAATGTGGTCTATGTAGTATGTATTTGCACCGGGCACCACACACACGTCCATAACCCTTGAGACATGCCTTCTACCGATAACCACATGATCAGTATAGTTTCTTGTTTTTTTTTGACCAGGGAAAATCCGGGACCGTCCGTGGCATAGTGGTTAGAACACGCGGCTACCATGCGGGAGATTCCTGGTTCGATTACCAGCTCTTGACACCTACGATTTTCTTTCATTGCCGGCCCCCACGATGTTTTCGACAGCATATTCGAATTATAGAGTCGAGTCAATTGGCAGGTCTTCTAAAAAGCTTCTCAAACAGTGACGTTCGCATTCGTCAGTGAACAAGTAGGTGCCGTTTGTTGCGAGGAGCTATCCCATAGTTAACTAGCCTGAATCCGTTATCGGAGGTGTATTTGTATGGACTTGATTTTTAAACTGCTGAACCAAGGGCTTCCTGCCTTTCTATTTTAGCTGTTAAATCTAACAGTACAAGTTTAATCCGGGCAGCGGTCATATATTTCCTCCAAGCGCCCGTAGAATGCATATCTAATGTCCTCTTTGTCTTCCTTCGGGACGTGTACACAAAACAGTGCGATGTAAAAATATTTCGCCTTAATGCGGTAAGTGGCTATTCGATCACTTGCAGGACTAGACCGCGAGACCAGATATCGAAGTATTTTGCCGCCTATGAATCCACATCCAAATTCGTGTCTATCTGCATGGCAGCTGTAACAGATGTCACAGTTCTTTCGTCGTGTGCATTTCTGTCCGGACCATCGTATTTCCAGTATGGCTATGATGTCAGCATTGTATTGATTTTATTTGGGAAACACCAAGACTTGTCATGATAGTTTTCATTCTGCAGCCGTTTACTGTGACTTACTCCGTTGTGTACTTAACTCATCTATATCTATAGAAATTCTTTGTTCAGTTATCATTTTCCTTTGCCCACATATGTACACACACACGAGAAACCTAGTGATTTTCTTTTAAAAGTAATTCTTCTCTTCCAATTTTGCGCTTTACAATAACTTTATTTAAGCACAAACTCTTACATGGAGTTACAGATGTACTTATATACCATTTGCAGTTGCAATGGTATGGAAGCAACAGATTACTTTTCGATTTGGAACCGAAGGTATTGTTCTTTAACTACATCAATGATGTGATACTGTGTTGTATAGATGATAGCATGGAACGGAGCGGCAAATTTAAAAAAAATTATACTAACTCTTAATTGGACCTTATACAGGTTAATGGACTTTGGGACATAATAATATTTTTAAGATTTGAATATCTACATCCATCCTATTGGAGGATGGAACCAAAAAATTAACAGATTTTTGGTACTGCATTTCAGTCATTGTGAATCGGTGCATCTCTCTCGGAAGTAAGAAGTTTTGTAGCACCTTTATATCATTGTTTCCTTAAGCATACATGTGACACAATAATCATGATTTTAATGTATTACCAAGTGATCAATCTGGTTTGTATGCCATTTGTGTTTATTTGTAACACTATTACATATAAGTCATATTATACAATTAATGCCACACAAACAACCATAAAATCATTTAACTTAAATAGATTCTATCACACACCCTTTTCACTTGCTTGCTAAGCAATACACATAATACCCGTCATTGAGACATTAAAAAGTTGAGGGTGCGTATGATAAATTCGCTACGCTGTTATATTAATCATGCGAACACTGCAAAACATTACAACATCTCTTTAACATTTAAAGAATCTCAAAACTATCCACTTGTAATTACCACACAACAAATTGATATATTCATGCTCAAAGTGTAACAATGTTAAAAAGGCACAGCCCCAGATAAATGATGGGCTAACTGAAATTGAGGCAATCCAAAGTGCTATCCAAAGAGACTGATACAATCATCCAAGAGCTCCAAAGGGTCGGAGAGTAATGCTTTCACAGTGAATTGATATATGTGGTCGTGTGAATTGCATAATAGAGTTGGAGGAGCGGACGCTTGTAACTTCACATCCTTAACGAATGGAGCATTTAAGCATTTATTAATTAAACTTTTTTGCACTGCAATAGAGCAACAACAAATCAAATGTGAAGTAAACGGAAAACTTTTATTTGTAACTTGAACCATAAAAGCCTCAATACGGAGATACAACAGAGACCAATGTTGCCAGGAGCAGTTTTCAATGAATAAAGCAAGAATCGCAAACAAAGAGAATCGTATTCATTTATTACACAGGCACATAAAAAAAAACTTAATTTCCCTTTACACCCCATGAATGAGGTAGGGGATAACTTCTTGCGTTGTTGTAAAATAACACGCTTTTTATTTTTAGATTCAGAACTAACTCGACACTAATACTGCGAAGTTGCTGTCGACAACATTCGAGGGTAGCCGACAATGAAATAATTTTTTTTTTAAGATGACTGGAGCAAGGATTTGAACCTGCGATCTCCCGCATGGTAGTCGCGTGTTCTATCAACTATGCCACGGCCGGTCCTCAGGCACATACGAACGAAATAAATTGATGTTCTGAGCTTAAGGTCAGACCATGACATTGCTCCTTATAGGATCGACGGGAATATATATATATGACTAGCCCGAATCTGTGCCCGAATCTGAAGTCTATTTAACCCTTTGGTGTGAGGTTTTTGATATAACCTTAAAAATCAGAACACGTGATTTGGAACTCAAATCTGAGAGCTGCCCTTAAAAGTAGCCCCCAAAAAATGTATTTCTGCGTCATTCGTTTTGTCAAGGTACATGCCATAAAAATATAATATCTATTTTAAGTTAGTCAGTATCGTATAGGGGAATTGTCACGTTTTAAGCTCTTTTTTATATTCTTATATGGTGGCGTATGATTATTATAAGTAATATTGCACGTAAATCATACGCCATGGAGTACAACCGTTTTATTGTTACTGCTACAAAATAAACCCAGTTCAAAATCATTTGATAAATGGAAAAGTGAAACTGTTGCTTATGTAGGGAAACGCTATTTGAACAGATTAAAGCAATTGTAATTCTTAATTTCTGAAAAATGTTGTACTGTGTAATGTTACCCGAACTGTTGCTATAAATATATGTGTGCAATTGGACAATCTTAATCTAACAAAGATTTTGGCAGTAAAGTCAACATTTTTGTACGTCAAAAGACTGAATTGATAGGCGGCCTGGACGTTAAAACCTTTGTTGACCTTGTCGTTGCGGCTGTTACTTACGTTACTTTACACGCGTTATTTTACACGTACTTTCAATGAATCTTCTTAAGAATTTAAGCAATGTAGGTAATTCGTTCTCATTCTACAGGGAGCAAGCCCATTCATTAGCCGTTCAGTTTAGGCGACAGTAAAATTTGTATTCCTTTTTCGATTTTTTTTACCCAGACATATCGGACTTCAACAAAACATGTAATTTGATGGTGACCATGCCCATATCAATTTTCGCGATTATAGCATTAGCCGATTGGTCTGGCTTATGGTATAAGTTTTATCCCTTATTGGTTATTGTTACTCCCAAAAAGTGCGAATTACCAACAACCTTAGAAAATTGGAACAACCACCAGAAATTTCATTATCTTACAGCCATTTTACGCCCCATTGTCTAACTATATTTTCATGTAGCCTATGATAAAGGCCATATGGACAGTATCCCACAAAGAAAATATAATTGCAATTGGTTCATTTAAGTGGCTTATATAATGATTTTTTAAAAAGGGGTGTGGCATCGCCCACTTTCCACAAAGTATTTTTTCTTATACGACCGATAAACGTAACAAATCTCGGCTTCGTATCTATATTGATTTAAATGATATAGCCATTTAAATAATCAAGTTGTATGGGCCGCTGCCAAGCCCATTTTACCCCTCTTGCAGTTTGAATTTCCAAAAACTCATTCTTAGTGCGCGCACTACTATGCCCATTCGGTCAAAAACTAAAACTTTGTCTGCATATTCATATTCGTGTTGTCGAGTTCTATCTGGGTATCAAAATGTATCTATCTAGCTCTAAAAAAAGTTTTGCCACGCCTACTCCGCCCATTCGGTCAAAAACTAAAATTTCCTCTACATATTCATATTCGTGATGTCGAATAATATCTAGGTATCAAATTTTATCTCTTTAGCTCTACAAAAGTTTAACCACGCCCACTACGCCCATTGGGTCAAAAACTTAAATTGCGTCTGCATATTCATATACACTATGTCGAGTACTATAAAATTGTATGTCTCTAGCTCTAAAAAAAGTTTCACCACGCCCAATACGCCCATTTGGTCCAAAATTAAAATTTCGTCTGCATGTTCATATTCGCGTTGTCGAGTACTATATGGGTATGAAATTGTATCTTTCTAGCTTAAAAAAAAATGTTGCCATGCCCACTCCATTGGGTCAAAAACTAAAATTTCGTCGCATATTCATATTCTTGTTGTCGATTAATATCAAATTTAATCTCTTTAGCTCTAAAAATTGTTTTGCCACGCCCATTATTTCGTCTGCATATTCATATTCGCGTTGCCAAGTGGAATCTGGGTATAAAATTTTAGCTCTCTAGCTCTTAAAAAGAGTTTTGCCATGCCCACTCCGCCCATTGGGTCAAAAACTAAAATTTCGTCTGATATTCATATTCGTGTTGTCGAGTACTATCTGGGTATCAAATTTTATCCTCCAGTTCTAAAAAAAAAGTTTTGCCACGCCTACTCCGCCCATTGGGTTAACAATTTAAATATCGTCTGAATATTAATTTGTCTGCTGCCGAGTACTATCTGGGTACTGATTTTATCTTTTTAGTTCCAAAAAAGTTTTGCCACGCCCACTCCGCGCATATTCATATATTTACTAACTGCCTGCCAAATTTCATTAAAATCGGTTCAGCCGTGTAGGCGTGATTGAGCAAACACACAAACAAACAGACAAACATTCACATTTATGATATTAATAGGGAATAGGGATCAAAAGTATCTACAAGTAATACAAATATCCACCTCAATAGTTTAGTTTCAAATTGGAAGTAAACTATATTTATTAAAATTTGAATCAAAACATTGCTGGCAACCCTTGCACAATAGCAGACATTTGTATCCCTTCAAAATTGCATAGCTATGCATGTATGTTCGCGGCCAGGCTCCTTCATACTTCTATCCAACCATATGGTCAAAGCAAAAGGAGCCAAGTGATGAATTGGGTTTTTAAAGTAATCAACATTGTTGCATATTTTATAGAGGGGCATTTGAAAAAAATTAAAACTGTGTATCGTTGTATGAGTATGAGAAACTGTACGATTGTATATATTCCCGTGCCACGTATGATATACACATTCGCTGTGTGTGTGTGTGTTTTGTATAAAAGTTCTTCTTTGGTGAAGCGAATCATCGTCAGTAAATGTTACAGTAACATTAACAAAAGTAAGAACAACAAAACATTGTTGTTAAACTCACAAAACAATCCGAACAATGAAAACCAAGTGAAACACCACAAGTGATATGAAAAGGAATACTCAGTCTTTTTTCCCATAGCGCGCGCGTTTGTGAGGACTTGGCAACTACAACAACAGCGTGATCCATGAGTTCAACAACAACAAACATCAATACAATGATTGTGGCTTTTTGGTTGTTGGTTTTTTTTTCTCGCTTCATCGTTTTTTTTTTTCTTTCTCTCACATCGGAAGTTTAATGAAGTTGATGTGTGAATGTTTCTCTTAATTTTTTATATGAGTTTTTCTCTCCTATTCCCCTCCGCTGTGTTTTTGTTCATCTTTTCTAGCATTGTTGTTGGTACTGTTACAAATATTTGCGGTTACATTGCAATCAACTGGAATAAAATAAATTTTTTAAATGAGCCCTCAAGAGCCACTATCAGCTCATGAATTGTAATACTGTGTTGTCGTTGCGGCCGTTTATGCCACTCACGCAGCAACTAACATAATTCGACGTCATATCACAAAAGCAGCGCGCTGCACACATAGTGCATAAAAACAAATTTATCATTTATATTTGCTTTGTTAGGGAAGGAGAAAAAGGGGATCTCAATAAAAAATGACAGGTCAGTGTAGGATTGCCAGATCTAAAATTGTAAAATTCTTGATATTCACCAAAAAATATCTTGATTGTGAAAAAAAATCTTAAAAAATAAAAATACTCATACGTTACAGTTGTTAATACTTCAATTTCATTTATTTTAAAATAAAAATATAATTTCCGTATAAAAAGTATAAAAAATATAAAATAAATCAAGTACAGATATTTCAGTCAGATGAACTGACTGATAAATACCCTGAGATAAATACCGAAAGAGTCTTTTACGCATAACAATTTCTAAAGAATTTCTTATTTCTAATGGGTTGGGTAAAACATCTAGTTTTCGAGGTTTCAACTATGAATGCAAGATATTAAAAGTAAACTAATTTCAACGTCCTGAGGAGTTTCTTTTAGAAATTATTGGAAATATAAAAATTGTCGGGTAGTTGGCATATTTGGTATCATTAGGGGCTGCAAAAAAGGCCAATTTTTTTCGTAAGTTAACGTTAAATACATTTTTACCTTTCGCCAAATTTCACTAAATTCATTATATTTACAAAAAGGTAAGCATGTAGAACTATAGGGGTGTTTTCGGTCAATTTTATGGGAGATACTAGAGGAGGGGCGAAAACTAAAACCCAGGCACCGACGTTTAAACTATTGCAATGAAAAGAAATAAGAAAATAATAAAACGGACCCGCCAAAATGTTGACGACCACCGCAAACGAAATGCTAAAATAGGCAGGAAGACCGCATTTGAGCTTACTATTAGAAAACTCAGTTTGTACACCGATATGTCGAACAATGGCATCAGACTGATTGATTTCTCTGCAGCAAGAAATATGCTAGTTAGCAGCACTAGATTTGACCATAAAAATATTCATAAGTCAACTGACGAGGAATCAGATAGATCAGGTGGTAGTCGATGGAAGGCACGCATCGAGTGTTCTGGATGTACGAGTGATCAGGAGGTGCGAAAAACGTATGTAATCAGGCACAACGAAGGCTGGACATAGGTAAACTGCGGACCACAGAGGTAGCTGATGCCTACTCCAACCACCTAACTCAACTGCTATGTAATGCTCCAACCCCTGATAATATTACCTCGCAGTGGCAATATGTAGCCAACTCCATAAAACGTACTGCGAGAAGCGTACTCGAGTAATCTAAGCCGTCTTAAGATGATGCCTGGTACGATGACGAATGTCGCAATGCCACGAGGGAGACGGATGCTGCATACAGGGCACAACTGCAGACAATGGCTATGCGAGCTGTTCGTGAACGGCACAGGGAGAAGAGACGAGAGGCAACTCGTCTCTTAAGACGGAAAAAAGAAAAAGCTGAAGAAGACACAAGATGAGTGCACAGGTTGAGGAGAAGCCCGAAAATTCTACCAGAGAGTTAGAGCGAGAATGCGTGGAACAGGGTTGCCCTCCTGTAAGGACAGCGATAGCCAGCTAGTGACGGACCCGGATAACGTTCTGAAGATATGGAGAGAACTTTTCAGCAATCTATAGGATACAGACACCATTCTAGAAGACTTCGCTCCAATCCATGACGATGGTATTAACTTCCACCTCCGAGCCAGACCGAGATACGTGTGGCAATATCCTGTCTTAAAAGCAATACAAAGGCATCGGCTCGATGGTCTCCCTGCTGAATGGTTTAAGGCAGGTGGGAGTAGCTGATTAGTTGCATGCATCAACTCACGGAGAACATCTGGCTAGAGGAGGGCATGCCCGGGAATTGGAGTCTCAGTCTGTTATGTCCCATATATAAGAAAGGAGATCGTAGTGAATGTAGAAACTACCGTGGAATAAACCTATTACTTATTTCGTACAAGGTTCTTTCTAGCATATTGTGTAAACGTCTTAAGCCAATTGTAGTAAAACTAATTGGATCTTAGCAGTGCGACTTTGAACCTGGAAAACCAATAAGGGATCAAATATTCACCAATCCTGGAAAAAAAACTCATTAAAAGCAGTTCGACACCTACCACCTCTTTGTCGACTATAAAGCTGCCTTCGACTCTCCGATGAGGAATTGGCTATATGAGGCCATATCTAAGTTTGGTATTCCTGCAAAGCTAATTCGACTTTGCAAATGTACCTTGAAAAACACCAAATCCTCGGTTAAGATTGGTAAGGATCACTCTGAACCATTCAACACAGAAAGAGTTATCAGGCAGGGTGATAGCCTGTCCTGTACACTATTTAATATAGTTATGGAGAAGGTGATGAGAAAGGCTAGTGTCAACATGTCTGACACCATATTCCACAAGAGCCACATGCCCTTAGCCTATGCCGATGATATAGACATCATTGGCCGAAATCTGCAGGATGTTATTGCAGTTTTTTCATCGCTAGAAAAGAAGTCCGAAAAATGGGTTTAGCGGCCAACAAGGGCAAAACAAAAACAATGATTTCGACGAAAAAAGAGTCCTCTCTAAGGGAACGTTGACAACTACTGTTTTGAGGTAGTAGATGAATTTACCTACCTCGGATCTTTCGACAATAAGAAAATTAGTGTCAGCTAAGAAATCAATAGATGTTTTTACGGACTTTGGCGGCACTTTAGTAATACCGCCTCATCTCGGGCTACTAAGAAACAGCTATACCAGGTGCTTATTTTACTAGTTCCCTTGCATGCAGCCGAATCGTGGGTGCTTTTGACAGCGGAGATAGAAAAATTGGCAGTATTTGAGAGAAAAGTACTCCGAAAAACATATGGACCTATCTGCGTCGACGGCGAGTTTCACCATCGGATGAACCATGAGCTGTATGAGCTTTACCCCAACATAGACGTAGCTAAAAGAGTCAGAATCAAACGACTTCAATGGCTGGGACATGTTGCCATGATGGATGTAAATGCTCCAGCGAGAAAGGTATTTGAAGGCGAACCTGAGACCCAAACTTCGTGGGAAGAACCAAGTGGTAGGCGACGTGCCACCATCTGATAGGACTAACTGGAGAACAAACGCAGAAGACCGCAGCTTGTGGAATTCTTTAATAATTCAGGCCTCAAAAATTATGAACTACGTTCGTATGTTGTAATGGGCAACTTTAGTAAGTAAGAAAATATTACGATTCTCTATACCTAATATGGAGTCAGGATGGTAGAATTTAATGTATAAAGCTGCCGCGGCATGCCGCAGCGTAGAAACCTAAAAGTTTGTTGGACATTTTTGGTTGCATGTTTAATAATACTAAATATTTTTAAATTAAACAAAAATATTATCCCTTCATAAGAATGTTACTCTTAGATTATTCCAAAATTCAAGCATTTGATCAATTTCTTATTTTAGCCCAAAAAGTCCCCTAACATGTTAGACCATATGCTACACAGGCAAATTAAAGACCTTTAATTTAAGACATAAAACACACGCAACCTTCACAAACGTTCCAACATGAGTGATAACGAACATTTTTAAATTTAGGAGTGGTGAAAGTGACATTTATGTTTTGGACCTGGGCCCGGACCCTGCCAAAGAACAAAAGGAAATATTGTGAAACATGTCATTGATGATTTATATGCAGGATTTTCGAGTTTTCTTGTTTCTGTTGTTCAGAGAACAGCAGATATTGTTGGTGAATATGTCGCCTGTTGTTGCAGCAATATTTTATAAATTTTTAAATGTTTATTCATGTACATGAGTTCACTCAAACTCGCACGCTCATAGGCGTGTGTGTGTTCCACCAACATTTACTGGCATTATAAGCGTCAACAACAATATAAGCAACAACAAACTGACATGCTGGTCAATGTGGTTAACTGCGGATGAGCGTAACACAATTTATATATAATTTTAAATGTTTGCTTGCTACCAGAACTGTTGCTGCCTTCTAACACACACACACACACACACACATACACATAGATGGGGCGAGCACAATTGCGTATGTATGTACATGCCGCTATTTGATGTTTAAGCTCCACATGCAGTTTAGTTGCTCTATCCAATCAGTTTTTCCTCAAAATATAACATTTTCCGTTTTTGTTTTTGTTGAAATTTTTGTTGCTGAACATTCTGAACTTTTTGCGAAAACAATCACAATATCCTATACTAACGAGAGGACTTAAACCGTAACGTATAAATGAATTAATTAAGTAAAGTTTTAATGAAAAATTGCTTCAAAAATGTAAAAATAGTAACTCTTGTACATAACGTTATTTAACATGATTTGTTGGAGGGATGAAGTTTGAAATTTTTGTTTTTCATATGAATAAACAAGTTTCCGTATAGAAATTAAGGCTAAAATTGTGTAGAATTAAAATAAAAAATGGTTTGTGGTTAGGTTTAACAGCATTATGGAAATAGTGCATGAGTATTTTTTTTTAAGAAGAAAACGATTAAATTAATTTACACTAATTGTGCTTAATTATGTACGTTCATAAAGTTACGGAATAAGTATTGAAAATAAACGATATAATGTTGGTTAGGAAATGGGCCGGCAGCGGCATGATGAATCCCTGATCCATCTCTAGTTATCTACAGTTTATTTCATCTTCGCAGTATAGTGTCAAGTAAACCGTCATGTTGACTTTATATACCCTCATCCTTAGCGGCATGGGCATATATATTATATTTATACAAGAAAAAGCGTAACGCATTAAAGGAGACGTGTTGGACCCTATGTATCATAAGACTAATTTCGTTTCAGGACTTTTTAAGTCGATTGAGCAATTACTCACTGTCTGATAGGCTGGCTCTCCGGCTGAATGGCTGGTGGGCAGGATAACTTAAGTAAACCTTAACTAATCCTTATGAAAATGTACCAGCATAAATATTTTCCAAAATGGCATGCTTCCGATGCGTTTTAGGAAGTAGCTAATAGAAGGTGTTGAAGCTCAGCATAAGGGCTTTTTTGTGGCTTTTACAGCCCTAAGAAACTTGGATCGGGCCCGGTGGCCTAATAAGCAACTCTCTGAAATAAAAAAAAAAAAAACTATAACTTACTTACTTACTTAAGTGGCCCATTACAACTTACGAACGTGATTCATAAATTTGAGGCCTGAAGTATTAAAGAATTCCACACTCTTCGGTCTTATACGTGTGTTCTCAGTTAGTTTTACCAGATGGTGGCACGTCGCCTACCACTTGGTCCTTCCAACGGAGTTTGGGTCTCCCTGCTCTGCGCCGTCCTTCAGGTTCGCCTTCAAACATCTTTCTCGCTGGAGCATTTACATCCACCCATTCTGACTCTTTTAGCTACGTCGTGGTGATCGGAGTCAATGTTCGCACTCCTGATCACTCGTACGCCCAGAAAACTCGATGCGTGCCTTCCATTGACTACCACGTAATATATCTGATTCCTTGTCAATTGATCTGGAGATAACCATTTTGCCTTATGATTATTTTTATGGTCAAATCTTGTGCTGCTAACTACCATAATTCTTGCCACAGAAAAAACAATCAGTCTGATGCCATTATTTGACATTTCGGTGTGCAGACTGAGTTTTCCGATGGTAAGGTCAAATGCGGTCTCCCTGCCTATTTTAGCATTAAAATCGCTTAGTACATTTTTGATGTCATGGCTGTTGAGACTAGGTGTCGCAGTCTCTTGCCAATCACAAATCCACATCCATCCACCGGATTTCCTGTAATTCGGTTATGTCAGCCTTGTATTTTTCGAGGACTTCCGCCAATTGGATGGTGGCACCTTGTCTATACAGTTTTCTAACATTCCAGGTGCATATCCTCAAATCATGGACCTTAATTCGTTTCTCTTAAGGGAGCACATTGGAATGCGCATTATCAGTTATAATCGGCAACTTGTGCAGACTTTCTGTCAGACATCTGACCGAATTCGGAGAAATTGGTTTGCTGGGTAGTCTCGTTGATGGGTCGGAAAAAAAGTTGATTTCTGTGACACTGTATTACGACATATTTCTGATGAGCTTTAAAATATTCACCACATTACATCATAATTGCCACTTTGTTATTAATGCTATTTACTTTTTGTTTCAGCATATTTTTGATATCCCTTTGGGAATACAATTCCCTCCTCGCTGCATTTATGCAAATCTCATCACAATGCCTTGACGGACAATATATTATTTTAACATACGTTAGCTTTGCTGATTAAATTTAATTTTAATTGTTTATTATTATATGTGTGTGTGTGTTTGTTTTAAATACGCTAATACACTCCCGCCGTCAACCACATTACTTAAATAACATTTAATTTTGTATTTTGTGGCATATCATAATATACGCTTGGAAAAATAGTTGCATTGCAGTATGTATGCGCATATACGTGGCTATGCAAACAATCCATACCACTACCATTGCAATGGTAGTATATACATGTGGACAAAGACCCCTATAAGTGGAAATGCTGCAAGTACGTGGAAATGTAATGTGTCCCAGCATTGTAACCACATATGTGCAAACAGCTGAACCACAATGACCGCCATTAGAATCAATGAATTCATATGGAGCACATTTGAAAACATCAAATTATATACATTATGAACTGGCTTTAAATTGTGCACGGCTGGCACGATTTTACTGCCTTAATTACTTTAATTTCCACATTTTGCAGTTAAACTCTAGCAGTAGACGATTAAGTACTTTCAGTTTATTTGCACTCTATAGGCGTGATAATAGTTTAGCACGAGAATAGTTGGGAGTTAAACTACCAAACTTCTGTACAATATGCTGCAGCCTAATGATATTACAATTTTGGTTATGGGCTATACTATTAGCATTACGGTAATTGTGGTTGCTTGTATTAGTGTTGATGCAAATGTTATTGATAGTTCTATAGGATACCCGTAAGCTAAAAATATTCACTCACTACCTGATACTGTAGAGTAAACAGAGAACAGATAAAAGTCAGCTTCAATAAAACCGATAAATGTAATCGATTCCGTTGTCCAGAGTAACTAAAGTTGTTTGCAAATATTTATAAATAAGGATTACATAGCTACATATGAATTATTATGTATAATAACTCTCTTTTAATGGTTATTTTTTTTTTTACAGATATGAGATATGTTTTGTATTAAAAGTTGGCATCTATGGATGAATAATCTAAGCACTATTATATTTGCATCTCTTATAAACATTATCGAATAATAAATTTCAGCCTTCTACTTCGATTTTGTTTGCCTATAGTTTGTTTCGCAAAATTGTGCAGAAATTTTTTAAACACTGCAATTGTTCTCACTTTCATACACGTTGCTTTCAATCCTCAAGCATTGTCTAGTCCATGCAGCTCCAATATCTGTAGAACATCTAAAATTATGTACTTGGTTTCCGATTTGCAGCAAAAAGTAATAAACATATATATTACTTTGACCAGTATTGCTCTACTAATTTTCCTATGTGGTATTCTTCCAATTTGAGTATGTTTTGCATACTTTTTAGGCCTTATTCACCAATTAAATCCTCTTTTCCACAAAATGTTAAATCATTATTTGGAAGTTAATCAATCCAAAAGATTTAAAACAACATTTCTTAGATACAAGCCAACATTTAATTAATAATCTGCAAGAATCAAAAATCGTGCTGTGCTGTTGTAATTTCTAAAACTTCAATTTAACCCAAACACCACAAAAGGATAACCAACACACACAGAGAGAAAGAGAGATGCTCGTACCTGATGGGATTGTAAGAATTAAATCAAATGTGTGCTATTAGTACAGATCCTAGACGGAAATGTAAATGTTAAGAAAGGAAACAACTGCCGCATTTCGCTCGTAGTTATGTGCCCCTATATATGTTGTACAAATTTGAATATTTGCTCAACATGCAGAGCACACAGAAAATGTAAAAATGCAAATGTAGCAGTAGCAACACAAACACATTGAGTAAGTGTGAGGTAAAATACCAAATACCACAAAGCCATGGTCAGCATGAAACACAATGTAACATTTTCTTTTAGTAAGGAAACTATGTATTAGGATATGCATATTTAGGGAAGCACTATCAAGTGTTGGTTCTATTTTTGTGCTTTGCCTCTGTGCTACATTTCTGAATAGCGCTTAACTCGCTCTCATTTGCAACGGATATGTAACGTAATCGCTCAAAGGGTGTAATGCCGATGCGTTGGAAATACATACATACATTTGAGAAGCTTTTACTATACATGCCGATTACATCCTTAATTATGATATACAAACTTCTACCCTCTAAGCGGAGGTTATGTTCTAAGATGAACAAAAATCGAACAAAAACCATACAACTGGGCTAAAGAAATGTATGAGCTTTCTAGGTCCTGTGCTTAAGAATGACGATTCAAATGTGCATCGCATACAAAGTCCTGTCTAGTGCGTTATGTGAAAGACTAAAGCCCATCCTAGCGAAACTGATTAGACCTTATCAGTGTGGCTTTAGAGCTGGTAAATCCTCGACCAACCAATTATTCACACTACTACAAATCCAATACCCAAGAAATGCATATCTACACCAACAGTCGGTTTATTGATTACAAAGCTGCATTCGACATTCCCATATGACGGAAACTATTAGATGCTATGGTTGAGTTTGGTCTTCCCACGAAACTCATATGACAGAAACTATTAGATGCTATGGTTGAGTTTGGTCTTCTCACGAAACTCATACGACATGTCCGTCTGTCTGTCTGTCTGTCTGTCTGTCTGTCCGGTGGCTGTCCGGCTGGTTCGCACGATAACTTTCGAAAGACGCAACCAAATGTTTTGAAATTTTGCACGAGTTATTATTTTCTCAAAACTACTTACGGTATTGCAAATGGGCTAAATGGCCCCGCCCCTTCTGGTACCTCCAATACAAATACATCATTCCGCCCACTTTTGAAATCGAGTAATAATATCAATACACCCTACGGGATCGTCCCCAAATTCTGTATTTAGTAAAGCTATTACAGGCTAAAGTTTTGGAACAAATTTTGAAAGCCTAGCCACGCCCCTTATGGTACCTCCCATACAAATGTACCTTTCCGCCCACTTTAGGGATGTACTAATAATATCAGTACACCCAAGGCAATCGTGCCCAAATTCAGTAATTAGTAAAGATATAACAGGATAAAGTAATGGAGAATAAATCTGGAAGCCTAACCACACCCCTTTTCGTACTTCCCATACAAATGTACCACTCCGCACAGTGTGAGATTTAGTCAATCTAGCGTCTCAAAATTAATTTTTATATGAAGTTTTAGAGATATCGACTTGAAATTTGGCACGATCGTTAAGGAGATTATAAGCTTCAATATGGTGAAAGATAACTAGTTCCAACTAGTGTCAAAGGGGACTAGTTCTGAACTATCCTCAAAAACACTAGTTGGGGACAATTTTTTTTTACACATTTATATTCAATATTTCTTCTTTTTTTCTCTTCTAACTAAAACTTGTCGATATATTGATATAAGTACCCAAAAACAACCATTTCTATAAAATGCTTCAAGTTTCGAACTTTAGTTTTCGATGATTCTTTGCAAATGAGAAAAGTAAAAAGTTAATGTTGTTTCAATGTTAAATTTATTGATATCTAAAACATTATAAAGAGGAAAAACTAAAAAATTCGACGAAAGTTCTTAAAAGAATGGAAAATATTCAAAATAAGATATTAATCAAAAACCAAAATAAAGAAATTATATACAAATTATACAAAAGTAAAAAGCGAAAAGTAGAAATAAAAAAAAATAAGGAATTTATACAAAAATAAAAATTCCAGAGTGCTGCAAGCAATGTTTTTTATGCTAAATTATCAAATTCATCATTTAGTTGGTTGTCAGACAAAAGTGCAATGACCTCAGAAGGTAAAGTAGAACGCTTGGTTTTTGGGGGCAAACGTAAACTTGCAATCAAAGGGTCTGACGTGATAAGCAACCTATGCAATAAATCTATGTTGGTGTCAACTCGGGACGTTTTTCTTGTGAATAGTTCGCGATACTGTCTCGACTCTTTATTGCGTGCTTCTTGCGCTTCTTCAGAAAAGTTTCCTATGGGAAGAATGCATGAAGATATTGACTCTTTGCAGTTCCGTTTTTGTATACTCGAAGCACTTTCAGCAAACTCTTTTCTCGCTTTCCGCGTTGCGGAATTTGTTTTGAAGTTGATGGTGCGTGATCAAGAGCAAAATCAACAGCAGAAATTTTTTAACTTAGCCAAATAGCATTGTCATGCATAAATCTTGCTTTATCTCGGTGAGATTTGCTCCATCGCGGTTGAAATTGGAAGCAAAGCTTTTTTATACGATCTTTAATTTTGGTATCGTCAACATCTGGTCCAAAAATTGATATAATGTGCTTTTTGACCGCTTCTGTTTTTTCTATTTTCACCTTGCTCTACCAAATCCAAAATAGCTCCTCTTGCGATATTTCACTCATACTAAAAAAAGGCAAAAAATGGGCAGGATTTTATTTTTTAAATTTGTTTTGGGCACATTAACAAAGATTCTGGTGGCATTCCCATCACGGAACTCCGTGGGACTTGGAAGTTCTAGTCTATCAAAAATTTGAAAGCTTTAAAATTTGTCTTACCTTTTAGGTGGTTATAAAACAATTTTTTCAAAATACTTGAGTGCAAAAATAAATATTGAATAAAAAAAAAATTTTAAGTTTAAGTAATAACCTTTAATACAAAAAATATTTTAGGCCAAAAAAAACACTCACAACTTCGAACTGACCACTCAAACTTTTGTGATCAATGCAAGCTTGAAAATCAATTATTTCATGCTATGAAATTGCTCGTGTTTGATAGCTGTTATCACGCCAATGACATTTTTTTATTCTCTTTTGTGTTTGTTTTCGTAACAACTGGGGTCTCTTCTCACGTTAAAAAAAATATGAGCGAGTTACGAAAACATTTTTTTTTTTAATTTCGAGACGCCAGATTGATTAAATCTCACAGTGTGCTCCGCCCACTTTAGAAATCGAGTAATAATATCAATATAATAGAAAATTATTTGTTTTACTGAGGGTAAGGGTAAATGTAAGTTGGGTTGCCCGACTGAAACTTTCAAAATGGTTTTAATTACAAATCGGTTAACTTCAATAACTCAAGACTAAAACAATATCTTATATTGGGTGATGGTATTTATCAGTCAGTTTAACTGACTGAAATTTCTGTACTGGTTTTTCTATTGCTCTAAGTATTTCTGATTCTAAAGTAGACATAAAGCAGTACTTCCTATAATGTCAAACATTATTTTGTTTAATGCCTCATGTTTGGCCACCTGTATGTCGTTCAATATCTTCGGGACTCTTTTATGTGTATGTAGTAAAAGCTACCATAGATTACTTTGTATAACCGTATGTATAGTCAACTATGTAGTGTAAATCTACAACAATAGAGTTATTGTCATACATAGATTATTGTGTAAAACATGTGCTGTTTTCAGAGTTTGCTTTCGACATCAGTTTCAATATTGGTTTCGAGTGATGTTTACGACTTATGTCAAAAGTACTAAATACTAAACATTATGTTGTTTACTTCTTAAATGCAAAAGAGTGAATGTGCATGTGCAAGATATACATAGTGCCTCTAACACCTAAGCTTGTACAAGAACCCTTCAGTTACTTTAGTTTGATACAGTTTTCCTGACAACCATATAAGTTTTGCTCTACAACATCGATTTGTTCTTATGCTTAAAAGATTAAAACCGGTGCGTCATTAAGCAAACTGTGATGAACTCTTCAAAGTGTTAAATATATCCAGCTCTAGTAATGAATTGCTATTCCATACATAGAGTGCGAGAGGAAAATTAAGTTTTAAGTATTGAATTATCTTTTTGTTTTCCCGTTTATATAACTTTGATTTTTAAATTTACTCGTGTGACAACAAAGTAATTATATTTACAGTATTTGTAGTTACCGCAACCACGATACCGTCGCGAACCTTTAGAGTAAAAAAGGTATAATACTGATACCATCACTCAGACCAAAGGGCTCACGAAAAATCGTTTGAAAATACATATGTTTCAAACTTTAATAGTTGTGCGATATTAAGGTTTTTTTTTGTCGAAAATCCTACTTTTAGGGGATAAAATTCTTGAAAGGTGTAAAATTAGTAGCATCGCCCAGACAAAACGGTTTAAGTTAGAAATGCGGATATTGGCATGAATATTTGTTTTATGGACCAATTGCGCGATATGAAGGGATTTCGAACTTTTAGAGAGACAAAACCGAAAATAGGATAAAAAAAGTATTACCATGACACAGACTAAAAATCTCAAGTTGGACTTATTAACACTTATTTTTTTCGGTAGTTGTTCCAGGACCGGCCGTGACATAGTGGTTAGAACTCGCGACTACCATGCGGGAGATTCCGGGTTCGATTCGCGCTCCAGTCATCTACAATTTTCTATCATTGCCGGCCCCATCGATGTTGTCGACAGCAACGTCGCAGTATGTGTCGAGTCAATCGGCAAGTTTAGCAAATGTTTCATAAACAGTGTTGTTCGCATTCGTTGCTAAACAAGTAGGTGTCGTTAGTTGTGAATCTTTAAATAACGGGTCCGCCATTTAACTTTTTTCTTCAATTAGTGCTTATTTCGTCAATGGTAACACTTAGCTGGTATGGTTGTGTATACGCTTGAACAACGCTGGGAAATATTGCGACATTACTTTGAAAATCATGGTAATGTCATGGTGATTTTTTGCCAAAAAAAATCATCTTTTCAGATGAAGCTCATTTTGATCTTGGCGGGAATGTAAACAAGCAAAATTGTGGCATTTGGGGCACAGAAAACCCGCACGCATACATTGAAAAGCCGATGCACCCAAAACGAGTCAATGTTTGGTGCGGATTTTGGTCTAGAGGCATAATTGGGCAATTTTTCTTCAAGCAAGGAGTGGCCGTTACAGTCAATGGCGATCGTTGTCGGGCCATGTTGAACGAATTTTGAAGAGGAGGATATTGGCAAAATTTGGTTTCAACAGGACGGCGCTACGTGCCACACAGCCGCAGCTACACTCGATGTTTTTCGCATTATCAGCCGCAGAGCTGATGTCGTTTGGCCATCTCGGAGCTGCGATTTGACACCGTTGGACTATTATTTGTAGGGTGCCCTCAGAGATAAGTGTTACGCCGACAAGCCAGAGACAATTGATGCTTTAAAGGGCAATATTCGTGAAGCCGTTGGTGAAATACAGCTGCACACAATCGATAATGTGCTTAAAAATTGGACCGATCGTGTAGGCTACTGCATACCGGCCGAGGCAGCCATTTGAATGAAATTATTTTCCATTATTAACCGGAAGGATTGTACTTTCAAATAAAGAAAGAAATTTGAGAAAATATTCAGTAGTTTGTTTTTATAGCATATTCAAAACAAAAAGTTATTTGGCGGACCCGTTACTTGGGTATACCCATGCATGGGTGTGTGCGGGTATGGGTATGGTTAGATCGCTTACTCTTCACACATGTGCATTAGGCATATATCTAATTTTTACATAAATTGGCATACCACTACGTGGTGGCAAATATTGTACAAGGAATGAATATCACCATTTTAGGTGATTTGGGTTCAAAAATGTTCCGCACCAAACGCGATTTCTAAAACAAGTCAGATTCTTGTTTTTAATATTTTTATTTTAAAAAACAAATGTTTTCTAAGTAAGTATGTGGTGATTTACAAAATGGCAAAATGTTTTGCATAACTTTAATTGCATGATCAGCGCAGATGTTGCTAAACTACCTGAGTAGCTGATGGTTTTTTCACCCAATGTCTGAGAAAAAATTAATTTGCTTTTGTAAAGCCGGACAATGACTTTTGTAGCGTGGCGAAATTATTTTTGTTAAAAGTATAATTAGATGACGTTAGATGACGTATCGCGACAAACGTCAAAAAGAACTGGCCTGCCACCTACTATTAGTAAATATAGTTAAAATTTCATGTGAAAAAATTTATTTATTGCTGCGAGTTGGCAACCCTGTAATTGAAATCACTTCCAAATTTTGTGAAAAAATAAAATAACAAAGCAAAACGTCAAAAACTGCTGATGGGATGACGTAACCTTTGTAGGTCTGAATAAAAAGTAGAACTGAGTTACGGTCAATCAGCTTATCACAAGCGTCATTTTGCAATTAACATATAATCACACATTTAAGCAAAACATTACTTAACGGCATATTATGTCTTAATAGTTAAAATCCTGTGCTTACCATTAGTCTTAGTCAAGTAATACCTATAGCCAAAAGCCTTAAATCCGCATTAGTAAATTACCTTATTTATAAAATCTGTCTGTATAACATTCAATCTTACTATAAAATGATTTTAAACAAAGGCAATTTGTTTTAACCAAAACCACCCAAAATTGATATTATTAAAATCCTTTATACATTTTGGCATTATCAACACAAATTTTGTGTACTTCAACATAAGATAGAAATCTTAAACTAATAGTGCACATTACAAGTTTTACTGTGTAACATTACAGCTTCTTCGTGTATTATAGTCATAGACTATACTATTTTTATCCTCTTTCGTAACTCTCTACAATTCGTCCATGATTTTTCAAGTACACAACATTTTAGTACATTAATTATTTTGTGTATGTAGCATTAAATATGCTTTTGTATTATTCTATTGTCTGTAGTACTCCATTGTTTACTGTCGAGTCTCTTCAACAAATCTACACTTAGTTCTGGGCAAGGAGTTATTCCTGGACACACACACACACGCATACATTCGGTTTCTTTTAGTGCTACTTAAGTGAAATGCTAAATTATTCTCGCTCATAAAAACTATGTAATACTAAATATTTTGTTCTGCTCAATGGATTTAATAACAAATTGTACAATGTACAATAGTACTAGTACTTGTGTGCTTATTTATAGAAAAGTAGGTCTGAGTTTTGGTTCACAGCTGCATACATACACACATGTGTATGTATACGTAGAGGACTGTCTCGATTTGCCCCTTGCTAACGACTTTAGACCATTTTGGCTAGTTGTAATTCTACTACATTTAATAGAGTTTTATTAGTTTCTTATTTTCAATGAAAGACTGGATAAAGTTATTAAGAAACATAAGAGGTTGGTTTAATAATTAATGGGTACAGGGGCAAAGTGTGGAGTCGAAATATATAGATGATGGTTTGTGTGCGACCGATTGTTACTGTTTTGTTTTTGGGGTGATAAACATAGTAATCTCGATACAGAAAAAAAGGGCAGCATTCTTAATTCTGTATACACTTTGGTGAAATACACATTTTGGGACTCATTTCTGAGAATTGCACTTGAAAGTAGCACCAAAAATAAAAACTTCTGCATCATTCGTTTTGTCAAATTGGCTACACTAATACACGGTACAACATTTTTCAGCTCATTGATTTGGGACTCAATTCTGAGAAATGCACTTGAAAGTAGCCCCAAAAAGAAGAAGTTCTGCATCATTCGTGTGGTCAAGTTACATGCCATAATAACTAAATATCGATTTGAAGTTAGTAAGTATCGTTTAGGGAAATGTGTCACGTTTAAGGCTCTTTTGTTTGACATAACTCGAGAGCCACTAGTCCGTTTTAGCTGAAGCAAAATATAACGTTTCCCTACATAAGCAACAGTTTCACTATTACATTCATTAAATTATTTTGAACTTGGTTTATTTTGTAGCAGTTACAATAAAACTGTTGTACTTCGTGGCGTATGATTTACATGGAATATTACTTATGATAATCATACGCCACCATATAACAAAGTAACATAAGAGCCTAAAATGAGACAAACTTCCCCTATACGATATTTACTAACTTCAAATCGATATTAAATTATTATGGCATGTAACTTGACAAAACGAGTGATGCAGAACTTCTTCTTTTTGGGGCTACTTTCACGTGCAGTTCTCAGAATTGAGTTCCACAATGTGTATTTCAGTCCCAAAATCATGTGTTGTACTGTGTAATTTAAAGGCCAGTACGAATTTTTTTTACTGAAGGTGGAGTTTTAGTACTTTTTCTACATTTTAACATGATTATATCTCGGTATTCCGTACGGGATATTTCTTTTGTGTCTGCAATAAAATTTTTAGATATTTATTAGAAGAACAAAAATGCGGAACAAACAAACCCCCCTAAGTCGCAATTTTGTTTTCAAAACTCTAAGTAGTTTTTGTCATCCTCCGAATTTCTACACCATCCCGGTTTTTATTGAAGAACAGCGGAAATGTAAACGCAAGAATGAAAGTCAAAAGTGCATTTCCAGTTGTGTGCTCGATGTATTCGTACGGACGTCTGTTTGCCGTACTTCTTTTTAACAAGTTTTAATGATCCAAATGGGTATTGTGACTCTTTTTATACTCATTTATTTTACCGTTTGTAGTTGTTTTTTCTTCACGTCTTTGTTTGCACACTTTCGCGTACGTTCATACATTGTATTTAGTACAAAAGTCGGATAACCCCCTCTACACTCTGTTTTTCTTGGTTTCTCAACATCTGGTGCTGCAATGAAGAAATTCTATCTGAACTTTTGCATCTAATGCTACGTAGAGAAACAGGGCAAAACAGAAATAGAAACAAACTCCAACTGCAGCCACGGTAAGCAGCTTCTTGATAAACGGCAAACTTTTAGGATAATCAAGTATTGCAATTAATTCGTGGCAATCTCAAAGTGCAGACATTTGTTTCGCCGCAGCGAACGTCTAAGGCAGCGTAAATGAACAAAGTTGGTCGCAAAGTTTAGCCAATGTTCGTTGCGGGCCAATCTTTTCCTATTGCAAATGTATTTTTTTGTTTGTTTGCGTTTTTTTCTTTCACATTATTTAAAAAAAGTTTTGTTGTTGTTTCTTTTATTGCCCTAATATACTAAATGCAGTGTAAAGCCTTACAGCTATTATTGTAAGAAGCTGATAAGGTAATGTGTGGTAGCGTCGATGGACCGAAAAGTTTTTGAGGAAAACTAACACCCATCATGTAAAATGTACTGTCTACTTGTAAAATTGGGTTACTCGGTCGTTTTATTATTATGATATTGAAATGTGCATAGCATCGACAAAAGCCTTAACAAAGTTGTGTTAATGATGACGAAAGGCAATAGTTTTGCCCTAAGGAATTCTTGTCTTGAGAGCAAATTCAAATATATAAAAAACCAGTACAGAAATTATAACATCACCCACTATAAGATATTGTTTAAGTCATGAGTTATTGAAATTAACCGATTTGTAATTAAAACCAGTTATAAAGTCTCAGCCGGGCAACCCGACTTACATATACCCTTACCCTCAGTAAAACAAATAATTTTATATTATATTAATGTTATAACTCGATTTCTAAAGTAGGCGGAGTGGTACATTTGTATGGGAGGTGCGAGAAGGGGTGTGTGTAGGCTTCCAGATTTATTCTCCATAACTTTATCCTGTTATAGCTTTACTAAATATAGAATTTGGGCACGATTGCGTTGGGTGTATTGATATTATTACTACATCCCTAAAGTGGGCGGAGAGATACATTTGTATGAGAGGTACCAGAAGGGGCGTGTCCAGACTTCCAAATTTTTGCTCCAAAACTTTATCCTGCTTGAACTTTACCAAATACAGAATTTGGGAAAGATCGCCTTAGGTCTTTTAATAATATTAATCAATTTCAAAAGTGGGCGGTTCCAGTTGTGTATGGGAGGTACCAGATGGGGCGTGGATAGACTTACAATTTGTTCCTTCAAAACTTTATTCTGTTATGGCCTTACTTAATATAGAATTTGGGTACGACCACGTTTGATTTATTGATATTATTCCTCCATCTCTATAGTGGGCGGAAAGGTAAATTTGTATGGGAGGTACCAGAAGGGGCGTGGCTAGGCTTTAAAAAATTTTTCCAAAACTTTATCCTATTATAGCTTTACCAAATACAGAATTTGGGTACGATCACGTTGGGTGTATTGATATTATTACTCGATTTCTAAAATGGGCGGATTGATGTATTTGTATGGGAGGTACCAAAAAGGGGGGGGGGGACATGTAGCCCATTTGCAATACCGTAAGTAGTTTAGAGGAAATGATAACTCGTGCCAAATTTCAAAACATTTGATAACGTCTTTTGAAAGTTATCGTGCGAACCAGCCGGACAGCCCGACAGACAGACGGACATGGCTCAAACGACTTAAAAAGTCATGAATCGAATTTGGTTCAAAGAAACCTGGGGTCTAAAGTGACTCCTTCTATGTGTTACACTTTTGGGTTGTATCAAATGATATATACCCTCATCCCTAAGGGTGATGGTATAATTACACAAAGGGAAAAACATCAAATGCTACCAGACATTAAAAAATTTTGGCAAAAAATATTATAAATATTGGAAAGTACAACTTTGCCACCCTGTGATACAATTATGGATAAAAATTTAACATTTCCCACTTCTTTAGGGTAACATTTAGAGAAAGGAACACCTTAGAGATGCAATTTTAACAACTCAAGCCGATTCACAAACTCCACGTGACTCGCTGAGTTCGCTTCAAACATTTTTGTGCAAAAGCTATTAAGAGAAGTCCAAAATAATTGAAAGTTGGCATCGAGCATTATAGTGACTAAATTACAAAAAAAAAAACTGAAATTTCATCAAAATAGGCCACGCCCACGCCCGCCACCCACCGCTCGTTCAAGTCGATTTTTTTTCGCATACAATTTGTTCTATCCGAAAAAAGTCATCATGTAAAATACATGCTAAGTTTCATTAAAATGTCCTCAAAACCTACCGCCATTCAGGAGCGGAGATGAACAGGACAGGAAGGCTCGCGACGAAAATATTGCGACATTAATTACAGCTGCCATGAGGTAAGGCACGAATTTGCATGTGGATTTGTAATTGGCCAGAGACAACTTGTCTCAAGGTTTAAACATGTTAGTGATCGAATAGCCATAATCCGCAACGAGGCGAAATTTTTGTACTTCAAGCTGATTTGCGCAGGTGCCTCTACGGAAGATAGAGACGATGAGCTACGCATTCAACGGGCGCCTTCAGGAAACATACGATCGCTGCCCTGGCCGTAACACTAAAATTGTCCTGTTAGATTTTAATTCTAAAATTGGAAAGGAAGATGTTCTCAGTCCATTGATCGATATTGCAGCCTGAAGGCTAATCTCCATTGCGATGTTAAAGAGATCGCAAGACAGACTATCGCCTTGTCTTAAGCCTCGTTTGGTAGAAAATTACTCTGTCAGATTCTTGCCAATTTTTACAGTCAGTGTCATCCCGCAAATTCGTATTAGCTTCACGGGGATACCAAAATCAGCCATCACATCTAACAATTTCTGTCGTATAGGACTGTCAAATGTAGCTTTGTAGTTGATGAAGAGATGGCAGGTGTCGTTCTGCATTTTTTGGGTCTTCTCCAGAATTTGTCTTAGTGCGAATATCTGGTCGGTAGTGAATTTACCAAGTCTAAAGCCACACTGATAAGGTTCAATTAGGTTCGCCAGAACGGTTTTTAGTCTTCACATACACACTAGACAGGACCTTGTATGCGATGGGTAAAAGGCTAATCCCGCGATAGTTGGTACACACGCTTGGAACGCCTTTCTTAAGCACGGGGCATACGCAGCTTTATTATTTTTAAGCCTTGCGATCGCCGTGAGGATCTCGTTTTGGCTCGGTGGTGGACAATCTACTCCGTCGTGTATGATTGTTGTGATTTCGTCACTTATGATGCCTTTCGGAATGAGTAGAGATCGAAAGTGTTCCTCTATATTTGCGGCACACTCTGAGCGTCCGTGGCCAGATTTTCGTCTCTATCCTTACAGGTGGGGATCCCTGTTCCAAAACCTTTGCCTTTAACCTTTTGGTAGAACTTCGGACTTCACCTTAATCCCTGTAGTTTTCGATATCCTGGCTCTCTTTTTTCTCCCACAGACGCTTTTTCCGCCTGAACAGGCGTTTCATCTCCCTTCTCTTCTCATTATTACGCTCTGTCATCGCACGCGTCGCTCTTGGCTGCAGATTTGCCTTGTACGCAGCATCAATTTCCTAAGACATTTCACGACATTCATCATCGTACCAGGGCTTGTCTGAGCGTTGTTTTTCATAGCCAAGTACAGTCTTTGCGGTAGTGGTCATAGAATTCGCAATATGCTGCCACTGTGTGTCGGTAACATCAGAACTTGGAGGTTTGTTTAAAGTAATTGAAAGAGTTGGTCATAGTAGGCATTGGCTTTCTCGGTAATATGCAGCTTTGTGATGTCTGGCTTCTTTTGCGTTTGGTTTGGTTTGTTTTTAGCACTCCTTAAACGAGTGCGTACCTACCCAGCAGCAAAAAATGGGGCTTTGCATGCCTTCTTACAGGCCTGCAAAGGCAGTCAGAAGCCCTACCCTTCAAAAGCAGTCTTCATTTCAAATTAACATAGGGTGTCATAGGCAGGCAAGGCCTGCACATTCCCTTTCTCATTGAAGGCGTTTCAGTAGGCATGCCTAGTATGTCCTGCTTGGAGTCCTAATAACAAGGGCCTTCTATGAGGCATTGCTACTGCAGACCAGCTTGCAGGCCTGCAAAACAGCATTTATAGAAGGACTTAAATAAAAAAAAAACATGCGAATTATTTCCATATTAAATGATTTCCTACTTTTTATAAATTTTTAATACAATATTTATTACAATTTGTAATAACTATTTTTTTTTAAACTCCAGCAGCGGGAATCGAACTCGCGACCTCAGTACTCATAGTTGGGCATGCTACCTACTCGGCTATCACGTGATAAGTTGTTGTACGACAAATAACAAACATGTGGTTTTCATAAACAACAGCATCTGCCTTTCCTTCCCTTTAGAGGCCTGTCTACAGGGCTAATCGGAGAAGTGACAAGTGCATGGCTATGAACGTCAATTCTGCCTTCTACTAATAGGACTGTCAACAGGCCTGTTTAAGGCAAGAAAGTTTGCATGCCCTTTGTACACATCTATGGTATTTTGTGGGGTACACAGTAGCGCTGCTCACATGCCAGTTTTTAGAAGGGAAAGAGGCATGTCTGCGGGATCTTATCTCACCCTAGTAAGAGGCCTCATTACAGGTCTCATTTGAGAAGCGAAATGTGCATGGGTATGGAATTTTTTGTTAGGCTTAGTGAAGGACTTATTATAGCCTGTATACATGCCTGGAAAAGGAAGGCGTATTTGAATGTCAACAAACTGCCTTTGAAGGCATGTTTGCAGGCATATTTTTACAATGCCTCGTCTTTTCCGCTGCTGGGTAGCGTCCATAACGCTTGAGACATGTCTTCCATCAATTACCACCTGCTCAATCTAAAAACTTGTATTTTGATCGGGAGATATCCAGGTTGCCTTGTGGATATCTTTATACGGGAATCTGGTTCCACTCACAACTATTTTTCTTGCCGACCCGACACTAACCAGTAACTTCCCTTCCTATTTTAGCATTGAAATATCCCAGAACAAATTTAATGTCATGTGCAGGGCAGCGGTCATAAATCTCCTTCAGACGCTCATAGAATGCATCTTTAATGTCATGGTCTTTGTCTTCCGTCGGGGCGTGTACACAAAATAGCGTTATGTTAATATATTTTGGCCGGATGTGAATAGTAGCTATTCGGTGACTTACAGTGTAAAACCGCGGGACCAGGTGTCGAACTCTCTTATATTTCGGACATTCCAGTTGCATATCCTTAAATCATGGTCCTTATAACGTTTGCGGGACGTCAAGATTTTGGGGTTTCTTGTTTTTTCTTCGTGTTTTCATAATAATTATTTTGTTTAAGGAGAGTGGGTTATAATACCACCGCCCCCTATTCTTATTTCTTGGGGCTGCCAACGCCACTAAGAGAGCCTCTGTGTTGAGCTTCAGTAACTTCTGTTACTTACTTTCTAAGACACATCGGTGGTAGCATCCCGTTTAGGTTACTCAACATTGCGCTGTCTCACATTTGCTACCACTGAACGGATGTTTAGAGGCATTGCCAGGGGAATACGTTTTCTCACTGACGTTGTGAGCTGTTGGGAACCTCCAAAGAGAGCTTCTCGTTATTCCCAAATGAATACCAATCAGAAAGTCTCAAATTAGAAAATTCCCCATGCCCGGTACTCAATCGCTGTTGTCAGCTATATTTAATAGCAATCAGTGATCTCTCGCTAATATTCCCCCTTAAAATAAGCATAGGAGTGTCATAGGCCGACTAATCGGTAATCAGTAAGTGTGATTTCAGATGCAATTATGTTATAAGCGGAATTTTTAGCGAGCTTGATAACGAAGTAAGTGAGGATGGCACATACAATGACGGTGCCATTTCAAGCGGAGTTATAAAAAGTGGACGATATTTTATACATTAGACACGTGTGACATTCTAAGTACTTAGATCGCTCACTTACAATGTGAAACTGATGTCATGGATTACTAAATAGGCACTTCGTTTCATTTACCGCTGGGTACCTTTTAAGTAAGCCTTGACATCAGTTAAGTTATTTATCTGGTACTTTCATCTGGATACAATTCCATATCACGTTTTTAACATTCGCTTTTACTTAACAATTTTAATAAAGTGAACAGTCTTTCTTCCAATGTCCAAGGAAACTAACTGACATAGGTAAATAATTTGAGGAAAACCAAAAAAATAATTCCTTTGTGGGATACCTTAGCATCACACAACTTATCATGTCTTATAAGGTAGTCACACATCCCCACACGCGAAAGTGTAATAATAAATAGTATGTCCCCAGTCACTATTAATTGTGCATACATTATTTCTCTTGCTCGATTCAACACATATGCTCTTGTTAATATATGTAGATACATAATTTGTTTTTATATGCGCGTAGTATATTTCCATCACTTAAATCTTTTTTCGGCACTCTCCAATAAATGACTGTCCCTCAAAGAATTCTTATTAAATTCCTAATCTAAATTTAATATGCCGACACATTAAGTACGACATTTTCTGTTTTTTCTTTGCTTCTTTCTTTTGTATTACCGACAACACCTGGATGATATCGCAAATGACAGAACAACATGTTGGTACATGACTCTCCAACATTTTATCACTTAGACTCATAAAATTCCAATCAGTCTTTATTGCCTGAGAATGTATTCTTACAACAGAGAAGGAGTGAGAAGTGACGTAGTGTGCACAAACCAAAAAAAAAAAAAAAACGAAAACCAAAGTACAATAAATGTTTGTCGTATAAAGGAAACAAAACTGGCGAATAAAAAAAATACAATTGTAGCAAGAATTTGTTGAAATGAAAAGAATTCCATGCAACACCATTGCAAGGAAAAGAGTGAATGAACTAAGAAAAAAAACATACTAAAGGACAAATCTGCCAGTTTAGCAAAAATGCTTGTGATGTTGCTTACCGCTTATCCCCTCGCCGGTTGCGTGTCCTGGCGACAAGTGATGTTGCAATTGTTGTACCTATGTTGTAACGTTGTACTTTACACGAGTTTACCTACGACGTTTTGCTCAAACATTTTCAAATGTCTTTGCCACCAATTTGAGGCAAGGAATGCTCTCTGTGTACTTTTTAACGCTGACATCATCACAAAACGTCGGAATGGAAGAATGACATATAACAAAAAAAAAACGAAAAAGAAGAAATCGAAATAAAGAAATGTGACAATTGTTCACACGGCCACCAAGACGACAACTACAACTATTGTAATCAACAAACTAAAGGGTAATACAAGTGGGCAGCTCAGAATTGGGGAGTGATGCTAGAAAGAGATAAATGTTATATAAACTTAAGTTAAAAACTCCCTAAATAAGGTATGGGATAGCTTCTCGCGTTGTTGTGAATTTACACGTTTGCAATTTTTAGATTCCTAACTAACGGCACCTACTTGTTTATCGACGAATGCAAACATTACTGTTTTGAGAAGCTTTTACTAGACATGCCGATTGACTCGACACTAAAACTGCGAAGTTGCTGTCGATAACATCGACGGGGCCGGCAATGAAAGAAAAATATAGATAACTGGAGGTGGGAATCAAACCCGGGATCTCCCGCATGAAGTCGCGTGTTATAGCTGATCTAATTGGTACTGCCGCTGTCGGCGGTACTAGTAAGAGAATTAGTATAGACCTTAGCAAAAGGGTTGGAACAACATCTCCAGTTATAATAGGAAAACAAAACCGCTTCAAAATACTTGGTCTGTCAAATTTTAGGCTTACGTAATGTTCCAACTTAAAGTTAAAGTTTGATAGTGTTTCTTGTCTTTTTTGGAAAAAATATATAGTTTCGTTTTTTGCTTTTGGTTTACTTGCTCCAATACGTTTTGTGCAATTACTTGCACAATACGTTTTGTGCATTTTTTCTGTAGAAACAAATTCACGACTAATTTTTACAATAATTTGTATCTCACTACAGAAATAATTTACTCGTAATCTAATTTCAGTGGCCCTTTGGGACAACCCTTTTTTCTCAGTGGCCACCGTTTTATTTTTTTATTTCACATTCAGACATTAGAACATTTCCCCAATATACTCACTCGTTCGGGGACAGAGCAATAGCATATTTTTATTTGAACACTTAACAAGATGTTACTTTGGCCACACATACACACTCGTCGACATCATTCGATGATGACGATGATGATGACAACGAAATCCAATGGTAAACTTTTCTTGTCTAGAACTTTTTTTTTGTTTTTGCTGCCTTTGCTGAAAAACCTCAAACCTTTCCACAGAAGAAGAGTGAATTGTAATTTGTTGGAAAATAAAACTATGGCAAAACCACGAATAGCTGCGGTTTTCAAAAGATGTTAGTTAAATATATTAATTTCAACAATATTTTCCCATTCTCCAAGCATTCAGACAACATTTCGGTTAAGCCATGTGGAAAATTGGAGTAAACTCGTAAATGAGAATACATCAGAAAATAGAGAAAATTTAATTTTCTCAACGTCCATGTGAATGCAAATTTAAGTGGATGAGATTTTTTCGGAAGTTAGGTAATCTCATTAACTTTAAGAATTACAATGGACTTGAATGGAATTTTTTTTTTAAACTATTAGATCGCCAACAAATCGTAAAGTATATTTGAGAATATGAGATCTATGTGATTCAATAAATTGCAGAATTTTTAGCGGTCTACTAGTTTTGTACAGAAATTACAATCCTGGTAATCAATTTTATTAATTTGACAGTTTCAGCTCGAATTATGTTTACAAAGGTGTAAAAACTAATATAAAGATTTAATTCGGTTGATTTGTTAAATTCTTCTTTGGTGTTTTTTTCTAGATTGTGCGTCTAGTGATGTGAGCAAATTTTCTTCTTCTTATATGACATCAAATGTCCCACTTCGGTTTTCTGCTCTGTAAACAGTTCGTCACACTAAGTTTAGATAACAGCGACATCACGTGGTCCATACAATGAAGTTTTAATCAACCCCTCCTGCTTCGCCCATTGAGTATATTACCTTAGACATTTCGAGCTGGAGCATTTTTCTTTCGTGCAACATGTCCCAGCTAGCGCATCTGTTCTATTTTATGACGCGCATATACAGCATTTATGTTGCTCGTGCAACATCTGCTATCCAACGCTTCCAGTCTATTTGAACGCGTCTGACTCTTGACTACGTCGTTGTCGTTATCCACGAGCTGTATAGTATGAAAATTTTCGCCATTAACGATGATGGGCCCAAATATTTTGCGGAGTATCTTTCACTCAAAGATACTCGATGTTACGGCGGGGAAGAATAATAATTATCCAAACCTAGGAAAAATAAAAACACAAGTAAATTTTGAGTTTTAATATAATACTCGGGTTTTATTTGGGGTATTACCTCCAGGTGGTTCGCTGGTTATAATCGTATATTCAAGTTTGACGTTTTTTTTTCACACTTCGTTACAACAGATAGAGTTAAATTTTTAAGTAGTATATAAATTTATAAACTACTAGGCTGCTCAGCTAGACATCCCGCCCACCTTGCAGGAGTGCAATACAGACAAGTGGAAAATAGCCTGGACATCGTTGCATGCG